>JAPXFQ010001502.1:0-455000 GCA_028564705.1 Apricaphanius iberus | reverse complement strand
AAGTTTTTATCAAGGCTCCATTATCTTTTTGTTTTTTGCTTTTCACGGCTCATTTGTCCTGAGAAACAAAGCTGTGGGTCAGTTTAGAGAAAAAAAATCTTGCTGATGTGGCGTATATTGGAGTGAAAGCACAAAAGATTAAACTAGTAGATATTTTTTATGATATTTCTTGTGCAAAATGGCATAATCAAGTTGACATAGTCTGAAAAAAAGCAGTTGCTATTTAACAGAATTTCTGCAGCTCTGGCTGTTTAAATATGTGTGATTTACCATTGTTAGTAACTTATTAGATTATTATATGGTTTGATAAAGTTTTAATATCTAAATTATACACATTTTGTTGGTGCAACTGATTTTGCCTGAGCCCAAAGTGTAGCAATATCATTGTTATGGATTTAGACCCAATTCAGTCTGTACAAAAGAAATTTAGTCATAATTAAGGATGCACCGTTACCGATATATAGCATTCTTATGTACTGCATCGGTATACATTAGGGGACTAGACATCAAGACGGTGTAGGGAGAGAGGAGAATAAAACTGTTTTACCTGATACCACAAGGTTTGGAGGAATGAGAGGTAAAAAAGAGTTCAAGCTCTGAGTCCCTGTACAAGCATCCTGGCCTATCTGCCTTATATATATATATATATATATATATATATATATATATATATGTGTGTGTATGTGTATATATATGTGTGTGTATGTGTATATATATGTGTGTGTATGTGTATATGTGTGTGTGTATATATGTGTGTGTGTATGTATATATGTATATATATATGTATATATATATGTATATAATATGTGTGTGTGTGTATGTATATATATATATGTGTGTGTGTGTATGTATATATATATATATAATATATATTATGGCATGCCGTTCAGGAAAATATTATATATTTATATTGATATGTTGGAATATATTGAATGAACCTTGAATATATGGAATGAAAGTCTGAATATGTGGAATGAAAGTCTGAATATGTGGAATGAAGTTTGAATATATAGAATGAACCTTGAATATATGGAATGAAAGTCTGAATATGTGGAATGAAGTTTGAATATATGGAATGAAAGTCTGAATATATGGAATGAAGTTTGAATGTATGGAATGAAAGTCTGAATGTATGGAATGAAAGTCTGAATATATGGAATGAAGTCTGAATATATGGAATGAAGTTTGAATGTATGGAATGAAAGTCTGAATATATGGAATGAAAGTCTGAATATATGGAATGAAGTTTGAATGTATGGAATGAAAGTCTGAATATATGGAATGAACGGGGGTGGGGGGGAATTCTGAATACACCAGCATAAGTTTGAATATATGGAATGAAAGTCTGAATATATGGAATGAAGTTTGAATGTATGGAATGAAAGTCTGAATATATGGAATGAAAGTCTGAATATATGGAATGAAGTTTGAATATATGGAATGAAGTTTGAATATATAGAATGAACCTTGAATATATGGAATGAAAGCTGAATATGTGAGTCAGTGGGAGTTGGCTTGGGAATGAAGTCTGAATATATGAATAAATCTGATAACGGGAATGAAAGTCTGAATATATGAATTAAGTATTTAGATATAAAAGAAGAAAGTCTGAATATATGGAATGAAAGTTTGATTTTTTACAGTGAAAGGTTTGAATATATGGAATGAAAGTCTGAATATATGGAATGAACCTTGAATATATGGAATGAAGTTTGAATATATAGAATGAAAGTCTGAATATATGGAATGAAGTTTGAATATATGGAATGAAAGTCTGAATATATGGAATGAAAGTTTGAATATATGGAATGAAGTTTGAATATATGGAATGAAACCTTAGGCCTTAGTATTATGGGTATTGTAGCAGATTATCATACCTTTCATTATGTGTTAAATTAATGGTTTTGCTGAGATGAACTTTATGATTTAGGCATCAAGTTGCCTATTTCAACAACTGAATCTCAGTTATTTAATTTCTAACTTCTCATTAGGAATTTTCCTGTTTTTGAAACCTTGAAAACAAATTGGACTTTGTCAAAAGCGAGAGATATATGTATCGTCCAATTCATGAAAAGCAGGGATTATTTCCTTATTTGACCTTTTTTTTTGGGGGGGGGGGGCAGTTATTACAGTAGCGGATAAATATGGAGGGTTTCTGTAATTTTGACAGATTAATTTGTCCGTTTGTCGTGCAGACAAGAGATTTACATTTGAAGCATTTGTGCATAATTTCATGGCATCTCATTATCAATGAGCTAGCAGTGTGTTTCAAGATTTACGGAGGCTTTGGAGCAGTCACAGTCCTGCTCCAAAAACCGTAACCCTGTACAGAAGTTGTGCTTACTACTGAACTTACTCCCGCTGAAGCAGTTAAAACTAAGATGATGATTGTATTTCAGTCTCCAGTGTGGTAGTGGAGCACAGATTCAGCTTTCAGAACATTTAATGCCTTGTCCACATGTAGCTGGGTATCTCAGAAAACTGAGATATTTTTCTACGATTTGGCCTGTCATCCACACGTAAACTGAGATTTTCGGCACAAAAGAACCCAACATTTTTTTAAATCTGGCCAAATTGGAGATGTGCTATTTCTCCATTTTCAGCAACTATGTGTGGACGGATGAAAACTGAGTTTTAAGTGCTGTAACTTCACAAGCTGCATTTACACTCAGAAACAGCATTTATGCCCTTAGAGCTGTGTTGGAATCATCAATTGTCAAAGCATGTTTTGTTTGTTTACTTTTAGAGCTCTGTTACGGCTGCAGGCTGAATATAGAGAATAGAAAGTTACTCTGAGTGGATAGGATTTGGGAGAACTATTGCCCCTACAGGTTTGCCATGTCTATGAAAGTGCTGAAAAACACATTTATCCGGATTTTTTTTCTAAAGAAGCGGTGGAAAATCTTTGGGTTTTTTATTAAACGGCTATGTGTGGATATGGCCTAAATCCTTAGAAGTCCAAAACTCAAAACAATTGGCTACTGTATGTGCAGTTCAGATCCATGCGAATAGAGGTATTTGTGACTTGCTTAGGCCACAGTAGGTGAACTTTTCATATTTTACGTTTAAAATGGGAGGTTTTTATTGTTAACATGAAGTTAATGGGGCCACAATCAGTGGTTGTCACTGTGGGAAAAAAAATAAAAAGAATCTGCTTGAGATTGAACTTTCTGGCCTTAATTGTAAGTGGTATATGTGGAGAAAACCAGGCACTGCTCCTTAGCAGCCCAACAAAACCCTACAGTAAAACATGGCGGTGGGAGTATCATGTTGTGGGGGTGTTTTTCAGCTGCAGGGACAGAACTGGTTGTAACTGAAGGAAAGATGAATACGGCCAAGTACATCCTGCAAGAAAACTTCTACCAGAGTAATTAGGACCCCAGACTGGGTTGAAGCTCCACCTTTCAACACGACAGTGACCTAAGCACTCACCTAAAATAAAAAATGGTGTGGCTTTGGAATAACTCTGTGACCGTTCTTGACTGGCCCAGTCAGATCCTTGACCCAAACACAATTGAGCATCTCTGGAGACCTGAAAATGGCTGTCCACCAACATTCAACATCCAACCTGATAGTATATATAGATTTAAAAAGAAATTGGTACAATTTATAGCAGTAGTGGTGTTGTTCTGTTGATTAGAACAATATACAGAGCTGATGTAAACATCCATGTTTGTTGGCAGCAGATTTGATTGAACAGTCTATCAGCTGCAGAGAGGAAGGACCTGCAGAAAAGCTCCTTCCTGCATCTAGGATACAGCAGTCTGTCAATGAAGGAGCTCTACAATCCAGCAACATTTCCATGCATGGGGTGGGAGATTCTCTCCATTAGAGATGTTATTTTAACCAGAGTCCTTCTGTCTCCAACCACCTGTACTGGATCCAGGGTGCGTACTAGAACAGAGCTGGCCTTCCTGATGAGTTTATCTTATCTCTTCCTCTCAGCTGTCGATATACTAATGCTCCAACATACAACAATGTAAAAAATGACAGAAGTCACCACAGGGTCATAGAAGGTCTTTAACAGCGCTCCCTGGACTCCAAATGACCTCAGACGCTCAGCAGGTAGTCTGCTCTGATCCTTACCACAGAGCTTGCTGCTGTAGGATAGTCTCATGAAGAGGATGATCAGGGTTGTCCATAATTTGTTTTAATTTTATGAATAATCCTTCTTTGCATCACTATCTCCAGTTGTTATACTGTATATACATAGAAAAAGGGTAAAATATATTGGAGGGATTTTTTCTTCCCCATTGGTAATCTCTGACATAAAGCATCCATGTGTTTCTTACTGATGAGCTATGATACTCATCTGCAATATGGATGATCACAAAATGATCTTATAATTTGTCAGCAAATTTTATAATTTTCCTCTTGGGATTTACAAACTATATTGCTTCACTTAAGTGAAGATGGTATTATAACAAATAGTTTAATTTTTTTTTGCATCCTCTCTTTTTTTAATTAAATATACTGATTATAAAAGAAACATTATTTCATTGATAAATAAATGGTACATTTTGAAATCCATCCACTAAAGAAGGATTACATAAACCCAACCTCAAAAAATAAACACTAAAATAGCACATCCTAGACCATAACGATTAAAATAAATGTTGAACTGCAGAGGTCCTTCAGTGACAGACTGCTGCATCCTAGATTCATGAAGGAGTATTTCTACAGGTCCTTACTTTATGCAGCTGTCAGATTTTATAATCAATACTGCTTCCAACATAGATTTTTACATTACTGCTGTAAATTGCACTAATCAACCGAACACTACTACTGTTATAACTTGCACATTCTTTTTCACAGACTATATACTAACTTATTGGAAATTACTTACATATACTTTTTAAGGCACAGTAAATGCGGAATCTGCACTTTTCTAAAATTCTAATTATTTAAACATCTTTAAGTATCCTGCTGTTTGCACTCAACCTGGGTTTAACACCTTATCTGTACTTAACCTGTTTTTGTAAGTATTGTACATGTAAATATTTTCTTTCTGTTCTGTTTCCTGTTCAGTTTGTATATGTGTTTTTGTTGTTGCTGCTTTTAAGACCAAATTTCCCCTTATGGGACAATTAAAGGATTATTTTACTCTATTCTTATTAAACACATTGTTCTTTACATAGTTGACAAAACAATTATACAAATAGAATGATCAATTATCAATGGAAATCAAATTGAACCCAGAGAGGTCTGGATTTGAAGTCACACTCCAAATTTAAGTAGAAAACACATTACAGGCTTATCCAACTTTGATTTAATGTTCTTATAACAAGTCAGAATGAGGCTCAGTATTGTGGCCTCCACCTGCCTGTACGATCTCCCTACAACACCGGGCATGCTCCTGATGAGGTGGCGGATGATCTCCTGAGGGATCTTCTCCCAGACCTGGACTAAAACATCCACCAACTCTCATCTGTGGTGTAACGTGGTGTTGGTGGATGGAACACGACGTGATGCCCCAGATGAGCTCAACTGGATTCTGGTCTGGGAAACGGACAGGCCAGTCCATTATCAATCTCTCCATTCTGCAGGAAGTACTGACACACTCCAGCCACATGAGGTCTAGCATTGTCTGGCATTAGAAGGAACCCAAGGAACTCATCTACACAATGTCAGAGCACAGGGTTCCTCTTTCTCCTTTTCATGCCAACTAGCTACGATAATTGACAGAATGTCTGCTGCAGAAAGCGTTATAACATTTTTTTAAAGGCAACAGCTTTGTTACGTGTCCAGTTGTGCTTTAAAATAAACTTGGAAAAGATTTAGGCACCTCAAAATCTCTGAATTTCCAGTTCTAGAATACAGAATCATATCCCACTCTTTGTGGTTAATGTGTTGAATTCCTGCATGTGCTGATTGAAAAGTGTGTTCAGATACAATACAACACAGAACTAAAACAAAAACCTGTTTTTGGTTAGCCATGAACACCAGTGACCTCATAAATCATTTTCCTTATTGTTAAAGTAAGATCAGAATTAACTGCTAAAATGTTTTAAGCACAGATTATTATACAGGGAAAAAAACAATAGTGAAAGCTGTGAAAGATAGATGAATGTTTTATTCTTGTTATGAAAATTTATTTGTGGTCAAAGATTTTCCTTGTGGCTCTTCATCAACCTTGATGTTCCCCGGTTAGGTGCCAATCCAGAAGGAAAAGTAGTGGATACACGAAGGGGAAGGTTGGCCCAGACACGTCATACTGAGGGACAAAAGACAGAAAAGGTGAACCACCAATGAAACAAGTGTTATGCACTTTTATTCCGTTGCTGACCAAATATGATTAGTTGTGAATTCCGTTAAAAAAGAAATCAAATCACAGGAAGTCATGCTAATGTTCTTAACTGAACAACTACCTTTAATTTAACTTCTGTTTGACAATTCAATTCATGACAATTACAGAACCTATGTATTTAATTTCATTCAGTTTATGTATGTAAGGGTTATTCACAAAGAAATATTCTGTAGGTACTTTACAACATCTTTAAAATATTCTGAAAAGTGTCACATTTAAAAGAGAAGTCAGTGAGGTCATAAAAACATATTCTTGATTTCTAAGAATAAAAGTTGGAAAAGAAGTGATGATGCAATTTTATGTTGCTAAGGAAAGAGCATCAGTTCCTTTAGTTCCTGGATTATCTCCAAGATCCTATCAACTCCGCCGAAAAACAAATAGAACAATAATCAATGATGCATTTTGTAAATAAAAAAGCCAGTATTTAAAAAATCAAAGAAAACAGAAACTGTAAACGCCTGTATTAATTCTATAAAGTTAGTTTCATTAGTATTCAAATATTTGTCTTTTTCTTTTAAATTTTCATGGATTTATTTATAAAACACATTACTGAATTGTAAATTTTCACTAAAAGATATATTTTATATTTTAGCCAGTTTTATTCAAAGTATTTTATTCCAAAACCTGTTTCACAAAGTCAGCCTGTAATTAAAACTGAATTAAACCAAGTGGTTTAATTATTTCAAAACGGATAGTTTTAAGTCGAATTAGTTTATCTGGCAGTCAGTCTGAAGGTTGACCCTGAACGCTCACTGGCCGTTACTTAAACATTAATCATCCGCATATTCGGGTAATATTACTGGCATGGGGAAATTTGGTTGTACTGTAACAGCAGCGAAAAATTTATTGACAATATTTACATCATGCACTACAGTTACAAAGTAGTAGGCTACTGTATAGTTGAAGTAATTAAGAAGGCTCATTGATGGGCAGTATTAATGCCAGCACTGATGGCAGGATTGTCTTTTGAAAGGGGCTAGTGAATGAAAACTATCCAGGATGATCTTATTTCTGCACCGGACCCCTGCTGAGCTCTGTAGCGTTGCGCTCCGCCTGAGCGAGAACGGCTTTATTTGTTGTTGGTTGTTTATGTCACTATGACTACATTAGGATTTGCAATGATATCAAACAAAAACACTGGCATCATTTGATGCACGCCCAGCATATTTATTCCCTTGGTTTATGTGTTAGCGTCTGAATCGACAACATTTGGATAAAAACCAAACACCACATAATTTATCTGGAATAAACCTAATTACACTGATTTTACAAGAATATAAAGCACACACAGAGATGTTAGCACATCAAACTACTGTAGGTCGCAAAGCACAAGCTAACTGCAACCTGCTGCTAACTGCAGTTCACATGTTTTAATGTGTTTACAGTCACATATACGGGTATACTGAATCACATTCATCATCATATAAATATCTAAACTTACCCATTTCAGCTGTCGGTCTCCAGGCGAACATCCAGAGCTTGTTCTTGCAGCTGTGGTGTCGAGTGATAACATGGTTCCTCCAGCATGAGGCTGAAGTTGGCTTCTGATTCTAGCCTCTGATTCGGGACACGGCCAAAGGGCAATTCCACCTAATTTCTCACTGATCCAAGCAGCTTTAATCTGCCCTAGTCTAAAAACTACAAAACACAGATTCTTTAAACAGTGAAACATCAGTTGGAGTAACCTTTTAGGCATTTTCCTAATTATAAATGGAAGCCAACTTCAGCATTCAGACAGCCATACCAATCTACTACATTACCCATAATCCTTGAGGCCAAACTTTGATTCCATATATTCAAGGTTGATTCAATATATTCAAGGTTGATTCAATATATTCAGACGTTCATTCCATATATTCAAGGTTGATTCCATATATTCAAGGTTGATTCAATATATTCAGACGTTCATTCCATATATTCAAGGTTCATTCCATATATTCAATGTTGATTCAATATATTCAGACGTTCATTCCAATATATTCAAGGTTCATTCCTATATTCAAGTTGAATTGCCCACATATTCAAGGGTGATTCAATATATTCAACGTTCCATTCATATATTCAAGGTTGATTCCATATATTCAAGGTTGATTCAATATATTCAGACGTTCATTCCCATATATTCAAGGTTGATTCAATATATTCAGACGTTCATTCCATATATTCAAGGTTCATTCCATATATTCAAACATGTCAATATAAATATATAATATTTTTCCTGAACGGCATGCCATAGTGTGTATATATATATATATATATATATATATATATATATATATGTGTGTGTATGTATATGTGTGTGTGTGATTATATATATATATATATATATATATATATATATATATATATATATATATATATATATATATATGTGTGTGTGTATGTATATGTGTGTGTGTATATATATATATATCTATATGTGTGTGTGTATGTAAATGTGTGTGTGTATATATATGTAGTTGGTATCAGCAAGTACTCAAATCCAAGTATCGGTATTAGTATCAGTATTGTATCGGTTTGAAAAAAATGGCATTGTTATTATCTGTAGTCATAATATCTACTTACAGACATTAAAGCAACAACTCAACACCACCAACACTTTTTATTGCAATTTGAAGAAAGATTTTTGACAGTTTTCAATTTGTTGTTTCTAGCTTCCTATGGAAGCTGGCTGTGCTGGAGAGCCAAGGGTAGCTTGTGTGGTATAAAATTAGAGCACAAGTGGTTAAATCTTTTCTACTTTTTATTGCTGTCGTCATCAACAACAATGTAATGACTAATACTACAAAAACCTAAGTAATAGCTATTATTTTTAAGATGATATTTTTCCAGCTTCATGTAACAGTTAGCTGGGCTGTGTTGTAGTGTGAGTGCTAGCTTACATGAACTATAGATCTATAAGTTCACTTGCTTTCATTTTTTAAATATATTTTTTGTTCTTATCCTAATCGTGCCACAGCTAACAAAAAATAAAATTCATAGATAACAAATGTTTTACATATCAAAGTAATGACCCTTATTTTTTTTAAATGTTATTTTAGTAAAGTCCTGTGGTGGCTAACTGTGTTGCAGTGCTTATGCTAGGTTGTATCCATAAGAACCATAAGTGGACGTGAATGCTTTCATTTGTCCTACAGCAACAATACCATAAACAAAACAAAAAAATGAAATGCAGATCACCAATGTTATAAAGTCTGAAGTTTTGGCTTATATTTGTTTTTTATACCTCTACTTTTCATGATTCAGCTAGCTGTGCTGCGGTGCTAATGTTAGCTTGGATGTAAACAGAAGTTAGCTCGAACCATTTTAACTTTATTTCTGTCCTCTTCAGTAACATAGGTCATAGCAACAGTTCTGTTAGCGTCTCAAATTATTTAGAAAATGCCATAGATGTAATATTTATTTATTTATTTTTGTTAACCCCATATTCGCTTAAAACTTCCCCCTCACTTTCTGGGACAAAATTACATTTATCCAACCATATGTTAAAGAGATAAGCAAACAAAATGTTTTCTTTTTTTCTTTTGACCCAATCAAGTTGAAATTGTATTAACTTTTAAAGTTCTATATGCTTTGCAAAGAAAATAGGCTACTTATTTAATACTTTAGCTTTGTCTAACACAATTTTTCATTTCTTTTGCTTTCAATTATAGAATCTTGTCAAAATTTATTGATTTCCCTTCAAAACAACCAAAAGCCAATGTTGGCCTAAGTGTATGTTTGAATGAATTTCTTGTAACACGATAAAAGTTGTGTCTAAGATAAAAAGAAAAGCCTATATGCTTCAATAAACTGACATTGTGTGGCATTAGTTGTGTTCAAACGCTAACCCAGTAATAAAGTTTACAACTTTCCAACAAACTGCCAGCCAAGGCTTGGGTGGTAAAACACAGAGACTGTCTGTTTGTGTCAGACAGTAAAAGTTCTGAGTACTCAGAGTGTTTATGAGATGTTCCGTTGTAACCGAGAAAAACGAGGAGAAAAAAATAACTGACAGGAGGTGAATGGGAGGCACCAGAGGTGGACGGGGAGGAGGGAAACTGAAAATACAGCTGATTAGAGATGACAGTGGACGGAAAGGAGGAGGGGAAGGAAGAAGGAGAGAAAAGTGAACAAGGGGTTGAGTACAAACCAGAAGCTAACAGACTGGATTAGTTTTGTTTCAACCCAGAAGAGCACACTTGTCCTTTTTGTGCTGCTGCATTGAAACCTGATAGGAATACAGTTGAAAAATCAAGCAGAAGAACACTAACAGGTGAGATTTAAATTTTTTCTCTAACAGTACTTTTTTTGATTATTCAGTTTTTTATCATATTGCATGGAGGTTTTTTATTATTATTATTATCTAAACAATGTGTTTTATTATAGAAATAAACTCTTCACAGCATCCATATTTACAGCCATAATATAAACTTATTTACCTTCCATCCTTAAAAATTGAAAGTGTTAATAAATAAAAATTTTTGGGGGATATTTGCCAAAGATTTAGACATTAAAATAGATCAACTATTACAGCCTTTCAGCCCATTACTGGGGTTTTGGAGGACCAGAAAGCAAAACTAAATATTTAGCAACCGTATGTTGTTTTAGTTCATTTGCACAAAAAAAGGAAAGGGCAATAAATGTACATTTTGATTTATTGCAATTTCAATAACTACAACACTTTTCTAAACACTTGATTATCGTGACAGGTTTTGTCTTCATTTAATTCAATCAGAAACAATTTATTTTGATGTATCCCAAAAACTCCCAGTGATTTGTTGACTTTGAAAATGTTATGGTTTTGGGATTTGGGCTTTACATTAATTTTATAAACAGTGTAAGATAAATTAAACGTCTAAGAAATTAAAGACAGAAGAAAGTTTTATCCTGTTATTTCCCTGCAACAACTTCTTTCCTGCAAAGAGTCTTTATATACTCTTAACGTCGAAATTAAATTCATGAAACTTGTAAAGTCTTTTTTACCATTAATAGGAGATAATCTGACAAATACCTTAAATTGTTTCTCTTTTCTGTCCACTGAGTTTTTGTGAACATACTTGCATCAAGAAATCAGATTTTCATAAAGACAAACTGAAATTTGACCTAAGGGGTAGAATTTGGGAAAACTCAACACAATGCATTTTTAAATACTTGCTAATAACTAATAATAAATCTGTAGTTAAAAACAGCCCACAGATTCAAATGATCCATTAGAATGGAACATTTGAATCTGTGGGTCATGTGGATCATCTTTTTGTTTGGAAAATCATCAGAAGTGTGCAGTGGTGTATTTTATAGTATTTTATGCACAATCTTTTTTTGTAAATATTTGGAAACCTGAGGCATGTTTTCAGTTCAGTTCAAAAATATTTTCTTGATCCCAGATTGAAATTAAATTGTTTTTCTGTCTTTTCTCTAGATAATCTCCAAACTATCAAACAGCAAAGCAATCACTTGGAGATCTTTGTTCAAACTCTCTGCAGAAGACTTACACAGTTGCTTCAGTAAAAAGGTTTTGCCATCAAGAGATCCATGTTTGGTTCTGAGGAGTTCAAGCAAGGATCAGAAGCACTTTTGGTTTCTCTCCAGTCAATTCAAATACTTCCCCAGCCTTTACAGCAAAGGTTTCTGGAGTCCAAGCAGTAGATTCAGCGAAGGGTTTCAGAGTTAAAGTAACTTTTAGAGTGGAACCAGGAAAGTGCTCCGTGCAGAACATGTTCCCCTCGCTGCTGCTTATCTGGTGTTTCCCGTTCGTCTCCCACGTTGGTTGCCAAAGAACGTTCACACCTCAGACTCTTCGGTCAGACGTGGGAATATCTGGACTCCCCAGCTCTGACCCCCCTCCACGAGTGGTGGAGGTCCACCGTACTGCAAACACAGAGGCGCACATCTCACAAGAGACAGTTAATGAGCCGTCCCTGACATTGGAGTCCGAAGCAGGAAAACTGAAGGGATTGAACAAACTCAAGCCCAAACATGATAGGAAACATCTTCCTTCCTCACCGTCCTCCAACTCTTCTCAGATCCACGGTAGAAAATCCCAAGCGCCCCCCGCCTGCCGTAAGCAAACCTCGATAAAAGGCGCCTTCAAGTATGTCAACACGATACTGTCCTGCGTGATCTTCGCTGTGGGGATCATTGGGAACGCCACTCTCCTGAGGATCATCTACCAAAATAAAAGCATGAGGAATGGACCTAACGCCCTAATAGCCAGCCTCGCTCTTGGAGACCTGATATACATCGCCATAGACATCCCAATCAACGTCTACAAGGTAGAGCTCCTCAGCCTTTTGCTCCATTGGTTATTTCCAATCAGCTTGACTGGGCTGGAAGATGCAGGAAGAACTTCCTGGCCATAGTTGGTTGTGTTGAGAGTCTCATCAGGAGGTTGAGTGTTACACCGATAACAGCCCTAAAATAGCCCTTTGATTGTGATAGCACAGGCCACACACACTTCCTTCAGTAAGATCACAAAGACTTGGTGGTACCGCATCAATCTGCTGATGCTTTGTCTGCGTTTTTTGTTGTTTTTGTGTGTGCAGCTGCTGGCGATGCAGTGGCCCTTTGCTGACAGCCTGTTTGGTCTCTTCCTCTGCAAGCTGTTTCCATTCCTGCAGAAGACTTCAGTCGGCATCACCGTGCTCAACCTGTGTGCTCTCAGTGTGGACAGGTAACGCACAAACACACAAGCTGGACCCACCGTTTTTCACAAAAAGACTAGGTGAGACCGTCTAAATTTGATGGCTCGCAAGTTACTTTTTTGAGTAAATTTTGCATTAAAGGTTCTTGATGTCTTTGCATTTTATCCCAGGCATTTTAAAAACATTTTTACTATTAAAATATTGAAAAAAAACAACCATCTGGATATAGTTGGGGACATGGTCTATTGACAGTCTCTGCAACGTTTTTTTTTTATGGCTCTACATTGGTTTAAAACTTGCTCCTGGTGGTAAGTTTCACATATTGTTCCTCTCAAAGCCCAAGCAGGAGGACAGATTTTTTTTTGTCTTGACATAAATATTCCAAGAAAAGTTACAGTTTACTGTAAAACAGCTGCTGCACAGAAAACCAGAGGCGATGTTTGAGCAGATGGTGTTTATATTTCTTGACCCAACTGAGTTTATACAAAATGTTTTATTTAATGAGAACTCATCCTAAAGCTTTAGGGAGAATACTAACTAATGGATTAGCTTTCTGAAGGGTCATGGTTCAAACTGACTAACTTGTCACAACTTTTACATCTACATTGCTCAAATGCAGAACATGGTAGTACCTATATACATTTACTCTGTTACCTCTACTAAAGTAAAAAATGCATTTTTAGAAAAGCTCTTCTGTAATTTTTACTCCTGTTTGAGTAAAATATTAAGAGGTATTGCTTACTAGAGTGAAATGTGAATCCTCTACCCAATGTTACTAACTTTATTAAAAAAGAATAAACAGGTTTCAACCAAACATGAATGAGACACAGGCACACATCTACAGTTTATGTCAAAGTGAGTCCTCTTGTTTGTACACAGCCAAAAAGGTTATGTTTTCACCAGGATTTTGTTTGCTTGTTAGTTAACAACATGACTCAAATAGTTCTGGGTGGATTTCAATTAAATTTTTTATGGAAATTTCTTTCCAAAAAATAATCTGATTACAATTTGGTGGGACTGACTGACCAACCTAGGTGGAGGTCTGCACTCTCTGGGTGCTGTTCCAGTTGTGCTAACTGACTATATCTGTATTAAACATCATATATTGTCACTGAAAGTATTTTAACCTACCCCAATACACACTGTTCAAAAATAAAGGGAACATATACATCATAGATCTGAATTAATATTTTCTTATCAAATACTTTTTTCATTACATAATTGAATGTGCTGATAACAAAATCACATATAAATCCTAAATGGAAATCAAATTTATCAACCCATGGACGTCTACGTAGATCTGGGGTCGCACTCAAACTTAAAGTGGAAAAACACACTACAGGCTTATCAAACTTTATTGTAATGTCCTTAAATCAATTCAAAATGAGGCGTAGTGGTGTCTGTGGCATCGACATGCCTTTATGACCTCCCGACAACACATTGGCATGCTCAGGTGGAGGGTGGTATCCTCAGGGATCTCCTCTCGGACCTTGAGTAAAGCATCCACCAACTCCCGGACAGTCTAATGTGCAACGTGACGTTGGTGGATGGAGCGAAACAATTGAAATTGGATTCAGGTCTGGGGAACAGGAGGGCCAAGCCATAGCATCAATGTCTTCAACTTACACTGCTAATACACTCTATAGCCACATGATGTCTAGCATTGTCCCGCATTAGGAGGAAGCCAGGACCAACCACAGCAGCATATGGTCTCATAAGGAGTCTGAGGATCTCATCTAGGCAAGGCAATGTTATTTATATAGCACACTTTCAACACAAGGCAATTCAAGGTGCTTTACATGATTCAGTGATGATGATACCAAATGCATGATTACAGAAGCATGATTAGAAAAAAAACAGAAACATATAGGTTTAACAGATAGACACAATCAATCAATGAGAAAAGATGATGTAAGGAACAAATTTATGCAATATAGATTAAAACAGATAAAACACAATTCTATGCAATATAGATTAAAAACAGATAAAACACAATAGGTTAAAAAGGAAAAATTAAAAGAGCCTAACTGTTCAGCATTTTTGCATTTTTCTGGAAGTTTGTTCCAGATTTGTGGAGCATAAAGCTGAAAGTTGCCTCTCCTTGTTTAGTTCTAATTCTAGGAATGTTTGGTAAACTAGAGTTGGAGGACCTGAGTGGTCTGCTGGGTTGGTATAGTGGCAGCAGATCTCCAACTAACTTTGGTGCTAAACCGTTCAGTGATTTATAAACTTGTAGGAGTATTTTAAAGTCTATTCTTTGAGCTACAGGAAGCCAGTGTAAGGACTTTAGAACTGGGGTGATGTGTTCTACTTTCCTAGTTCTAATGAGAACACGGGCAGCAGCGTTCTGGATCAGCTGCAGCTTTCTGATTGCTTTTTAGGTAAACCTGTGAGGACACTGTTGCAGTAATCAATCCGACTATAGATAAACACATGGATCAGTTTTTCAAGGTCCTTCTGTGTCATCAGTCCTTTAATCCTAGAAATGTTCTTCAGGTGACACAAAAGCTGACCTTGTTATTGCCTTTATGTGACCCTGGAGGTTCAGGTCTGAGTCCATTATTACACCTAGATTACGGGCCTGATGATCCGTTTTTAGTTGTATCAGCTGAAGCTGTGTGCTGACTCTGGATCGTTTCTCCTTAGGTCCAAAAATAATTACTTCTGTTTTGTTTCTGTTTAGCTGGAGAAAGTTACGGGACATCCAGTCGTTGATTTGTTCAATGCATTCATTTAAGGTCTGGATAGAATCAGAGTCACCTGGTGACAATGTAATATATAGCTGTGTGTCGTCTGCATAGTTATGGTAGCTAATCTGATTGGCTGCTATAATCTGTGTTAGTTGGAGCACATAAATATTGAACAGGAGGGGTCCCAGGATGGAGCCCTGGGCGACCCCACATGTGATTTCTGTTTATTTGATGAGAAATGTCCAATTCCTAATTACAGTCAGCCTACCTCTGGTGAGCACATGGAGGGCTGTATTAACCCCCAAAGAAACGCCAACCCACACAGCAGAACGTTCTCCACGGCATCTCCTGACTCTGTAACGTCTGTCACATGTGCTCAAAGTAAACCTGCTTTCATCTGTGAAGAGCACATCTGCCAATAAAGATGTTCCCTGGCAAATGCCAGACATCTTGCATGGTGTTGGGCTTTTAGTACAACCCCCACCTGTGGATCTCAGGCCCTCACATAATCCTCATGGAGTCTGTTTATGACCGTTTGAGCAGCAACACGTGCATTAGTGGCCTGCTGGAGGTCATTTTGTAAAGCTCTGGCAGTCCTCCTGTTCCTCCTTGAATTAATTGTGTCTTCGTGGTCAGATTTAAAAGTTGCTCTTTGCCTAGTTCTGTGTTACGTGTTGACATAACACTGGTTCATCACGTGACCTTAGGAGTCTTTTCATACCTGAAAGATTCATTAAGTCAGAGTTAAGAGGCTTCAAAAGCTTGAAAATATCCTTTTGAAATGAAAACTTGGACAGAAAGGGTGTTGAAAATACAGTAAAGTTTAAAGAAAAACTTGGAAAGGAATTCAGAAAGCTTGGGCAACGATCAATTAGATCTTTAAATATGTTTGAAATCTTACTTGGTGAAAGAAGGAATAGGAAGCTGTTGTTTGAGTTCATCCCCTTTTTTCACTTTACAATACGTGACACACCAACGTAAAGCTGGGCATAGTTGTAAAGCAGAAGGAAAATTATTTATTTAAGAAAATATGTCTAAAGATGTGGTGTGTGTGTGTGTTTTTTAGCTCTCTTGAGATCCACCTTTTGCTGCAACTACAACCAAACGTTTTTAGATTAAAAAATATAAATATTCGTCTTTGCAAAATATTTCAATCTCAGTCAGACTGGATATAAATTCTGTAAGCATAAATCTTCAAGTCTTTGCACAGATTCTCAATTGGATGTACATCTGAACTTTGACAAGGCAATTCTAATGTATGAATATGCTTTGACTTGATCTCCAATTTTCCTATTGGATTGCATTTAGCTTCACCCATCTTCCTATCACCTCTGATGATTTTAAAAGAATAGCAACACCACATCATGATGCTAACACCACCATGTTTCGCTGTTAGGGTCCACACACAGCTTTTTTTGCGCTAAGGCCACAAAGTTAAAGTAGTCTGATTTGAGCGGGGCACTCCTCACTGCTTCTCACTTTAATGGGCTCAGTGTGTCACTTTAATCTATAAAAACCCGATGCATAGATTAAACTAGTCACTTTTAATATACAGTACAGACAAAAAGTTTGGACTCGCCTTCTCATTCAGTGCGTTTTCTTTATTTTTATAACTATTTACATTATAGATTCTCATTAAAGGCATCAATACTATAAATGAACACATATGGAATGATGTAGTATTTTTACAAAAACAGTGTGAAATAACCTGGCCTCCAAAGTCACTGCACCTGAACCCAATCGAGATGATTTGGGGTGAGCTGAACCGTAGAGTGAAGGCAAAAGGGCCAACAAGTACTAAGCATCCCTGGGAACTCCTTCAAGACTGTTGGAAAACCATTTCTGGTGACTACGTCTTGAAGCTCAAGAGAATGCAAAGCAGTAATCAGAGCAAAGGGTTCGTACTTTGAGGAATCTAAAATATAACGCATGTATTCAGTTATTACACCCTTTTTGTTTAAGTACATACAGTAATTCCATACATTATGTGTTCATTCATAGCTTTGATGCCCTTAATTTAGAATCTACAATGTAGTCATGAAAATAATGACAACGCATTGAATGAGAAGGTGTGTCCAAACTTTTGGTCTGTACTGTATTTCTTGGGCTAAAATACCCCCACAAAATATATTATTTTTGTGAATGGAAACGGTTTGAACGGCGTTAGCAAACCTAAATTAGTTAAAGTGATTCGCAAACTTTGCCTCCAGGTATCGTGCGGTGGCGTCCTGGTCTCGGATTCCGGGCACCGGCGTTCCCACGGTAACGGCGGTGGAGATCGCAGTGATCTGGATGCTGTCCGTCGTGCTCGCCGTGCCGGAGGCCGTCGGCTTCACCCTACACACCTTCGAACACAACAACGTGACCATCAGGACCTGCATCCTGCAGCCTCAGACGCCCTTCATGACCGTGAGTACACGTGTGTGGTGTGAGGCTTACATGTTTTAAAGGCACTTTAATACTGAAAGAAATCTGTTGATGCAATATGTAACACAACGCAGATATATTGCAATATGAGTAACAAGATATATGGGAAGCGTAAGTCACACCCTTCTACTTCCGGTCAAATACCGCCGAAAAAAAAGAGGACTGAGAGTCAAGTAGTAAAAGTTCTGATCGTGTTTGAAATGCGCCGTGGATTGAACATATGATTTCCTTGAATGTTAAAGACACATTTTGATGCAGAGAAAGTGCCGATTATTGACTGGCGGCAAAAGTTACTTTAGGTTTTTTTTGTGTAAAAACACTTGTAAAAAAACACTATGCTGGGGGAGATATAGCGGCGGAGTGAGAGCCAACATGCGGAAGAAGCTCTACAGGGAGTGTTTACAGTGCTAGCTAGTGCTAACTAGCGTTAGATCCATGATGTCATACATGCGACTTCTGATTTACAGGAATTTTAATTGTGATTTTTTTTTTCCCTCCCAATCAAGTAAATCCCAAATCACTTGAAAAACACAGTCGAAATACACGTTCTCATGGAGCGTTCACACCGCACGGTTTGTCGCCGTCAAAAAATGCTGATAAATTGACTAGTTTGAAGCCTATACATTTTAAAGCTGCAGGGCTTTCTGTGCCAGATGTTTTAAACAGTAGTAGATCGCTAGACAACATCGACATCAGGTGATGTCACTACAGTGAGACACTCTAATTGGTTGACGCTCAGGGATGGCGACGAAAGTTCAGCTAGCTCAACTTCTGCATTGCTGGCTTTTGCCACTTTGAAGCTTGGAGAGCAAAAAAAGTTTCAAAAATTGCTAAAGAACACAAAGCACCGAAACTCTGATGGCCTCAACCATAGACTTAACATGTAATCTTGCCGTTCTGGGAGTTTATGTTTTGGGTGGTGTGAACGGACTATTATTTATCATTTAATGTTAGGTACATCAAAAGTGTGATTCGGGACGTAAGACAAAGCGGACCAGATAATAACTTTTAGCGCTCCATTGACTTCCATTGGCCAACGTGAAGGGGAGGAGACTTAGGCGCAACATGGTGGTTTAAAAAAACCCTGAATTTAATTGTAGAAAAAGCATTTAAAACACTCCAACCTTTTTTATTTTTACTAGATCTAGTTGATCCACTGGAACAAAGAAGGTGAAAAGAGCCACCAACTGTCAGTCATTTTATTTATTTCAGTATAAAAATCATTAATGGTTCCATTCAAATTTAACCAAAACGAAATAGAAATAAAAACCAAAACATTATTTTTGAATATTGATACAATACTGTGAAATAAAATGTGATTCATCAGCATATCATTTTTTTTCTTAAATGCCTAAGGGCTGCATCTATATGATAAAGTGACCACAAACCCAAATCATTCTGTATAAGATCTAGCCGACAGAGATAAAAAATAAACTTTTACTGCTACTGTTAATCCCACAGTGGATCGTGTCTTCTCTCTGGGCTCCACTGTAGATAATCACGTCCCACATTAGGGTGGAGGGGTGTAGACCCAACTCCACAGGATGAAGGTCGGCCTCCAGCAGTCTGGTCCACTTCCACGACCTCTTTGTTGTTGCATCTCTGGGCGAGGTCTCTGACTCTGATAGTTTACAGCTGTATTTCCTGTTTACGTCTTTGGGTCATGACTGGAACCAAACATGCTCCGAACAGCTACTTAAAATCTGAACCCGGGGCAGATGGTTTACAGTCAGCCATTAGCCAGCCAATTTTTCCCGCTGCCACTTAAACCAAAACTGATGGAGGAGTTAAAATAAATTATGAATCACTGAAGCGGGTGATTAATAAGCCCCTGTTCTGGAAAAGAAAATTAGGATGAAATGGGTCTGAGAAAGTTAGACACATTATTTTCCCCTATTTTATCTAATATAATGATGTCACTTACCAGTAGGGCTGCCACAAACGATTATTTTGATAATCGACTAATCAGTAATTATTTTGCAGATTAGTCGACTAATCGGATCATGTGTAAAATGCATGTTTTAGCAAGAGCCAGCAAACACCAAGGCTCATCCTGGTCACAAACTGGAAACCAGTGGAACACCAAAGTCAGGTTCCTCATTAAAGCCAGTATACCATCACCCACAACTCAAAGGGAAAGAAAGAGAAAATCCCCTGCTCCAAGCTGACACCTTTGAGTTTGACTGAAATTTGCAGCAGATCACTTTGATTCAATCACTTTGAGGAAAATTGTAGAGATGACAAAAAGTTGCGTGGTTTTGGCCACAGTCTTGATAATTATCATAGAAGAGACGACTGTGAAGATTATTTCAACAAAAGGAAGACCGTTTCAGATGGTATATTCGTGTCACCCAGAAAAAAAAAAAGGTTACATGAATTACAAAAAAACTAAAACCTACTTCCCCTTTGAGTTCCTATAAATTCCTGACAGGAACTAAACACGTCTAAACATTTTCTTCATGTTCTTGCTGCACTGTTTGGTTCTGTTGTGGAGCCAGTTTCCTTCATTAAACCCTTTAACCACCTCATTTAGCATCTTTCATCTCAAATGTTTGTTTTGTTGCCTGAGTGAAATTCATCCATCCATCCATCCTTTCATTTTTCTATACCCAAGTAAATGAAAGGAGGAGGGCTGGGACTGCTGGTGCCTATCTCCAGCGGTCCTCACTGAAATCTAATCAGAGAAATTAGGCAGGAAAAGCATCATTCATGGAAGTCAGCAAACATCCGGCAGGATTAGGGAACCAGCATGAAAGCATGTCTGTAATCCAGTTATTATAGTGACAAGTTATCAATCAGACTTAGAAGAAAACACAGTGATTAAGGTGAACTGTGTATTGAAAAAGCATCTTTGTATTAGAAACAGAGATTTGAGCATGTAGGAGACATGTGTGCCGAGCTCTGTGATCATCTGAACCTGTCCGTTTCAGTTCTACCGGGACGCCAAGGACTGGTGGCTGTTCGGCTTCTACTTCTGCGTCCCTCTGGCCTGCTCGGCTGTTTTCTACGGACTCATGACCTGTGAGATGCTCAGGCACCAGAAGGGACATCTGAGGATCTCGCTGAACGAACACCTGAAACAGGTAATAGAAACGACCCAAAGAAGCCGTGTTTTAGAGAAAAAAAACGTTCATAGCTTTTAGGAATGGACTGATACTGATACTGGTATCCAGAATCGGGGCCGATGATGTTCTTATCTACTGTACACTGTCAGAAATAGGGGTACAGAATAGGTACATTACTGAGCCCCAAGGTACAAAAAATAAATGAACACAGTCTAAGGACAAATATTGGACCTCGGGGTCACTATCTGTACCTTTTTTGTTGTCTGAACAGTACAAGCCTACAGTTTTTACAAAAAAATACATCCGTCAGCAAATTACAATTTATGTAACTAGAGTTAATAGTTTTATTGTTAGCACGTTTTTAAATTTTATTTTTACATTTTTGTTTAATCAAACAAATAAGCAAACGGGCGACCATTGGCTTCATTGTGGTCAGGTGATGTCAATTATTTCAAGTCGATTATTATTGGCTGCCGAGGTAGCGCTGATAAAACGTACATACAGTAGGAATAGGTACCTACAATTAGTGGGACATAATGGTACCTTTGAGGGTACCACCACAGTGAGAAGACAATGTACCCCTAAAAGTATAATTCTGTACTTTAATATCTGGGTATGTATCGGTATCGCTTAAAGTTATCCAATACCATGGACTGATACCTAAAATGTGGAAACTCTGCAATAATTTCAAAGAAAATGTTTCTTTTCACATGAAATTTTAGTTTTGTGGTCATTTTTATCAAAATCTTATTTTCTTATCTAATTCACCGTTATTTGTTGTAACAAGCAGAGAGGAAAATAAAACATACAACTCATTCCACTTTTTGTGTGTAGTATAATTATCGGCGAGTACTGAGATCAAAGTATCGGTATCATATCGGTTTGAAAAAAGGGGTATCGTTGCATCCCTGATAGGTTTATATCACGTAATATCTGAAACCCGTGAATTAGTATTTAGCAAGACATTTTATAAAATAAACAAGAAAGGACTCAGACTGCAGCTTTGAATTTACATTTTTAAGGATTGGCTTCGTAACCACTAGTTTTGTAATTTCAGGTCAGTGATGTGCTTTCTTTAAAGAGATATAAAGAAACACCGCCATACACAATCTACCCTTTAAGACATCCGCGTATCACGACTAGTGTTTATTTTTGCGACCTGTTTTAATTTTAGTTTTGGTCTAGTCTTTGTGTCAAGCTGTCCGTTTATTTTTTCTTAGTTTTAGTCATTTTCATACTCTTTTTGGTCTAGTCAAGTTTCAGTCTGAGACTTATAGTCTTATTTTAGTCAGAATTATCCATGACTATTTTCGTTAAGTTTCACTCGATGTAAACTGATGACATTTAGTCCAGTTTTAGTCAATGAAAATTGTATTTTAGTCTCTTTTTAAGTAATGCAATTCTATTAAAACCAGTCAATATAGTATAAGTATCTTGTAGTACGGACAAAACAAAAATTTTCTTGTAGCCAAACCTACAGTATTTCAAACAAGGTTCTTACTATATTATTGTCATCTAATAGACTCAAGAATACATCCATTCCAGACAAGGAAGACGCTGATTTAAATTTACACCATGATTTACACGTTAATGTCCTGACTTACGTCAATTTCTTTATATAATGCCTTGAGTTGTCCCTTTAAGTTTGTAGTGTTCTTGCCCAAGATTTTTTCGCCGCACTTCTCCCCATCTTTCACCACAAGACATTTGGTTTTATTTTCTGGCTCTGTGTATGTAAAGTTTTTCCAAATGTCTTTCTTTATTTTTCTACCAAAGACCCCCGGCTGGCTGACCATCGTTCCCTTTCTTTGTCACGCTGCTCACGGTTCTCACAGATCTCTACTCAGTGCTCACGCAGAGTTGCAGACTCACTGGTGCAGCTGCAGCTTCCAGATAATTTCGCGAGTGGAGCTCGAGGAAGTAACGTCGCCTGCGCGAGAAACGGGTTATGGACACAGGAAACAGAAAAGCTTCAAAATAATAAAAATAATATTAATAATGATAATAACGTAATATTTCGTCTCGTCTTGTTTTGGTCAACGAAAATGGAGAGACATTTTAGCATAGTTTTTATTTTGTTAACCAACAGTATTGCATTATACATTTAATTATAGTCTTCATTGCTTTGCCAGCATCCAGCATTTACGATACGTCTCCTCTTGTTTTAGTCACGTGATAAAGGTTCGTTGACGACAGTATTTCGTCATATTTTTCGTGGACGAAAGCAACACTAATCACAACTGTTTCCGCAGAGACTAGCGTCACTAAGCAGCACAAAAAGGCGCCCAGAGCAGCAGAAATAACAAGAGATCTACATGAAAGCAACAGGCCTTGATGCTTCTGTTTTCTGTTTGCTTTAGTTTTATTTTACAAAAACGTTTTCCCTCTGAATTACAACTTATTCACCTTCTTACCTGTGGGAGTCGTTGCACCAAGAAACCCTGCATTCAGGGACCCTTCCTGTTCCATGAAATGCAAGCAAACGTGGACGAGCATCAGATTTAAGCGGCTTTAGGATTTCTCTGTTGTCTGTGGAAAATGTTCCAGAAAAAAATACGGGCAGGCAGAGTTATTGTTTCACAGTTTTTTTGGTTGTATTTACCCAGAATGCCCTTCACTGGGGCCGAGTATCGATTGAAATTTCAAGTTTCGATTCTATTCTGATCCTCAAGAGTTAGAATAAATTATCACGATCCGATTCTGATTCGATCCAATTTAATCTGATCCAGTTCGATATAGATATGTGTCAGTGCCATTAAAAACAGTTCAACAAACAAGGCAGCAGAAAATTTGTTAAACCTTTTAGACACAATACTTAAAATATGGACTTTTTCTTCCTCTTTTAGCTGTAAAAAGGGAAAAGTATTCTAAAAATTAACATTGATTTTTGAACTTGCGAATTGATTCAGTACGATTTCTATAAGAATCAATTTCAGAATTTTTTGTTTTTGTTTTTTGTTTTGTTTTTAAACACAGCACTACCTTACAGTATAGTCTGCTTCCTGCTTTTGAAAGCTTTGAAGCAAATCCAACTTTCAAGACAGATGAACCAGCGTTTGATTAAAACTTACAAAAACAGGGCTGATGTTAATGCACACTTAATTAATTAAACTCTTCTTAAATTTATCTGATCCGAACTGGCTGTTAATATAGCCTCATTAAATTTGATGTGCTTATACTCATCATGAAAACCTAAATTTTGTGCAACACATAATCAGTGCCTCCGCCTTTTTCTCTGATAGCATAGAAAGGAAAAGTTTGAAAGTTTTCCCAGATCTAAATGAGGTACCATGAAAGCATTTAGGGGGGAAAAAAGCTCCTATTTGTAAACGTTATGAGTCCATCAGATTAAAAAAAGTATCCGATTCCCTACAGACCAGTGGTCTATACAACATGCAGATTGTCTGGATAAAATACCACCTGCTGAGCAGGGGAAGAAAAACGATCTGCGTTGCTGTTTCACAGCAAACAGTGGAGCAATTTCACAGATCATAGAAGGTCCTATCTTCCAGTGAAGTGTGCCTGATGTTTGTGCTAATAATTTTCAGGTTATATTAAGTAAATCCAAAATAAAAAACCCTCATCATTGATTAATGTTCCCACGACTTGATTTAAGATCTCAAATCCAAGAAAAATGTCCTCATCTCCTCTCTGCAGCGCCGTGAAGTGGCCAAGGCCGTCTTCTGCCTGGTGGTGATCTTCGCGCTCTGCTGGTTTCCTCTTCATCTTAGTCGGCTGCTGAAGAAGACCGTCTACAAGTCGCATGACGTCCACCGCTGCGAGCTCTTAAAGTGGGTGCCAGCACCTAAAGCGTATGTTGACCGAGCTCTATTTTTAACAGTATTTATGTTCAGAGCGTCTTCTCCTGTGGGTTTCAGCTTGCTGCTGGTGCTCGACTACTTCAGCATCAACATGGCGACCATCAACTCCTGCATCAACCCCATCATCCTCTTCTTCGTCTCCAAGAAATTCAAGAACTGCTTCAAGGTAAAACACGCCCGCGTTTTACGGCTCCCCGGGTCGTAAATGCGGCATTGGCGTCTCCGCGCTTCGTTTCTGGGTCGTTGTGAAATCGCAGTGAGGTCAAGAAGTCATGAGAGACAGATTCAAAAACGGTGGGGGTCTTTACGATGTTTTGAGATTGCAGTTATCTGCAGAATGGCAGGGAGTCGATAAAACACTGGAAGGTCGCGACCTGTGATAAAGGGTTTGTGGGAACAAGTCGAAGAAGCTTGATGGTTTAGAGGAGAACTCCACTCAGGAGTGACATATTTACTGTCTTGTTCCTTTTCTATACTGGGAATCTTAGAACACATTTTTTTTCTCCCTTTTAGCTCCACTTTGTTTGTTTCTCATGGAAGCAGAGATGATCCAGTTGGTTCTGTAGCTGACGCTAACAGCTGAGGTTGTTGTTTCTCACAAACGATGAGACAAACCTAAATCGGAGAGAATAATAGAGAGCTGATCAGAAAACTATCTAGGAACGAGGAAAATGGCAAAAACAAGGGAATTAAAGCAAAAAATACATGAGCGAAAATGGAAAAAAATGAACTTAATTAAACCCATAACAGTCCACCTACCACTGAATAATTCTGCCAGTACCCTGTTTAACTTTTGGAATGGTGTGTTCAGGGACATACGCAGTGTTAATCCCCATATCTACAGCGAGCTTGGCTCCTTGTTTGTTTCTTTTGACACCAGCTTTTTCTTCTTGCTGCTCTCCTGTAAGCTGATTCTTCCACCTGAGTTTTAGATCTGTGCAGCTCCTCCAGAGCGACCATGAACCAGGCGTTTCATATTTCTAGAGCTACCACTGACCGCCCGGTTGCTCTGATATAAGTTCTCCTTATCTTGTTCTATCAGTTTTCATTCAAAACACAATCTACGAGAGTTCATTGAGTAAAAATATTTAAATTGGTTTAACAATAGTTTTTTTTTTTTTTTACATATTATAAACATTTTGAATCTGATTATGGTTAAAATATCCAGAAAAGAGACATGTTCCTAACTGGAAAACAAAAAGATTTAATGTTTTTCTAAATATTTTTGACTTTTTGCTTTAGATCAAATTTCATCTGCTTCAAGCCATGTCTTGTTGTATTCTTTTCCATTCACATTGTTCCATATATAATGGCTAGACTTTAAACCGGCTGACAATTTGATACACAGGGGTGCTGCTGAAACGCTCTCAGTATGTTTTTTACCTAACATTATGAAAGATTTCTAGATAAGTTGTCCTCTGTCATAATTGATAAAAAAAAAAAAAATTAAACCTCCGATTTACAACCCTTTTCTGTTTTTAACAACTTTTCTTTCAGTCTCTTAAGATTGATTAATTTATTCTATGTAAATCGGACAGCAACTTTTGAATAATTTTAATTTCGTTGTCTGGAGAAACATTTCCAGGATGTTGTTTCATGCAAACATATTGCAGTGAATGCTGGTTTAGTCCTTTGTAGGTTTTCCACCCTTTTCGTCCTCATTGATTAGATAACACAATAATAGTGTAGAGTGTATGATAATTGTATGTCGTGTTGTATCTACATCCAGTAGATTACAGTTTACGTGACGTTATAGTTGTACTCTGGCAGCTGGTTTGGCTTTAAATGCGTTTTGTGGTGTCACAGTGACCTCCTGCAGTTTTTCCATCAGGCGCTTTATCTTATTTCTGATGGAAATTATTTCCAGCGCGGAGGATGACGTTCTCCGCCTGTCTGCGAAAGCTGCTGACTTCGTTGGATTTGCCTTATGTGGCTCTTGAGGAGTACTCCAAACTCTGCTAAAAATTTCAAGCATGTCATCCAGGTTATCTCGCCTCGGCCTTGGAGATTAGAAAATTCATCGGGTCGGGAACGGTCGGCCTGTTTTCTGGAAACTAAGCTGTCACAAAAAAAAAAAAAAAAAAAGCTGATATGACAAATTCTGGAATAAAAACAAGTTTGTGTTTAATTTGGGGGAAATATTGTGGTCTGGTTTAAAAATGGGAAAGTTCTGCAGGGACATCAGATACACATTAAACTGAATTAAGCTGAAGACAGGAACCTAATTGTAAATCCTCTTATCTCCCTTTGTTCCTCCTCCCACTACAAACCCCCTGATTACGCTGCTTCTTAACTCCGCTGGGATAAAACTGTTGGTACAGAAATATTATTTAAAGGACACAGTTTGGATTTAAATGTCACTCTGAGACTCATAGACGCTGAATGTTAAGAATATGTTTATTAGTCCTTGTTACAGAGTGGATTTCCTCCGCTGCTGCTGCTGCTTCTCTCTACTAGAATCTAATTACCTCATTTTCTTCTCTGATAATTGGCTAAAATGAAAAATTATAGTAATCAGAAACAAATGCAAAGGTGGGAAGTACAGAATCACAATCTAACAGATCGACATAAACAGCATTGATTAATCCTGTGGTTGTTTTTAATGGTCCTGGTGCTAGAATGTGTTTAGACTGAGTTAAAAAGCTTCTAAATAAGTTCAGGAACAGCTTCACAGTGGCTGAGAAAAACTCTTTCTGTGTTTCTGTGATTCCCCACATGAAACCAAACCTCTTTTTCAACACTGTTCAACAGAATGAATCAATCACACTAATTTCTTTTTTTAATTAAGTTATATGCAGATGATATTGTCACATATAATTCATAAGCATTTGATTTGCACGTTGAATTGTATAATGGTTAAAAAAAAACTGATTAGTACCAGTTTTACATGTCAATGAGAACATTTTATTTAGAGTCAGAATTGTGTGTTCAAGAATACCATTTGTTAAAGTTTTTGTGTTTTGATGCTGTATAGAAAAGCCTCCTAGCCCCCGAAACAAGGACTAGAGTCGGAGCTAAAATTAGGCTTAGCTAAACACTTTAAAGTAGGACATTTGCTGGACCTTTTTTTTACACTAAGTTGAATCACGTGTTAAATAACCAAATTAATTAACAGAACGTGAATTGAATTATTTTCAGATGAAATTTTTCTTCTTTATGAAGCCTCGTAACTTAGGATTCCTGAAAACGCTGATAAGGATGGATAATAGGATGAATTGCCTGTTCATATTTAGCCGAAACAAAGATGCCTGTTGTCTAAAAAATCTCCATCCTATTATAGCCTGATAAGCATTTTTAGCCCATTTGATCAATGCCAACCAAGTTTTAAACACATTTAGACATCAGCGGATAGCTATAACTAGAGATTTTTCATCCTGTAAAGATATTTTACTGAGAGTGGAAGTTTTAGATTTTGTCTTAAAGTACTTCACTGCCTGTATCATGTCATAACCACATTATTATTATGCTCATTTACTCACCCAGACAGGTTTGGAGTCACTTGGAGTCCTTCGGGAAAAGTTTACATCCAGTCGTAATCAGCGTATATCCAAAGTGCTGCCACTAAATAAGGCCTTATTTGCCACAAATCTCCTTCATTTAATCCATATTTTGTTATAAATCGCTAGCAGTCTGCCCCTCTGAGTTTGGGGTGTCTCGATGGTGGCTATCAATAACCGTTTGGGCCGATGTAAAAGAGTAAAATCAACAAATAGGTGAGGAATTGGAAAAAATAACCAATAAATATATTGTGGTGTCAAAGTTCAGTATGGATGTGTATGTTCAAAGACCAAGGCTTGTATTGAAGTGTTTTGGAAGTGAAGCTAAGTTAGTTTTAAGCTAATTAAGATTAGTTTCAGACTAATTTCCACCTTTTGGTTTATGTCCAACTAACCACTTCACAATGCAATGCATTGAATAGTTTTTTTATGTGTTCCTCTGGTGTTATTTAAAGACGTTAATTCCTACTTATAACAAGCTGCCATTTCAGTGACGTTACTGCAATGCCCCATGGGAGTTGTAGCCCGAGCTGGACTTTTACTCTGTGCCATGCAACGATAGTTCACTTGGTCGATTGTTTGTGCAATTTTGAAACATGCAAGCTTGAACCATGTTGATGCTTCCAGTAGCGTCTAACCGTCTGCCGCCATAGAGCGCGGAGTGAAAGTCCGGGTCAGACTACAAGTGTCATGGCGGACGGCAGCGACATCATTGAGATAATGTGTTGGTGTAGTTGGATTAAAAGCCTGCATGCAACGAAGAAGTACTTCCAATACCCCCCATCCTCCAGTGGAGTAGTTGTAGCTATGAATAACAAAACATTGGTTGAGTGTAATGAGGGGGTATTACTGTCTAATTGCTTTTATATTTCTAGGGGATGGGAGGGAATGTGGATATGTGGGGTCATTTTAATTTGTACAGCACTTTGAGTTGCATTTTTGTATGAATTGTGCTATATAAATAAAGTTTGATTTGATTTAAATGTTTTCTGTCAGATAATGCCTTATTTAGAGGCGGTACTTTACGAGCCCCATGAACTCGCATTATATGGATATACACTGAATGTGACTGGATATAAACTTCTCCTGAAGGACTCTAAGGGGCTCCAAACTTGTCTGGGTGAGTAAATGAACGTAATTAATGCTGAATAAGATCCAGGTTGAGAAAAAAAAGCAAAGTTCCCCTTTAAAAATTCCAAAATAGTCCACTATTGTTCAAATTGATCAAATCTAGCTACTTGAAGTCAAACGTGACTACGAAGAAACACAGGATGACCCAAAACGTTTTTGCACATCAGCCACTGAAGCCTTTATTGGACTCTGAACAGTTTGAACATAATAAAACAGCTGGAGCGCTCCTCTAACCCTCCTGTGTCTCTCTCTCTCTGCGTTTCCCTGCAGTCCTGTCTGTGTTGCTGGTGCTACTCCGGCTCTCTCTCCAACAGCATGCAGCCCCTCCATCATGGGACCAGCCAGCAGTACAAACACACCGACCACTGAGGGACTCACCCTCCACCTGCCGGCTCATCAGTGTCCACATCGACAGAAACCTACTCACCGTTTTTCAGCTGCACATGATCCGTGGATTCGACCGGTCTGATCTGAGTTGGTCCAATTTTGGGCAAATGTCCGATGTTACGGGATAACGAGACATTTTAGACAGTATTTGAGCTTTCAGCTGCTTAATGAAGCCTCAGGAAGAGTTTTTCATCGTATTTAACCTCATCCTTGTTTGAGATGATGTGTAACAATAGATTCAAGGCCAAAAACGAACAGTGAGCCGCCGAGTTATAAGTAGATCTAATTAAGGATGATGTGTTTTGAATCTTGTGAAGAAGGTGTAAGCTAATTCATATTTTATTGCTGTCTCCCTGTTTTGATCTCCACAGCTGCTGCACATTTCCCCCGAATAAGCTCATCTAAATCCTTTGATATTCTCCATTTTTTCCTTCATTGTATAAATTCGCTGATTTTCATCGCTGATTACAGGCTCCATCTTCCATCTGATCCCCCTATTAGTTCTTTGTGTTACTTTATTACCTTAAACTCTGCTCATTTCGTTATGGTTCAACTGCAATATGGCACAGGCCCGTAGCATCACAGACCCTCCACCGCACATAACAGTTGGCATGAAATACTTTCAGAAAAATACACCTTTCCTAAAAATACACGCATGGAAAGTGTGTCGGTGTTCAGTTTTAGTCTAATCTGACCAAAAAATATTCAGCTCCAGTTACAGCCCCAGTAAAGGTGGGCAACTTTTACACGGCAAAGAACGATTTTCAAGACAGTAAAAACTCCTTATTTATGGACTTTACTTCTTTACTACTTATTTCAAGACATCTTTTCAAGAAAATGGTCACTTGTTCCATTGGCTTATTACAAGCTAAAAAAACTTGGATTTATGTAGTCTTTTTCTCAGTGTAGTTCAGGTAGACATACTAAACATCGTGTCTGCCTGTTTCTAGCATGTCTCAGTTGTCAAGGGAACTTGGTCACCCAAAAACGCCACAGTTCCGGCTGTTATAAATATTTTTACCGTTGCTCTGATTATAGAGAAAATTGGACAAGGAGGCGTTTTATTCGACCCTTTTCCCTAATTGTGAAAGACGAACACAAATCTGCTTTGCTTCAACTGCATTTTCTGTCATCTTTCCCATTTTAAAGGGTGACTAGCCCTGCATCCGAATCCTCTACTATGTCATACATGCTACGTAGTAGCTACTACTCGCCCGTTGATGCATTAAATACTGCGCAGCAAACGCGCGAGTAGTAGACATGAAATCGGACGTACTGCTCCACCATATTAACGGATATTTACGCTACATAAGGTCGCCTTAAACATTAACTTGTCAACTTAAATGTTTAATAAGTTTTCAAAAAACAAATTAATCAGTAACGTCACTACACTTTTACATTTATACGCCGAAATTGCAGCGTCGCTTACTGTGGCGGTAGTACACATCCAGGAACTTTATGCCTATACTACTCCAATCCTTACCGGATCAACTACGTACATTGCTCACTTACTCCTTTTTGCCTGCTAGGAAGCAAGCGTAGCAGAGGTATTTAGATGCAGCCTAGAAGAAATGAACTGGTGTGCAACGTCATATTCGTTCCCCAAGAAACAGTAACTCCTGAACTTGTAAAGATTTAGTGAGAATCTGATCAGCTTAGAAAGTTAAGTTACAAAAACATGAACTTTAGTTGAACTTTTAGAGGTGAACAATAAATCTAGCCATATGTGATAAAAAAAAATTGCTTTGGAATCTGAAGTAAATACTTTTCAGTTTATGCGGCTGCAATAAAAGCCGATTTTATTTAAACGGGTTTGTCAGCGTGGCCAACAGGTTGTTCGCTTTCTGTTTTTCTGCTCCAAGAGCAAAAGCGCTTAACAACCAGATAAGGTCCTTTATTTTCTTGTTTAGCTTTTTTGCAAGTAGCCTCTTTGTTTGTTTGTTTTTATCAGTCGGGGCACCAGAGCCAGTCGGCTCCTCTCAGATCTCAGCCAGTAATCAAGACGTAGTTCCTGTAGGAGGAAGGGAAATTCCCTGACCTGAGTGCAGCCGAATAATAATAACACAGGCTCTTTGGATTTAGGGAGTCCTACGACAGCTACATGTGGCTGTGGGTGAAGTCATGGGAAAATGTGAGATTAAATCTGGTTTGCAATCGGTCTGTGCACACCTCACCGACAACAGTTTCTCTCCATGCAGAAGTATTGGGCCTCTTTTGGTTCTTTAGATGAATTTAAAGCAGAACAAAATATTTTACATTTTGTATTTATTCACTGTGATGTATTTATATTAGGCTTCCATACATTTGCATAGATTCAAGAAAGAGCAGCATAAACTGTTCAATGGCGGCCTCTGGAGGCTGAAGTTAATATTACACCATTTTACTTCTCACACTGTGGAAGAAATATCCTAATGTTTTATTATAAACACACCAAAGTATAAAGTCAGACGTGTTATGGTGCTTTGAGAGCAACCAAAGCAATTCAAATGTCACCATGTTTTTTTTAAATGTTTGCTGGTTAGCTGTCTTGTTTTATTAAATATTGTATTTATCAATAAACTTAATTTGACGTTAAACCACAGACTGAATATTTGTTTTCTTTGTGATTGAAATTCACTTTGAATTATTTTGCTGCTGTATTAGTAAGAAGTTAAGAGTTTTTGAATTATTCAACATATTTTCCTGCTGTCTCTCCAATTAACAGACTGATGTGTGTTTATGTAAATATGATTCACTTTTACACATAGCTAATTTTCTAGGAATTTTTTTAATAGTAAAAATACTTAACATTTTTAAGTAAAATGTATTTATTTTCTTACCAAGTGTAAGTTTTGAGGTAAATTAATATTTTTGTAATGCAATAAATACATAATTATATTATATAATAAATTTTGTTTATGCATTTATTAGTTTGGTATTTAATTTTAGTCCTGTCATTTGTGTGGCAATTATTTACTGAGTTGCATAATTTATTCAAAAACACGGAGAAATGTTTATTTGGGGGGTATATATTTTTTTAATTTTTTATTACAATCATGTCTAAAAATATGTATTTATCTATTAATATTTTTTTTCTGAAGTGTTTTGCTGCACTATTGAGGAGGTCCTGAATGCCACTATATTATGATCTGGTTGGAGCGTAAACACTCCTCCACCCACCATGTGACTCAGACCGGGGCTGGCGCCGCTTCCTCCCGGTGACGTCGGGCTGTAAAGGCGGCGGACAGCCAGCAGCGGATCCGCGCTGGACAGCTGCTTGAGCAGTACTTGCGGACCTGAGGCTCTTGTAGTGAGGATTCATCGATCAGCGATCAGAAAGTGGCGCACTGACAGACTGCGGAGCGTCGGTTTTTAGCGCTTTTTGGTGTCGGATGGAGGAGGGATGCGTTGCCTAGAAACAGAGACAGGACCGAGGGTGGAAACAGGCCGAGCGTCACTGCGAGTAAACACCTTCAGCAACAACATCTCCATGTTTTAACCTGTTTATGCCACAAACTGTTTTAACATTCAACGCTTTCTTTTTTTAAGCTCCTTAAGCTAGAATCAAAAAATGTTCTTAATGCGAATCAATGACTTAAATACAACGTTAAATTAAACGTTAAATACAAACGTTAAAACCGATTCCGATTCTGATGCGGATAGAAATGCTGGATAACCTTAATGTTAGTGCTTGAGTGTCCCAGTAGACCCAATGTGGCTCTAGAGAAAAAAAAATCCAATATCTTAGTTGTGTTTTATGTGTAAAAGTGTCAGCTCTATTTTAAAATGTCCAAACTGTTTCAATTGACTTAATCCAGATTGTAGGATTTAAAAAGCTGCTAAACTCACCAGCAGTTTAGTTAAATGAGAGTTTGGACAAAACGTAATTCGATGCAGAAAACAACCGTCCCATTTTGGCCTATTTAATAAATCTTCATAGTCACAACTTGCTCAATCTCATTCAATAGTTCTGAGGCGATTTGTTAATCTTTATACAGATGATGTTATCATTTACATCTGTGGACTAGCTCACGTCCTGGAATGTTTTATTGATGCGAAAAAACCTGACCTGACTCAAGTTTTTACGTTGATTCTGCTGCTAATTTTTACTTTCCCTACTTTTATTTAGCAGAAATCCGAATCTATCCCTCATATCTCTATGATTGTCCTTTATTATCAGCCAAACTCTCTTGTACGCTAAAGTCTCTAGGGATGCACCGATACCGACACTAGTATCAGGTATCTGGGCCGATATTCTAATGTACTCATATCGGTATCGGTTAGTTTTGCTTGATACCATGAACTGATACTTAAAATGTGGAAACTCTGAAATAATTTCAAAGAAAACGTTATGTGTTTACTTAAAATCTTAGCAGTGATGCACCAAATACCAATACTGGTATCGATGCCGATAGGCTGTGTCAGTATCGGTTACAATTAATCGATTCCATTAACTGATACTTAAAATGTGGAGACTCTGCAATAATTTCATGGAAAAGTGTTTATTTTTCAATTGAAATTTTTGTTTTGTGGTATTTTTTTATTAATTTTTTATTGTTTGTATCTAATTCACCTTCATTTTTTGTAAAGTGCAGAGAAGAAAATAAAACATTTTCTTCCAATTCATTGGATTGGCTAGATTTTGTGTGGCAGAAGTATCTGCATTGGTACTCTGTATTGGCAAATACTCAGATCAAAGTATCGGTATTCTATCGGTTTGAGAAAAGTGGTATTGTTGCATCCCTAGCTTCCAGGCTTTCTGAAGATATTCTTTGGGACATATCTCTTCGTTTAACTAAATAATTAAATTAAAACTATACAGTTTTTAATAGCGTAAAATAGAACAAGTGCAAATGGGTAAAGGTTCAACTAAAATAATGTAAAAAGATACACATATTTTTTGTATATCTAGGGATACAAGAGCACAAAAAGTTATAATCCTGTTAATAACAACAACGATAAATGGACCTAATCAATAATAATGATTTCTAATTAATTTTATTTACACAGTCAAACAATGGTTACGTGCTTCTTGTCCTGCTCTAAAGATCTGCCTATTGTTTTTAAGATTTAGGATGAGCCTGTAAGTCTGCGCTCAGGTTAAATCAGCCGCCATGCCGTGCACCTGTGCTGAGTGGAGGAGATGGATCCGTCCCCTGGTTCTGGTTATCTACGCACTTCTGCTGGTGGCCGTGGTGCCGCTGTGCGTCTGGGAGCTCCAGAAGGACAAGGTGCCCGCCTCCTCCACCTAAACTCCAGCATCCGCCTGTTTAATCCACATCTGATCCATGCAGCCTGATCCAGAGGAGGTTCTGTTTCCCTGTCTGTGCAGGTCGGGACTCACAGCAAAGCCTGGTTCATCGCCGGTGTGTTTGTGTTCCTCACAATTCCCATTTCGCTGTGGGGGATCCTGCAGCATATGGTCCACTACACCCAGCCTGAGCTGCAGAAACCCATCATCAGGTGAACAAAACACAGGTTTTCTTAAACCGTAGAAAAACATTTTTTTTTAAAGATTTCAATCATACATTGGATTAGAAACACCTTCAAAGCCTCTAAAGTTGGACCCTTTTTGTTCCTTTAGATGTTTATGCGGCAGTGCAGGGAGCTACCGCAACCTTCCAGAACAATAAGCGGGTAGCATGGGCAGATTTAGTGGTGGAGTCAGGGGGGCACTGACCCTTGCAGAAATTTGATTTTACTTTTAGTTAATGATGGATCAGCTCTTTAAAGATAAATATATGTAATAATAGTGTAGAAATGAACCAATATATAATAAATCATAATAATAATAAAAATGCTGGCAACATTAGTAGCATTGGCTGTGTCAGGGGTGGGTTCATGGGGGAACTGGCCCCTGGAGAAAGCTGACTAGCTCCTTAGGTTCATCCATCAAGTCACAGGTAGATAAACTCTTTAACTCTTTGGGGTTGATTGACCCGCATGTCTGATTTATGATGAAATACCAGTAAGACTCACTGAACGTCAGGGCGTGTGTCTCTGGATGCAGCACCGACCCAAACTCAGACGGGGAAAAAGTACAAGGATTCTCATTAGAATGCCTGAATTCAATGACGCAACAGTGGCTGGGGTTAAAGGTCACCAGGGAATCCGTATTAATAATTTGATGGTTGAATGTGGAACAATATATAAAGCTATATTAAAAAAAATATATATATAAAATAAATCGACATGGGTCATTTAGTGGGATTCAGAATTAAAGTACAACATTTTCTTAAAAATGATATTTGAATCAAAATGTAATAAAACGTACATTTTGATGGGCATAAAAATGACGTTATGTTTACATTTACCAGCCAGCAGCGGTTGTGGGTTGACGGTTACTGTCTCTGTGATACAACTAGTCGGCACAGCTCGACTGGTACTGGGAAAAATGGCGGAGTCAGCAAGTAGCAGATACTTCAGAGCCCCAGACATATTGTTATACCTTCTTAGGAGAGAAGTGACCGCATAAGAACAGAAACTAGAATAGTTTTAGGTGAAGCCTACACCAGATGGACACATTAAACATTTCTATGGCATCAAAAACACGAGGAATCAGTGACTTTCCTCCTGGATCGGTAAACTAACTCACTAGCTAACTTAACTAGCTAGCTAACAGAAACTGGAGTAGTTTTAGGTGAAGCCTACACTAGATGGACCCACATAAAACATTTCTACGGGATCAAACACACGCGAAAACTGCGACTTTCCTCCTGGATCGGTATGCTAACTCACCTGCTAACTTTGCTAACGTTAGTTGTCAGTTAAACTCCTCGAAAATACATTCGTCAATGGACACGGTTCAGGTTGGTCACTGGGCGTATCGGCAGCGAACCAAGCAACCCAACAGCTGGAATGATGTTTTTGTTGTTGCTACTTCAACCTAGATAAACTAGATGTCGCTATCGTGCTCATGCTCCATATCCAAACTTTCACAAATAAGCCTTGAAATTCCCCTCGCTACTTATTTTTAAAACTTCGACTGTAAAAAAGGCCAGACAAGGTCGAGGATTTTAATCAATCTTTGGATGTCCAAATCGACTTTTAGAAACATTTTTATAAGAACTGACTTAGAGAATCGAGTGGTGTTGGTAAACTACGTCGCTGCGCTGCAACCCTCGAAAATTCATAACACAACATAGGAATAATCAGCCATTTAGTTGAAGAGATGCTTTTGGTCATGTAATGATTAGGGATCGGTATCGTTTAGGTTTTATCCGATACCGGCGCCTAACCTGTACTGAAACGGTACCGGTGCTTAAATGGTGTTTGAAACGGTGCTTAAACAATGGAAAACATACAAACTTCGTCCAAAAACCCTCTTATTTTTATTTTTTATAGCAGGGCTCTCAAACAATATATTTTTTTAAATCTAATTAATCACAGGGTACCGTTTATGTTAGAACCGGATATCGGTACCCATCCCCAGTAATGATGTGGCACAGATTGGCTTCTTATGGCTGCGGAAACCGTTTCCGCTGTAATTTTATGCAACCGGTTAGAAAATGACTTTTAGGGCAGAACGATCTAAAACTGGCTTAGTTACAGATAAAATATAATAATGAAGACGTTGGCGATATTCGATTCAATTTTTTATATAGCGCCAATTCACAACAAATGTCATCTCAATACAATTATACAAACATTCCAATCAGTTAAAATGTTATATATAAGGGAATCCCAGTAGATTGCGATATTACTGAGCACATCCAGAGTTTCCACTGATAATAAGCTGCATGAAAGTTAAAAGCTGACACAGAAATATTCAACCATACTGGTTTATTTTTATCTTCCAGGATCCTGTGGATGGTGCCCATCTACAGTTTGGACAGTGTGAGTCATTACTGAGACACACAAAACACACGCAGAGCCACAATAAGCTGCCATGGAAACCAGTCTTAATTAGAGACGACATGGAGGGGTCACGACCCCCCGATATGAGCTCTGTCATAGCCAATCAAAATTCTCCTCTGCCTCCGTTCAGTGGCTGGCCCTGCGGTACCCGAGCCTGGCCATCTACGTGGACACGTGCAGGGAGTGCTACGAGGCCTACGTCATCTACAACTTCCTGGTGTTCCTGCTCAACTTCCTGAGCAACCAGTACCCGAGCCTGGTGCTCATGCTGGAGGTGCAGCAACAGCAGCCGCACCTGCCGCCGCTGTGCTGCTGCCCGCCGTGGCCGATGGGAGAGTAAGAGGGGATGGAAGGATGAGTGGCACGATGAGTGGGTGAAGATGGAGGCGGTTATGCTTGTTTTTATTTCTCCGGCAGGGTGCTGCTGTTCAGGTGCAAGCTGGGAGTCCTTCAGTACACAGTGGTCCGACCCGTCACCACAGTTATTGCACTGTAATGCACTTTTCCTCCTATGAAAGTATGACAAAGATACAGTAACATAAAGAAATGTAATAATTTCCAAATATTTTCCCCGCTGAACATTATTCATCTCTTAAAGTGGCCTCTATTAGTAGTTCTCTGTGCTTAATAAAGGTTATTTTAAGCTATTTTAAGCTTTAGTCAACATTTTGAGTCCTGGTATTATATTTTTATCTACTGAAAGCATTTGTGAAACTTCAGGGTATGGTGAATGGAACATGTATCTTTGTATTTTTGTCTGTTTCTGCAGGATCTGTCAGATCTGTGGAGTTTACGATGAAGCCAATTTCAGCTTCAGAAACGCCTGGTCCTACCTGGTTATAGTCAACAACATATCACAGCTGGTAAACACACCTCACCGACACATCACACCTGTAAAAATGGTCCAAAAAAATGAAGATATATAGTCAAGACAGAGGACAGGCTGCTCTGGTCAGACGTTACACCTCGTTCTTCCAGTTATTTAGTTAGTTTGTTGGAGAAAAGGATATCCAAAAACATAATGAAGACAGCAGGCATTGATATGGGTTAAAGAAAAGATGCCAAGATGCTCATAATAACTCTGGATGAGGTCTGGACAGATGATACCAAAATAAAACTTTTTGGCATACATACAAACCCTGTGAGATGGAAAAGGACCACTATACGTCAACCCAGAACACCCAATCCCAATAAAGGAACATGGTGATGGCACCATCATGCTGTGGGGACCCTTTTTGATTTTGATGGGAAGATAAATGGAGTTAAAGGCTCCAAAAGACTGTAGACTGGGATTTGAGCTTTTCCTTCCAGCAGGAAAGTTACCCTAAACATGGTACCAGAACCACAGTAGAAGGGTTTAGATAAAAGGGTATTTATTTGTTAGAATGGTCCAGTCAAAGTCCAAATCTAAATCCAATTAGCATTCGGTAGCAAGGCCTGGACATTACTATTAAAGGACTTTTTCCATCTGTTCTGACGGAGTTTCTACAACTTCAGTCTCTAGAGTTACAGACTTGGTGTTGCTCTATCACATACAATCCCAGTAATACTGATTGAAAACAACACCTCACACAGTCACAAAAGTACATCAGGTTTAGAAGAATCCTTTCCAAACACAGCATCCCAGTGAACTTCAAACCCAACAACACCCTCCGACAGAAATTGGTCCATCCAAAAGACAAAATACCCAAGCAGAAACTAGGTGGCGTCATTTATGCAGTCCAATGTAGTGAGGACTGTACAGAACTTTACATTGGGGAAACAAAACAACAATTACACAAACGAATGGCACAACACAGGAGGGCCACCGGTTCAGGCCAAGACTCTGCAGTCCACCTAAGTCTGAAAGACAAGGGAAACACTTTTGAAAATGAAAAAGTACATATTTTAGACTCATTTAAATAACAATAACAATCCCATAGTCCACTTAGAATTGAGAAAGCTCCTCGGATGAGAAGTGAAACGTATTTAAGAAAAAAAAAAAGTCCAGTTGCCTGCATTTAAACCCTTTGGATCAGGTTTTAAAGTTTTACTTGGTGGTACATCAATAATTTCTCTTACCTAAAAACAAGTCGTTCCATTTACTCCCTCTCATAAAGAAAAAACAAGCTGCCATTGATGCTAATGCTAATGCTAAGTCTGTTGAGACTGATGTTAGTTCTTCCACAGTTCGCCATGTACTGCCTGGTTCTGCTTTACCGAGCCCTCAGAGACGAGCTGAAGCCCATCAGGCCCGTGGGGAAGTTCCTCTGCGTCAAACTGGTGGTGTTTGTCTCTTTCTGGTAAGACTGGAAGCACGACTGGACTCGTTTTGTGACCTATTATGTTTTGTAAAACATGAAAAAAACGAGTGCTGATTGTTTCCCTGCAGGCAGGCAGTTTTTATAGCTTTCCTGGTGAAAGTAGGAGTGATCTCTGACACACACACCTGGGACTGGGACAGCGTGGAGGCTGTCGCTACTGGACTGCAGGTTGTACCTTTTTTTTTTTTTATTACACCACTGATGCCATTCAGTTACATATGTATACACATTTTTTGGGTAAACATTAATTTCTATGCACAGAAACTGACAAAAATTACAAAAGATTAAGCCACATGAGGTTTTTCCCAATCACATTTTTTTTTTTTACACCACACGCATCGGTTCTGTAGGTAAATTTGTCAAGTTAGACCTGATATTTAACTCAGGTTTATCTTCTTTTTTTTTTACCACTTTCTGAGCTTTGGACTGATCAAATGTCTGATTAACCTCACAGGACTTCATCATCTGCATAGAGATGTTCCTGGCTGCCATCGCTCACCACTACACCTTCACCTACAAACCCTATGTTCAGGTATCTGTCATTTCTTTGCTGTTTTGTTCCTTCATTCATTCATTCAAACTTTCCCATTCGGTTGTTTTCCTTTTTTTCCCCTCCAGGAAGCAGAGGAGGGCTCCTGTTTTGACAGTTTTTTGGCCATGTGGGATTTCTCGGACATCCGAGCCGACGTCACTGAGCAGGTCCGCCATGTTGGTAAGTGTTTATTTCTCTTTGAGTTTTTGGTTTCATTTTTTGTATATAATACAGCTTAGTCTTTACTAAAACTTTTAAATCACTTTCTGCTTTGATGAAACTTATCGGTACACTCTAAGAAATAAAACGTTGGATTTAATTGATAAAGTTAAGGCAACCTTTTCCACAAAACTGTCAATTAAGCGTAAAACAATATGGGTTTGAAATGTATTAAATCAAATATAACATTATTAATTACACCCCTAAAATGAACAATTTTAAGTATATTGAAACTAAAACTATGAATTAAACGTAAAAAACCCATGTTTCATTTCTTACAGTGTAACTTTCCTTCAATGTTTAGCTTTCTTTCTGGAACGTACCACATATTTCCTTTTAAGTATTATTGAACTGACTGGTTATTTACATGATAAACTCAAACAGGGTACTTACTAGAGCTCACTGAGTACTTCCTTGAAAATTAGAAGTTGGTCGTGATTCCCAGATCTTAAAACGGTAAATTATAATGGGATACTTTCACCAAACTTACTGGGTTGTTTCTTTGGAACTCGCTGTGAACGTTTTCAGAATTTAGAGCTTACTTTACTCTAACTTTCATTGACTGTAGTAGATACTGTTGCTGACTTTACCGGGTACTTACTCCGACATTAGCTGGTAAGTTTCTGAAAAATCACCAGTAGCTGCTAATTAACAAACTATATTAGGTTATTTAAGTTATATAAGGTAATCTAAGTTACAGAAAAGTATCTGTTCCAGACAATTTTCTTAAAGTCGGCACTAATTTATTGACGCAATCTCTGTATTTTGTCGCACTTTCTGTAACTTTATAGAAATTCATTGAAAGTGAAGTTTGGAACTCATTAGAAGTTCAAGAATCTGAACTCCCTTTAAAGGCCTCTGTACTCTACTTTGACTAAATATCTAATGAAAGTTTGATATTTTATTATCTTTTTTGTTATCAGTTTTACTAAGTCTGTGGGTGATAACTTCTTTATTGGTGCTTTCCATTTTATATTGTTAATGGTGTTTATCCAAGTCTTCTTCAGGACATCCAAAAGTCTCTCAATGGGGTTGTGTGTTGGCAAGTTTACCTGTAAATTTATGATTAATGGTTCTTGAACCACATTTTACTAGGGATGCACCGACACCGATACTGGTATCGGGTATTGGCCCCGGATACTGCCTAATGTACTGGTATCGGTATCGGTTAAACTGAACCGATACTATGAACCGATACTCAAAATGGGGAAAATCCGCAACAAATTCACCAAAAAGGATACATTTTTCACTTGACATTTTATTTTTTGTGGTAATTTTATATGTTACATCTGTCATTTTGTCTCATTTATGTTTAGTTTGTAAAGTCTGGTGCCTTTAATCCCTGTGGCCAAGCAGCCAGGGCACATGATCTATCGGAGCCATAGTGACAGGACCTCCACACTGTCACAAATAGTATCCGATCGGTATCGGGTATCGAAAGATACACAAAATACAGCTATCGGTATCGGGACTGAAAAAGTCGGATCGGTGCATCCCTACATTTGACCTTTTAAACCAAATTATATCTTCATGATGCAATAAACTCTTGGACCCATTAAAGATGTAGATTGTCAACTCCTTTAAAATGTTAAGAGGCAGTTGAAATTTTCACTTCACATATTAAAATTTTTGTCCAAATTACGGGCTCCTAAATGTTCGTAAACCAGACACTTGGAATGACGAGAAAATGTCTTCTTATCAAGATGTTTTTTTATGGTAAATCAGACAATTTTTCTGGATCTCCAGCGTTTAATCTAACACTTCCAGTGAAATTACATCTCTCTTTGCTATCCCATCAGGTCGGACTTTCCTGGGGCGTCCCAACAAGATGTACTTTGGAGCCGCAGCTCGACCCGAGCACACAGAGCACACTGGCCTGCTGAACTCCACCTCCCAGGATGCAGTAGTAGCAGCAGCGACGTCTATGCCCTCCTCCCCTTCTTCAGTCGGGCGGTACCAAGGCCTCGGCCACACGGCAGCCCCTCACTCCATCTCTGCTCCTGCAGGTTTCACGTCTTCATCCTGGGAGGATGACAGCGACTGCAGTCCTCCACAGCCGGGAATCAGACAATAACCGAGCAAAAACACAGTCAGATATAGTATTAACATCTATAAATTTATGAGAGAAGACAACATGAATGGAAGCAGAGAAAGAGCACACTCTGATGTCAAAGCCATGTTTGTTTAGAAACTGGTAAAACTTTAAGATCAAGCTCAGATGTAAATGTTTAAAATTTGTATTTTGCTGTCAGAGGGAGTAATTTTGATAAATGTGTCTGATGGAGAGAGAAAGGAAGCTGGTTGTTGTTTTGGTTTTGTTCTCCCAGTGTTGAGGTGTCCTTCAGAAAGCTTTAACTGTGTCACAATAAAAAACATCTGATTAACAGAAACTATCTATCTATCTATCTATCTATCTATCTATCTATCTATCTATCTATCTATCTATCTATCTGGGACCCTCTAGTTTGCTGGGATAAAAGGTAAAACAACCTAATTTTCCTTAAAATCCTACAAAATTGTCTGGCTACTACTGGGTAATAAAAAAGTTAATTGTTTTGCTTATTTAGAAGCTGCCGTGACTGCCTCCCCATGAGGAACGCCCAAGTGTTCAAAATTAAATAAATAAAACATTATGAAATAAATATCAGCAAGAATTAATATTAAGTAAATATTTAATGTGACAATGAAATAGTCAAAAAAGGAATTCTGTTAAAATGCAATGCTCAATATTTATATATTTTCATTTTAGAATACATATTAGTATTTTATATATATTTAATTAAATATTTATTCCACTGCCATTTTTTCCATACTATAATTTATTTTAAGTTTTTTTTATTTAATATAATCAGTTTTTATTCAAAAATCTCTTCTTTTTTTTTTTTTTTTTTACAAAGTTAGCTTTTATTTCATAATAGGTTTTTTCATAATGGTGTATTTATTTCAAAATGCCATTTAACATAATGTCTTAGCCAGCCAATCAGAATTAGCTGTTGGGACCTGGATGCTGATTGGTTGATGCTTAAACATGATGTTCCTGCAGGAGGAAAATGGCGAGGACCGGCTAAAGTCGTTTAATACTGTTATTGAATTTAATGCCTTTAGGATTTTATGTAAGGCTTTATAATTCTTTTAATACTGGCAGAATATTTGATCACTTTTGTAATGGGGATGTCTGATCCAAAGAGCCAGTGCTGCTCCAGTGTTCAAGGTGTAAAGCTGCTCAGGGCGCAGTGTCCGTGATTAGACTGGGGAAAGAGGCTCAGGTCGGCTGTTTGGTACGATCATTAAAACATTTCAGAAATAACACAGAACACGTTTAAATAATCTCCCTTTAACTGACTGTAGCTAACAACCAACAAGGGCTTCCTCTCCCGTCTCCTCCTGGACAAAACAGAAAAGATAACAGCAGAACTCCGGTGCTACTGTCAGACAGCTGAGAGCTGAACCTGGGATCATTTCAGATTATATTATCCAGACGAATCAAGATGGGTCTCTGAAACGGTTCATGATAAGTTATTCCTCTCAATATGACCTGTTAGAGCAACCAGAGCTGAACAAAGTTCCTGCAGCTCCGACCCTTTACTTAGCATGCTGCTAGCTGCTAACAGAGCCACAATAACGGCTATCCAATCCAGAAAGACTAATCTTAGTTCCAGCCAATCAGCGTCCAGGCCTCAACCGCTGATTCTGATTGGCTGACGGACGACTTCAATTCTTCAAATGCTTTTTGAAATAAACACTATTATGAAAAACCTAATTATGAAATAAAAGCAGACTTTGGGAAAAAGAGAGATTGGAATAAAAACTGATGGAATTAAATAAAAATGTCTTGAAAAACTTCATATTATTATGAAGTAAATTGCAGTGAAATAAATATTTAATGAAATATATATATTATACAAATGTATAATCTAAAATAAAAAAATTATGAAACATATTTTTAAAATGAGCGTTGCATTTGAAATGATTTCAGTTTTTAATAATTTCATTCTCACATTATATTTGTATTCAATATTTATTCATGCTCATATATATTTCATAATGTTGTATTTATTTAATTTTGAACACTATGGCGTTCCATACATTATATATGAGAGCACAGGACAAAATACACAAAAACTACGGGCAAGATTGAATAGTTTCACTACAATGTAGTTTTTTACTTGCTGTCCACTAGGAGGCAATAAAATTCAGACCGCAATAGATTCATAAAATATTTACTTTTTTTATATGATAAAAATAGTATAACCATGCAATCATATTTAGAAAATCAGAGTTGGAACAGAAGAGAAATCAATAAATAAATTAACATGCTATTTTATGAACAACGTCCCCTAATTATCTTACATAAATGTATTTAATTATCTAGAAATGCTTTAGTATGAAGACTATTTTTTAATCTGACGCTTGAGTGGGCATTAAATGCATTTTAAACTTAATTTTACAGACATATATTTGTACATTCACCTGTAAGCTACAATTGTTGGTGTCTGGGGGACTTTCTAAGAGTCAATTTTCAGCAAGAGGAAACAGAAAGTGATATAAGATAGAAAAAAAGCTGGTCTAGGACGGAATGAGACATGCAGGACACAGAATACATTTCTATTATGAAAGTTTAGCAGAAAACCTACAGAATAAGCAGAGATTTATGTAGGTAACAGCTGATAAACCTTATGTTATTTTTATTTCTATTCAGTATTGTTTCTCACTTTGGCTCGCATAAACAGTAGCAACTATCATTTTGGATAAAGCATGAATACATTTCTGCCTCTTTTAATTTTTTTTAAAAGTTCGAGGATAAATAAACATATCTTATTTTTTGTTGTTGTTTTATTTCTTGTACAAATACGGCAGAGTTTTTTTTTTTTTTTTGAGAATAATGGAGAATAACAAAAAGGAGAATAAGTCGTCACATTAATGAAAATTGCGTTTACCTCAGATGACTCCTTTTTAATGGCAGCGAAACCGAAAGTAAACATAAGCTCACAGCCGCAGAAAGGGGCTTTCCGTAGCGTCGTGTAAAGTCGCTCGTCCGCTGACTGGTTTCGATCAGTTCAAAGGTGGAAGAAAACAAGTCAACCTGATCACTGAAATGTGAGTTTCTAACTGTTCTTGTTCCTTTTAGTGATGGCGAACTCGGATACATTCATACATGTTTTTGTTTTTTATCGGCTCAGCAGCACCAGCAGCAGACATTTTGTTTTAACTACGCAGAGAGATCCGTCCTGCACCAACAAACCTAAACGGAAGAGGTCGAATTTTGTTCAGCAGCCATATTGAACTTAAATCGTGATCTTTTAAGTTTTTTTTTTTTTTTTTTTTTTTACATTTGAAAAATGTCAATATAATCAGTGACTAGAACTAGTAGAAACTTGAGCAAGACATCAGACCACAATGTTTTAAAATCTTTAGGCTTCGGGTTTATAAATTAGCTGAATCTATACATAGTGTTGCCTATTTGCGCATTTCCCGTGTACTACTTTTATTTTTAACTTTTGAAAGTGAATTAGGTGTGATGTTTTAGCCCTTTGCTCACTCAGCTGCAGGAATAGTGTTGGAGTCGAGCGACTGAAGCCTTTCTTTACAGTCGACATTCATTCAATCAATCAATCAATCAATCAATCGCTTTTCAAACAAAGTTTATCAAAGTCCTTTACAGATTTAAAATGACAACAAAATCCCCCCCATACAAAAACCAAAAATAAAATCATCATCGCAACTACACACACACACACACACACACACTTAAAAGCTACAAAAACAGCAGGCTGAGTACAGATAAAAAAAACCCCAACATGATTTAACACTGTATTTAAAAAAAGAAATATTACAGTACAGTGGCTCAATAAAGAGACATAATGAAAAGCTGTAATCCAGATGATAATTATTTTACCATGATTGTTGAGTAAAGGCAGCTCTAAACAAATTGGTTGTTTTTTTTGCACTTGATTTAAAATAATTGTGTGTTTCAGCAGTTTTGCAGATTTTCAGAAGTTCTTTCTGGATTAGATGAGCATAAAAACTAAATTCTGCTTTTTCATTGTTGGTCTAAACCATTCAGGGATTGAGAAAGTAACAGAAGCATTTCCAAACATTATTCTCTGAGATATGTCATACAAGTATTTTTTTAGTTCTTTATTTAAAATTGTATTTCTTCTTTTTTATATTACATTTAATGTGCAAAGGCATATCCAATCAAAAACATTGTTTAGACCGTTATTCCTTCAAAAAAACATCAAAAGATGGATTCATAAAGTTATAATGATTTTGTACATTTGGCCATCCAGATTTTCTATCAAGAACCAATAATTATTCCTGTTAAAGCAATAAAATATCTGAACCAATCAGAGGAGTGCACCTCCTCATACAACATGCATTATACGGCTTGTATGGAGGAATTTCTTTTTATCCTCTGGTTCAATTGGGAGCTTTCTAGTTTTGCGGCTGATAGGAAGTCTCTAAATTCTTTTTTTTTTTTTTTTTACTTGTGAAAGTTTTCTGGAGATTTAGTTAGGTTTTCTTTAAGTACTATAGGGATAGTTAAAGCCTGGATTAATAGTAATACCGGAACTCGAGAACTGGAGTTGCAGGCTCCTGATCTATGAGAAGGAAGGAGGAGGGAACTAAAAACGAAAGCCCTGGCTTATAGGGTGTTTATTAAAATACATTTCTATGGCCTTCAGAGCTTTGGTGTGGTTGGATCACATTGATAAGTAAAAAGCGCAGGTTAGAATTATTACACAGAACAACATAATTAATACTGCACATCTTACTTTAAATAAACTGTTGCTTATATTGTATTGCATTCTCTTTTTCTGATGATCCAGGCAGTAGGGTTGGGCGAAGTTTCCCACAAATTGGTGAACATCACGATGGACTATGATAGGTGGGGGGTAACCTTTTATTTTAATTTTTTTTACTCTGTATCTCTTCACACCGGCCTAAAAAATGTTTTACTTAAAACGTAGAAGACAACCCGTAATTTGGTAAATTGTACTTTCGTTATTTTACTTTATTTCGTCCACGTCTAACTATGCTACGTCTGTTTTAGAATTGACTTTAACATTCTGCTGTTTGTTTTTTAAGTCTCTTAATGGCCTGGCACCCGCATACATTGCAGAATTGCTCTGCCCTTATGTCCCCACTCGACGTCTTAGCTCAGCGGACTACCACCTCTTCCGTTGTAGCACTCGTGTTGGTTGCACTTTTGCAGTTTGCTCCTCTACCCTCTGGAATCACCTATCTCTTCAGATCAGATTATCTCAATCTCTTTCTATCTTTAAGTCTCATTTAAAAACTTGTCTTTATGCTTTGACTTTTAGCACTGCATGACTCAGTCTGAATCTGTGTTTTAATTTATTGTTATTCTTATTTTTAATTTGCCTTTTTTATATTTTAGAACTTTTTTTCCTGACTATCTCCTGTGAAGCAGTTTGGTTGGCCTCCGTGCCATTGTTAAATGTGCTTTATAAATAAAATTTGGTTGGTTGTGGCTGTGAATCTTTATAGTCAGACTTTTTACTTCTGGAGACAATATTATTAATATCCCCAACTTACAACCTGTACATTTTGACTTTGAATTCATATGAAATGCACCAGAACAATCTCTGAACCCAATTAAAACCTGTTACTGATTTATTTTGTTTAAATGTTCTTCATTTTAGTTGCTGCAGCAGAGATGGCTGAAAGGAAAAGGAGGAGGCTGTCCGAGTCTTCCTCATCGAGCCCCTCCCATTCAGAGTTCAAGGAGAAAATGGCGCTCCACGCATTTACATGATTCCTTTTTAATATGGAAAAATAGTTTATTGCTATATAAAAAGAGCCTTCACACAGCTAGAACAGCATATTATTCATCTTTAATCGAGGAGAATAAAAATAATCCTAGGTCTCTTTTTAATACAGTTGCCAAACTCACACAGGATCATAGCTCTATCGAGCCAACCATTCCCCAAGCTCTAAGTAGTGACGACTTCATGCAATTCTTTATAAATAAAATAGACTCCATAAAGAATAAGATAATTGGGAACCTTCCCAATATGCTTGCTTCCTCCTTAGTTAATGAGGCAGCCTCAAAAATGGTGGAACCTAATATATGCTTAAACTGCTTTAATGCAGCCGAACTTTGTGATGTACTAAAATTATTAGCTTCATCTAAACCTTCAACTTGCGTTTTAGACCCAATCCCAACTAAACTCTTAAAAGAAGTTTTCCCTCTGATCGCTGCTCCAATTTTAAATATAATGAATCTATCCTTAGTCAATGGATATGTACCACAGGAGTTTAAGATTGCTGTAATTAAACCTCTACTTAAGAAACCCTCTCTTGATCAAAACGACTTAATTAACTATAGACCGATATCTAATCTTCCCTTCTTATCTAAAATTCTTGAGAAAATAGTTGCACACCAGATATGTGAGCATTTAAACAATAATGAGCTGTTTGAGAAGTTTCAGTCAGGCTTTAGAGCTCATCACAGCACTGAAACAGCTCTGGTGAAGGTTACTAATGATATTCTCATAGCCTCAGACAATGGACTGGTGACCATTCTGGTCCTGTTAGATCTCAGTGCTGCCTTTGACACTGTTGACCACAATATTCTCATAGAAAGGCTTCAAAGTGTCGGTATAATAGGAACAGCACTAGGTTGGTTTAAATCTTATTTGTCTAACAGATTTCAGTTTGTTCAGGTAAACAATAGATCTTCCTCAACCTCAATAGTTACTTGCGGAGTACCACAGGGTTCAGTGCTTGGGCCGATTCTCTTTACTATATATATGCTTCCTATTGGTAAAATAATTAGGCAGCATGGGATAAAATTCCATAGTTACGCAGATGATACACAGCTATATCTATCCATAAATCCTGATGAATCCAATCAGTTAGGTAGACTACAGGCATGTCTGGAAGACATAAAAACTTGGATGACTCTAAACTTCTTGCTTCTAAATTCTGATAAAACAGAAGTTGTCGTCTTTGGACCAGAAGCTCTGAAAAAGAAACTACTTAGTCAGCCCCTTCACCTGGACGGCATTAAATTAGCCTCCAGTAATAAAGCAAAAAACCTCGGTGTCATTTTTGACCAAGATATGTCTTTTAGAACTTACATTAAAGAAGTCTGTAGGATTTCCTTTTTTCACCTTAGGAATATTGCAAAAATTAGAACCATCCTGTCCAGGAATGATGCTGAAAAACTAGTCCATGCCTTTGTTACTTCAAGGCTGGATTACTGTAACTGTCTATTATCAGGTAGTCCACAGAATACAATTAAAAGTCTTCAGTTAGTTCAAAATGCTGCTGCTAGGATTCTGATGAATATTAAAAGAAGAGATCACATTTCCCCTGTTTTAGCTTCTCTTCACTGGCTCCCAGTAAAATCTAGAATAGAATTCAAGATCCTCCTTCTGACATATAAAGCCCTTAATAATCTAGCTCCATCATACATAAGAGACCTGATTGTTCCATATGTTCCTAACAGAGACCTTCGCTCTCAGACTGCAGGTTTACTGGTAGTTCCTAGGATTTCTAAAAGTAGAATGGGTGGCAGATCTTTCAGCTATCAGGCTCCCCTCCTATGGAACCGGCTCCCAGGGTTGGTTCGTGAAGCAGACAATTTGTCTATCTTTAAAACTAGGCTAAAAACTTTCCTCTTTGACAAAGCTTACAGTTAGAGATATGTTTATAGGTAGTTAGAGTCAGGTCAGACAGGTAGATAGGAAGAGACAGGTTAATGTTAGTAGTCAGGCAGAGTGTCAAAAGTTAGGAAGAGATAGGAAGAGGTAGAGTAGCTAGGTAGAGATAGATTAATGTAAGCCAGGTAAAGATCCGGAGCCGGTCGCGGCTTACCGCCGCGGAAGAAATGTGCCCCACAGGGGCCAGCCAGCGCCGGAGAGAGGTCCCTCAAGGGGATCCTCCCGCACAGTGCGGCCGCCCATTACCTGCCGGGTTGAATCCCCCGGGCAGACTGTGCGGACCCCACCCGTTTATCTCTTAAACGTTTCTCGCCCTCTTCAACTCTGTCCTCTCAGTTCTGTCTATTTTTCCTTAAGATAGTTGTCGACTATCGGTCTCGTGCCGGTATTTAGCCTTAGATGGAGTTTACCACCCACTTTGGGCTGCATTCTCAAACAACCCGACTCCGAGAAGACCCCGGCATGACGGGGGCCGTTACCGGCCCTACACCGTCCACGGGTCAGGAGGACTCAGACAGAGTGTTGGTAGCCAGGTCTCCTAGTAGCTAGGAGACAGGTTAATGTTAGTAGCTATGCTGCTTTAGGCTAGGCTGTTGGAGGACATTATTAGGGTCTGTTCCTACTTTCTCTCCTACTTCTCCCCAACTGCATGATGTGCTGTCAATTCAAGCACTAACCTGTTTTCTATTATAGTAGGTGCTCCGGATTAGCCCTGCTTGACGACCCTGACTAAGATGGCATTGCAGTGACGGAAAATTCTCCACGTCCTGCAACAAACTTGTGCATCAGTTCTATTGCTCTTTCTGTGTCTCTGTTGTGTATTCTCCAAGCCACAGACGGTCGCGGCAGATAACCGCTTGTGCTGAGCCTGGTTCTGCCGGAGGTTTCTTCCTGTTAAAAGGGAGTTTTTCCTTCCCACTGTCGCTGCATGCTTGCTCAGTATGAGGGATTGCTGAGAATTCCACGACGCAATCTTCTGTGGTTCTGTAATTTCTACACTAAACATTGTATTGTAATAACTCTTTTTGTAAAGTGCCTTGAGATGACATCTGTTGTGAAATGGCGCTATATAAATAAACTGAATTGAATTGAATTGAAGGAGCCAATAGGCTCCTCCAGTGAGGCGTTACACAGGTAATGCTGAGCCAGTACAAAATCTAGATACACAAGTATCCACATTAAAAGGTTTTGACAAACGCATGTTATTAGCCTTTCAGCTTGTTGCTTGTTACCTCATTTTGTCTAGTTTATCTATGAATGAATCGGATTCGTATCTCAACAAGCAAGTAAAAAATCCTTCCTACAGTTTATATTCAGATATAAAGACTGGAAAAAAAAATATAAGAAAAGATATAAAATATCTTCCTTAAAATCTGAAAAAAAAACATAGCAAAACTTAAAACCATTAAATCCAGACCTTTTAACGCTACTGGATGTTGTACTTTCTTTTAATTAGAATGTCTCGTTATGGGGTTTAATGTTATTAAAATAAATAAAGGCTCTAAAAGGTTAGAGTTTTATTTCCCGTTTGTCTTTGAAAATCATCTTAGAACATTTATATAAAGTATTTTTAGATATGATACTCCCTTTATTCACCCTGATGAAATGTGACAATATTTATCTGTTACCATTACATTATTTATAACGGCTATAGAGATCTAATCTGTAGAAAACTAAATACAAACATATGCTTAAGTGAAAAAAAAATCTGTTTTTAGTTCACAGATTGAATCTCCAGTTGCCACTGTAAAATATTTATTCTTTTAAATGAAAGCATTTCAAAATTGACCTTTTTTTAACGTGTAACAAAATTATGCCACAATCCATCTTCTTGAGATTATAAAATACATACACTAGAACCAGGAAAGTAGAGCACATCACCCCAGTTCTTAAGTCCTTACACTGGTTCCCTGTAGCTCAGAGAATAGACTTCAAAATATTCCTACTAGTTTATAAAACACTGAATGTTTTAGCACCAAAGTCTGTTGGAGATCTGCTGTCACTATACCAACCCAGCAGACCACTCAGGTCCTCCAACTCTAGTTTACTAAACATTCCTAGAATCAGAAACATTTTAAAGACCCAATTCATACGTTTACATGCATTTTAAGCATTAGGAACAAAAAATTTTTTCAGTGTTTATGTTGATAAAAGTTATTGCTTTCTCCAAAGCTTTACTTTTTAGTGCTATAAATTCCTTAACTGTGTTATACAAATAATACAGTGCTACATTTTAGGGATTGAACAAAAAGAACATCGATTATTGTTTACTCCAGAACTATATATATTTTTAAAGATTTAATAATAATGAAAAATGTTAGACAGAATGTTAATTAATTTTTATACAAGCACTCTATCTTATTTAATTAGGCAGGTTATCACAGTTGGTCAGAGTGTCTTTGACAAGCAGTAAACATTTATCACAATAAATAAAAGAAGGCAGGTAGGCTAATGTCAAGCCAAGATCCTAGACTTTCATTTAGTCAACAAATGTACAATATCTATTTAAATATGTCTGAATGATGAGCAATACACTCTCCTACAACTTACAGCTTTTGTTTCAGTTTTACCCCATCAGCTAACCTCCTAATTAATCTAAAAAAAAAAAAAGTCTTAACAACTCTTCAATATCTTTGTTCTTACGTTTTGCAGACGTGAATTAAGTCATGCAAAGCAGCAACAGTGTGTTTTCAGGTCTCACTTTATTTTCCTTTTTTGCTTAGATGATGAAGAAATTTCCTTACAGGACATAATTAAAAAAAAATGTTTCAGTGAAAAAATAACAAAAAACTTCTGCTTGCAGTTCACAGTTAAGAAGCAGATCTGCAGCTCCTAGCAATGTGTCCATGAAGAGTGATAGATCCAAGTTTGAGACACCTAATTTTTCTCTTGAAAGACATGTAAGGTAAATTCCACCATTTATATTACGCTTAATAGAAGTTTAATCAGGATTTCAAAGCAAATTACATAGGCTTGCAACCTGAACTGAATAGCATCTTAGAACTTTTATATAAAGTATTTTTAGATATGATATCCCTTTATTCACCCTGATGAAATGCGGCAATATTTATCTGTTACCATTACATTATTTATATTGGCTATAGAGATCTAATCTGTTGAAATGTAAATAAAAATACATGTTTAAGTGAAAAATAAATCTGTTTTTAGTTCACAGATAACAAGAACTGAATCTCCAGTTGCCAATGTAAAAGATCTATTCTTTAAAATAAAATCTGTAGTCCGAACATCAACAGATAAAGCAGAAGCTGTTCTAAATGGACCGTTTTTAGTCTGTCTTTAATGATCAAGTCTCAGCAATCTTCTCTCTTACATTGTGTTGACAATACATCTACTAATGTTTCTGCTAAACTAATAAAATCAGTCAGTGTTGTTAAAAAGCAATTTACCAGCTGCCATAAAACCTTTATCTGGACTGTAGTGGAGGAACTACAAGAAACTTGTAAGCTGGTGGTAAGTCTTTTTTATGGAAGAGCAACGTAGAACAAAATTATGCCACAATCCATCTTCGTGAGATTATAAAATACATACACTAGAACCAGGAAAATAGAACACATCACCCCAGTTCTTAACTCCTTACACTGGCTCCCTGTAGCTCAGAGAATAGACTTTAAAATATTCCTACTAGTTTATAAATAATTAAATGGTTTAGCACCAAAGTATGTTGGAGATCTGCTGTAACTATACCAACCCAGCAGACCACTCAGGTCCTCCAACTCTAGTTTACTAAACATTCCTAGACTTAGAACTAGTTTCTGTGCTCCACAAATCTGGAACAAACTTCCAGACGACTGCAAAGCTGCTGTATCATTAAACTCTTTTAAATCAAGGATTAAAACACATATGTTTAGAGCTGCCTTTGAGTAAAGATCTACTATAATTTTTGTGTGTGTTCAATTCAGTTTATTTATATAGCGTCATTTCACAACAGATGTCATCTCAAGGCACTTTACAAGAAGAGTTATTACAACACAATGTTTAGTGTAGAAATTAGGGAACTGCAGAAGATTGCATCGTGACTTCTCAGCAATCCCTCACACTGAGCAAGCGTGAAGCGATAGTGGAAAGGAAAAACTCCCTTTTAACAGGAAGAAACCTCCAGCAGAACCAGGCTCAGCACAAGCGGTCATTTGCCGCTTTGGAGAAGGCAGCAGAGACACCGAAAGAGCAACAGAACTGATGCAGAAGCTGGTAGCAGGACGTGGAGAACGTTCCTCCACTGGAATCCCATCTTAGTCAGGGTCGTCAAGCAGGGTGGTCAGGAGCACCCACTGTAGGAAGAGACTAAGAGAAAACAGGTTAGCGCTTGAATTGACAGCACATCATGCAGTTGGGGAGAAGTAGGAGAGAAAGTAGGAACAGACTCTAATAATGTCCTCCAAGAGCCTAGCCTAAAGCAGCATAGCTACTAACATTAACCTGTCTCCTAGCTACTAGCAGACCTAGCTACCAACACTCTCTACTTGGCTTACATTAACCTATCTCTACCTAGCTACTCTACCTCTTCCTATCTCTTCCTAGCTTTTGACGCTCTACCTGACTACTAACATTAACCTGTCTCTTCCTAGCTACCTGTCTAACCTGTCTCTAACTACCTATTAACCTGTCTGTAACTGTAAGCTTTGTCAAAGAGGAAGGTTTTAAGCCTAGTTTTAAAGATAGAGAAGTTGTCTGCTTCACAAACCAACCCTGGGAGCTGGTTCCATAGGAGGGGAGCCTGATAGCTGAAAGATCTGCCACCCATTATACTTTTAGAAATCTTTGGAACTACCAGTAAGTCTGAGGCTACGTCTACACTAAGCCGATAAGGTTATACGGGGAGTTAGACGCCTAATGTTATCCACTCAACACGAGCATTTACGCCCCGTTTAAGGTCCGTTTAAGTTCCCATGATTGCGCAATCCCATACAGACCTGTGCAAATACTGGGCATGCGCGAAAAGACGAAGGGAACACGCGTATAATCTACGTGACGCCAGCGCCTACATAATATATACAAGAAGCTCTACAGCACAGTACATATCTTCTTGTCCCGTTAACCGAAGAGAACAATAGCTGCTCAGAAGAAGAGAGAGTTTTTGGTGTGGACAGACGACGAGATCGATTTATTACTCTTCGCTGTTGTCTTTGTCTGTAGTGTCGTATTGTTATTGACGCAGCATTCATTGACGCCACTTCCTTTCATTATCCGGGGAAGCTGTCCACACTAGCTCGTTTAGCCGTTGAATTAAGATTTACACGGCTCTCTTACCCGGCTAATAGTTATCTGGCCACAGACTTTAAACGACGCCGGGTTAGTGTGGACGATAGGGGGGTGTACACTAAATAATTATACGTTTAAGGCATTACCCGGCTTAGTGTGGACGTGGCCTTAGAGCGAAGGTCTCTGTTAGGAACATATGGAACAATCAGGTCTCTTATGTATGATGGAGCTAGATTATTAAGGGCTTTATATGTCAGGAGGATTTTGAATTCTATTCTAGATTTTACTGGGAGCCAGTGAAGAGAAGCTAAAACAAGGGAAATGTGATCTCTTCTTCTTTTATTCATTAAAACCCTTGCAGCAGCATTTTGTTACGCTTGATTCTTCATAATTTTTTTGTTTTTTTTAACCTTAATCACCCTTCTCATGCTTTTATGCTCTTATGTACTTTTACAAAATTAGATGTATGCATAATTTTTTTTTTTAATGCTTTTCGTTAATTGCTGTTTTATGTTTTGTTTCTCTACCACCAAATCATGTAACACCATGAATTACCTTGTTGTTGAAAATGTGCTATACAAATAAAATAGCCTTGCCTAAAATTTATATACAATGCTTTGATGATGTTTTTTCACACTTTTGTCATTAAACTGCCAACGAGATATGAAGAATCAGCTGATTTAAAATGTCCAAAAAGCTGCAGCTTGGAGAGAACAGAAAATTAGCTGGTGACACAGCAGATATTAATTAAACAACAATTAATTAAACATTTAGAATTAACTAGAATTTTCTACCTGTTTTTTGCAAATGTAGAGAAGTTTGGTTTAGTTTTTATTTATAAAACAGCAGTTCTGTTAAAGAAAACTAGAGGAACAGGGAAAACAATGAAAAGTAAAATTGGATTTAGGACTGAACCAAAGTGTTAAGCTATCTTACAAACTTTTAGTATGTAACTGTAAACTGTATATGGTAGGGTTAGATTACATACGTAGCTACAGAAACCAAGAAGTGAGAGCCCATTGTATGCAATTTAGGGAACTGACTAACGGTCAAGAACCCACATCTCCAAAACTTTTTCAGACCTGCTGTCTCTTCAAACACTATGCATTCAATTAATTAATAAAGCATATTTAGAATTAACTACACTATTAACTCATGTGAAGACGTAGACTAGTTTGCTTTAGTTTTCATTGTTAAGAAGCAGTTATGCTTATAAACTAAAAAAAGAACAAAGAAAACATCTAAAAGGAACATTTTATTTGGGACAGAACCAGAGTAATAAGGTAGATAAAAAAAAAAAAAGCATTTAACAGTAAACCTTGTCTGGTAGACATTGATTATAGTAGTACTGAAACCAAGAAGTGAGGGTACCATGTATGTAATTTAGTGAACTAGCGAACGGCCAAGAACCCCACGTCTCCAAAACTTGTTTGGACCTGCCACATCCTTAAACACTTTGCTTTAACTTCCTTTCAGCAATAGCTGTTCTGTTTGTTTGTTTTCCCTCTCTTTCACATTGGTGTTTGAACTTTGAATTTCTCTTGTGCTTTTATATTTCTCGTATACTTAGATCTTATCATCCTTAGTAACTACACTGTTGGATTTCTACCTTATTAATTGTATGTATTTAGGATTATTCTTTGCTTAGACCTGTTGCTTGTTTTTCTTCTCGGTTCTGTTCATTTCCTTCATATAATTCTACTTTCTTTCCCAAGTCAGCTCCATCCTCTTTCTGATCTCCTCCTCTCTGTCCTTCATCGTATTGCCCTTGATTAGTACTTCAGGTTCATGTGCCATTTTCCACTCCTTAGTATATTTAAGCTCTCTAAATCTCTAAATCATTGTGTCTTTTGTCCTGCATTTCTCTGTAAGCTGTTTCTCTTTCTTATTAAAAACTCCTCCAACTTCATAGTTTTCTGTCATTGGGTCTTCCTTCAAACAAACCAAACGTGACAATAAGAAACTCTTTGCATCCATAAACAGCTCTTTTCTGTTTATTTCTCCTACAAACTAAATATTTTTGTTATGATGTAATAACCTGTACTCAAATCGCATAAAAGGAAATTCTATTTCATCTACTTCTATTCTGGTAAATGGGCAGCCTACACATGTCAGTTATTTACATTTTTTTTACGTGTTGGCTATGCTCATATAAAAACAATTGTTCTTAATCTGTAAGATTTTAGCTTGTTAAATAATTTTTTTTGTATTAAAAGGTTGTAAGTTATTAGCATTAAAAACACATTAATTAATCAAAATGTCAAAGATGGGAGTTTCGATTTGAACAAAAATGAATTAAGCTAGCTAAATATGTGTTAGCTAGGAATGTTTTGTCAAGAGGTCACTTGGGGCTGATTGTCTCACTGCTACATTACTTAGTTATTCTCATATGTGACTCTTGGATTTCTGTAAATTGATATAAGGCTAAGTAGTTTCTAAGTAGAACTATTGGTCCAGAAAATCAACAAGGGAAACATTTTAAAACACAATTCATACGTTTACATGCATTTTAAGCATTAGGAACATTTTTTTTCTGTCAAAGTTATTGCTTTCTCCAAAGCTTTACTTTTCAGTCCCATAAATTCCTTCACTTTAGTATACAAATAATACAGTGCTACATTTTAGGGATTGAACAAAAAGAACATTGATTATTTTTTACTCCTGAACTAGATATTTTTTACTAGATATTTTATAGGTTTAATAATTGATGATGAAGCAATTTCCTTACAGGACATAATTAAAAATGTTTCAATGAAAAAATAACGAAAAACTTCTGCTTGCAGTTCACAGTTAAGAAGCAGATCTGCAGCTCCTAGCAATGTGTCCATGAAGAGTGATAGATCCAAGTTTGAGACACCTAATTTTTCTCTTGAAAGACATGTAAGGTAAATTCCACCATTTATATTACGCTTAATAGAAGTTTAATCAGGATTTCAAAGCAAATTACGTAGGCTTGCCACCTGAACTGAATAAAAAGAGATTTAAAAGAGAATTAAAATAGATTTATTGAACATGTGTGATCTTTTAAACCTTTAGATGTGTAAAACGTGTTAGGTTATTTCACCATTTTGGCAAAAGCAGTATCTTCGAGATCATCAAACCTTTAAAACTCTTTTATATGTGGAAACATTTCTCTGAATCATTATTGCAAATTTAATACCATGCATCTGCTGGAATCTGTGGCTCTTTGTTTTTTTTGTTTATTACTTTGTGTTTGGACTATTTTGGGTATATGATTATTTCCTTCAATCATCCTGCTAATTGTTCATACCTTGTTCTTATGCAACATATCCCCCATCCCAGAAACTTTTAAGCCAGGTGGTTTCTGAAATTCCTTGATATAATCCCGTTTCTATTCCTTTCTAGTTTTTGTCCTTTGTGTTCATTTCTTCTGCACCTGTAAGTTTTTTCTCCCCCATGTCTTTTATTTAACATTCCTATTTGCATTTGTGTCCTCTAACAACACAAACATGATTTTGTAAGCTAAATCTATCGGTACACATCTAATTGTGACTGATATATACCATAAAGTGAATACTAATGTTTTATTTTTTTTATTGGTCATGTTTTAGTCAAGTACTGTGCCAGTCTCCTTCAACACCGGAGGAATTTTGTCCAAAATTTGGAAAGAACCCTAAAATAACATATGGTAAAACATTTTCAATAATATATATGACTTGTTAATATTGATAATTGCTTAACTGTATTGTGCTAAGGATCTCGTAAAAATTTCGCACATTTTTGAACAAAGGTTTATCTATTAATTTTAATTCCAGTGACTTTTACATCTGATCTGTGACTTTAATAATGTGTGTTTCATTTTCACAGGAGAAACCATTTTAAAATTAAAGAAGACCATTCAAAAAGCAATGCAAAAGAAATTTTCATTCACAGGTGAAGGTAATGGTGACCAAAACATTTCTCTGAAAATATTTACACAACATTGTACATTACTACTGGAGAAAGTGAAAAACGTTCTGAAGAACATGAGTTGAGACTACTGAACGGCAGTTTTGAAAAGCAGTCATTTGATTCCTCTGTAGACCTCAAAAATATCTTTAAACCTTTGCCTAAGCAAGATGAACCCAACAGAAAGGTTTTGACAAACGGAGTTGCTGGCATTGGAAAATCTTTTGCTGTTCAGAAGTTTATCATTGACTGGGCTGAAGAGGAAGCAAACCAAGAGGTTGATTTTGTTTTCAGTCTTGCTTTCAGAGAATTGAATCTGATTAAAAGAGAGAAAAGTCTCCATGAGCTGCTGAGTGATTTTCACCCAGCACTCAGAGCTGTCAAAGATTATCAAGATTACACCAAAGCAAAGATCATAGTGATCCTTGATGGTTTGGATGAAATTAGACACCAGCTGGACTTTGAGAACTCAACTATAGTGACTTCTCCTGGTGATGTGACATCAGTAGGTAATCTTGTTGTCAACCTCATCAAAGGAACCCTGCTTCCTGATGCAAAAATCTGGATAACTTCCCGTCCAGCAGCAGCCAATCAGATCCCTGCAGAGTACATCGACATTGCGACAGAGATCCGAGGGTTCACTGATGCTCAGAAGGTGGAATATTTCAGGAGGAGATTTAGAGATGATTTGGATCTCGCTGACAGAATAACTTCACACATTCAGTCCTCACAGAATCTGGACATAATGTGCCAGATCCCAATCTTCTGTTGGATTTCTGCGGTCTTGTTACAGGAAATCTTTGGTGGAAATGAGGAGACAAAGATCCCCCAGACTCTAACAGAGCTAATGGCACATTTTGTTTTTGTCCAAACTAAACGAAGAAGCAGAAAATATGAAAAAAAGAGTGAGACACACAAGGGGAAGCTTCTACAGACACACAAAGAATTTCTTCTGAAACTCGGGAAGCTTGCATTTATCCAACTTCTAGAAAATAGACTCATATTTTATGAGGAGGACCTGAAAGACTGCAATATCGATACTGAAGAAGCTTCTATTTACTCTGGTTTTTGCAACACAGTGTTTACAGAAGAAAAAGTTTTCTACGGGAGAAATATCTTCTACTTTGTGCATCTGACCCTTCAAGAGTTCTTTGCAGCTCTATATGTCTACGAATGTTTTGTAACCAAGAAAACCGAACAGCTTGGGAAATTCCTCAATTTGGAGGGTAAAGACCATGCTCTAGTTGATCTTGTAAAGATGACTGTTGACAAAGTCCTGCAGAACAAGAATGGTCACTTAGACTTTTTCTTGCGATTCCTTCTTGGTCTCATGGTTGAACCCAACCGAAGAGTCCTTCAGGGAATGTTGACACCTGTGGACCCAAATGATGATACAGACAGGAAAGTCTTGACTTATCTGAGATCTATCCGAAGAAGGAACCTGTCTCCTGACAGCTGCATCAACATCTTCCAGGCCATGGTTGAGATGAGAGATCAAAAACTCAAACACGAAGTTGAAGAATATCTTAAACTTGACAATCGTTCAGAAAAAGAGTTATCTCCCCTACACTGCTCGGCCCTGGCCTACATTCTGCAGGTGTCTAAGAATGAACTTGAGGAGCTGGATTTAAAAAGTTACAACACAACAGACGAAGGCAGAAGGAGGCTCATACCAGCAGTGAGGAGCAGTAAAAAGGCTGTGTGAGTTTCCGTTTCTTATTTACATTCCAAGAAACGTAACATTATTTAGATGTAATTAGATCAGCTCAAAGGGGACGGCTGAAGCTTTCTTACATAGATGGTAAAAAAGACATCTACACTTACTAATCCCCTTGTGAGGTACGCCTTGATAGTGCCAGGTTAGACCCCTTTCAGTGATGCCTAAATTCTTTGTGGCATAGATTTAACAGACTAAACATTTCTCACTCCATATTAACATGATAGCATCCCCCAATGGGGGATATAAGTCACGCCCTTCTACTTTTTGTACATGGGTCCAATTAAGCCAAAAGATATATAATAAGTCAATGGAGCCTTAAAGTTGCTTTCTGATCCCATTTAAAATGCGCCATGAATTGAACAAATTATGCGTATTTTAAAGACACATTTTGAATGCTGATTTTCAACCAGAAAAAGAGAAATCAAATTCAAAGTGAGATACTTCAAGTCTTTATTTGTTCATAATTTGATAATAAAGGCGTACGTCTTTTATAACCCAATTTCAAAATCTGTGAAAATCAAATATTACATGAAATCAACAAAACAAGTTTGGTTTTTAACTAGAGAAATGTTGGACCTTTGAAAAGTAAAATCATGCATATGTACTCAGTACTTGGTTTGGGCACCATTTTCATCAATAACTGCCTCAATGCGGCGTGGCATGGATGCCATCAGCCTGTGGTTGTGCTGAGGTATTTTGAAAGACCAGGATGCTTCAGTACTGGCCTTCAACTCTTCTGCATTGCTCAGTCTCATATATTTTCTCTTGACAATGCCACATAGATTCTCTATTGTCCCTTTTTCACAAGGGTCGGCTCGGTCTGGAACAGGTACATTCACCCCAGATTTGGCATGTGACCATTACCTATGTCTGGTCCGCTGCCTTGGTCCGAAGTGGACTGTATAACCAAGGAAACCAAACTGTGTGACTGTTTAAACAGTATATAACCAACATCAGGTCATGCTTCTATAAATACCTTCTAGGTTAAGAGACTGTAAAGTGACTGCAGAGTGGATTGAACACTTGGTCTTTGGCTTGAAGTTCCCATTTTCCCCACTACGAGATCTGGACCTGAGCAATAATGATCTGATGGATTCAGGTGTGAAGATACTCTGTGACGGACTGTCAAGTCAATGCTGCAAAATTCAAACATTGAGGTACTTTTACACATCCACATAAAACCTTTTTCCCCAATGTATTAGTATTGAAACATGAATGTAAAACAAATTTAAGATGTAATATTTCTGTATATCTACATTTATTCTATACATTACCGGCAAGAAGATTCTGTGGAGATGAGTCTAACAGTTGCCTCAACCTCTGGACTTTTTCAGGCTATCTGGTTGCCTTGTCACTCAGAAAGGGTGTGAATACCTGGCCACAGCTCTGAAGTCCAACCCTTCCCACCTGGTTGAACTGGACCTGAGCTACAACGATCCAGGAGAATTAGGAATAAAGCTGCTTTCTGACCAGTGTCAGCACATAAAATCCAAGTAACTACAAATCCACATCTTTGGATTCCAGTGTATGCCACTTATTCAAAAGACCTACTTAGTTTTAACAAACTGGATTCCTACTCTGATCTCTCTTAAAGCTTTGACCATGCTGGAAACCATCGGATGAAACCAGGATTTAAAAAGTGTAAGTAATTATCTATTTTTTGTGTATGTGCTTATTAACTTTTTGGTGAGTAAATGAAGGAAACAACATCATTGCCAAACTTTGATGCACAGAGTTTAGAGCACACAGAAAAATATTCTTTTTAGTGATGCTTTGACTCTCGTTTTGTTGCAAAAAACATTATTAGTTGGAATGACCATCTATGGTGAGATAAAAGGTGGGGGAAAAACAATCTATTTTGCATTCCGTTTTTTAGATGTTTATTTGCAAAAATATATAAATCCATTTGATTTCAATACTATGCGCTCCTTTATGTTGGTCTTCTTTAAGAAGAAGACCAACATAAAGGAGCGCATGGCTGAAGTTTAAGGGGTATGAACTCTTTTGTTAAGCACTTTATAGCTGCCATACTTGATAGGAAGGTTGTTTTTCGTTTTTTTTCCAGATGCCTGCACACTCAGTCTGGACTCCAACACTGCACACAAGAATCTGCTTCTCTCTGAAGGGAACAGAAAAGTGACCTGGGCAGAGAGCGAGCAACCTTATCCTGATCACACAGAAAGGTTTGATAGCTATTTGCAGGTCCTGTGTGAACAGGGCCTAACGGAACGTTGCTACTTTGAGGTGGAGGTGGTGGAGCCCTGCACTATTGGCTTAACATACAAAACCATTGGCAGAAAAGGAGACCCAAAGGACTGCAAGTTGGGGATGAATGAGAAATCCTGGTGTGAGAACTGCTCAGAGAATGGTTGCTACATTTGGCACAACAACCATGGTTTTTTTGTGTCCTCTTTGCGCTGCTCTCGTGTTGGAGTGTATCTGGATTGGGAAGCTGGCTGCATATCTTTCTACAAAATGTCTCATGACAGCCCCACCTATCTCTACACCTTCAAAGGTCTGGTGTTCAGTGAACCCCTCTATCCTGCTGTTGAGCTACAGACTCATTCTTCTGTTTTGTTTTGTGAGCTAAAATAACTGCAGAAAGCACTCAAAACAAAAGGAAATGGGAGTAAGGAGGTTGTTATATACAGTATATTGGGTCTGTAATAATCCACAATAACCCTGTTTCATACACCTTGGGTTTAAAATGATTTTCATTAAGGTCCATATCTTACCTTGTTTTATGTAGAACTACAACTGAAACCTATCTTTTTTGTGTATAAAAATAATATGAATAATAAAATGCCGTTGTAGGGGATATTAAATAGAAATATATTTGGCTATTAATAGTCAAAGACTGCTTATCGCAGTCAATAAAATTAATAATTTATGGAAAATTATTATTATTCAAGGCACCACCTGGTTCTACCAGGAACTATTTTAATAGCCAAATTTCTATATCAGTCTCATAATTCTGAAGGAATTAATTCTTAACGTCTATTTGTCATAAACCTTGCAATATCTGTATGTCTTGAACAAGAAACTACAACTGTTACTTTCAAAACAAGATTTATTTACACAAAAGTAAGAATGACATTTAAACACTCAATCTAGTAATAATAGAAACACTATTGATTAAAATAAATGAAAAGTTAAAATAAAAGACATAAAAAGATGAATATGTAAAAAGATGAGAAACCATTGATTCTTATGTCAGTTCTAGATTAAATTGGGTGTTTTAAGAAGCAAGGCTTGATCTGCAGATACTGGAATGAGAGCTGAATTAGTTCCACTAATTTGATTTGTTTATCCAAAGAGCGTTTTATTTTTGCTTATTGGTTTACATATTAATCAATGAGGCTGAAATTGTTAAAGAGATGTTTGATCATTTTCTGGATAAGAGTAATTAACATTGGAGAATTACTTAACACTTTGGAGAATTACATGGATTGATCACGACAGTGAAACAATATAATTCCCATATTTTGATCAAATAAAGAGAGTTCAAACATGACTAATGATATTGGTTTCTGTTCTTAAACAATCTATTTTTAACCAGAGTTCTGTTTGAACTGCTTATAGCAACATTTGTTTATGAAACGCCGGCCTAAACCGACATGTGGGCTTCTTTAGCTTTAGCTGTCTGCGACGCACGTGGGGCAATTAGAGTGGCTCAAATACATTTATTAAACATTAAACACAAAACGGAAGAACTCTTGTCTGATTGAGTAGCTCCAATTACAGGATTTAAAACTACTCTTTGTCGGGAAAAGTCTTTGAAAACACTGATTAAAGTTTCCGGCCGAGGCCTGGTTTACCCAAACCTAGCAGAATGAAAACTTATACAAAGTTAATGAAAAGGGAAACACCTTTAACATTAGTTAATCCTAACTTGCCTCTGCCCAAACAGACCTTATGAACGTTTAAAGTCCTCTGAGTTGCTGCACGTCGATCAGGAAAGGTGGACCTCCAGGGAGTGTTAGCCAGCGGCTAACAAAGGATCGCTAATCTGGCTAGCAGCGCTAGGAAGCTCCTGGTCTTGGCTTCCTTCTGGCTGGCTGCGTGGCGATCGGTATCCTCCCTCTAACTATACCTTTTGGAGCTCTCCGGTTCTGCATTCACCCTTTTTCGGCTCTGTGGCTAAATGACGACTCTGGTTGATTCGGCTCTCGGCACATGTGGCTCACAGCTCCCGTTTCTCAGCAGCTGGCAGCCTGAAACTTAAATGTTAAAGATTCACCTGGAGTGGTCTTTGGGTTCCTTTGGAGGGAGTTTCTGCCAGAAACTTTGGATGGAGATTTTAAACACTTCTGTTGCTCCTGCCAGAGGTATATTCAGAAGGAAGGTAAACAGGAAGGGGCGGTCCTATTTATAGTTTCACTTGGTCGACTTCCGGTGGAAGAGAGCAGCACAGCGCCCCCGATGGCTGTGTGTGACCCGACAGTGTTTTATTACAGATTTGATCTGAAGCTCATGCAAAGTACATTATAAACTAAACATTTTCTGTTGTAACAGAGCAAAAAAAAAAAAAACTGTTTCCACTCACCTGGTATGACGCCTGATGGGACTGCCCGCTCCTGAGTTTCTCAGTAGATCTAATACTGTATATACTGTAGTTTGTAATTAAAATTAGTTCTAGTTAATAGCTCTTTACAGGCTTGCTGTTTTTTAGTGACATAGAGGGAACATATGTAAGGTTTGCCTTTGTTCTTTGATGAAATATAAAATACTGTTATGATTGTTGTATTATTTGGGTAAAAGAATCTAAATTTAGGTGCCTGCCCTTTATACTACTTTTTCATTTATATAAATAAAATTTTCTATACTTTCAACTCCATAAATGTACCTTTATTAAATGCATTTCCTTTGATATCTGCAGCTTCGGACATAATTAACCCCTCCTCTATCAAAAGTAAACAACAAATAAATGCAATAAAATATTGAAAAAAATGCTTCCTCTTCTGGATCAGGTTGTTAATTTTCTGTATTCTAAACTGTATGTAATAAATTGTAATTTGCTTATTGGTTAAAAGTCTTGCTACAAATACACAATGTTTGATTTCTGAGCTAAATATTTTGAAACCTATGTCTTTATAGTTTACTTTGAACTCAGTGTGCATTGTTTGTCTGTTGCTGTGGGATGTGCATTTCATTATGCAAAGCAGGTTAATTGTCCACAGATTTTTTTTTCAAGTATTCATCACAAACAACTTTTTATTAATAATCACTCAAAATATTTTTTCAGCTCTTAGATATAATTGTCTTGTCTTTTGCTCTGTCATATAGCCGTATCTTAGCTCAGTATGAGAACATTCAAACTCCACATTGCAGAGGCCACTATATTTCGACAAGGCAGCACTAATAACAGCTGCATCACTGTGTAGGTTAAAAGGAAATCTAATTGGTGGAGTTGTTATTGCAGGTGTGTTTCTTTCATGCAAATTTAAACGGTTGATGCAAATAAAGATGTTCCATGCAAGATAAGATAGTTGAGAGAGATCTTTAACCCTATCAAATAATTATGTGTTCTGAATAAAGTTCATTGAGTATGTTCTATTGTAATTCTGAGGTAACAGTAAAGATAACATCTCAGTTCCCTGTAATGGTCCGTTTGAAACTGGACTTTTTTACAGCATAAACAATGAAAAGAAAGAAGCAGATGTTCCTTCTTTTCAAACTGTAAAACTAAACAAAGGTAAATAAAAGTACGTCAAGTTGTGGTGCCAAATAGAACAGTGTCTACATACAGAACATGTAATGCTTTTAGTAAAATACCCCGACCTGCAGACAGGACACTTTTTCTGTAATATTACACCGGCATTTTACAACAAGCCCCACCTCCCTTATACTACAGATCACAAAGAGGGCTGGCAGGCAGTTACAACATCACTCTAGCTTACATTTTACAGAATAGATATTTACAAAAACAGACTTGAGGCTGTAATTTAGTTTTTATAGCAAAGGGAAAGACGGAGGAACAACTGAATCAATTTTTGAACAAAAGTATTATTTTGTTCTCTACATTTCATAATTTTTTGTCATTGTAAAGTTTCTCGTTTGTGTGCTTTTTACTTTTTGTTCCCAAAAATAACAATGATCCTTAAATTGGCATCAATAATCCATTTATTCATGCTTTTTCCCCCCTCTAAGATACATGAAAATTATTTTTGGTCCAGTAAATTATAAAACCTGTCTATGAGCCAGTAAGTTATGTCCCTTTCGCATAAACTCTCTGCATGTGATTGATTGAAGACATGGAAAAAAAGAAAAAATACAACCCTCTGTATTATGATTTTTCATTCCTGTTTGAACTGCATCTTTAGTTCCATTATTTAGAATCTCCATGTGAGGTGCTCACAGTAATTTGTGTAAAAAACAAAAGTCCAAAAGTTTTTGTTCAGCGATCTATTCCAGACGTAGTATTTTTGATGTATTGATTTGACTGTTCCTACTGAGGTGCTGTATTTTTGTTGTTTCTACAGTCAGATAATCCGTGAACAACTGACCAGCTGTAAAGATTCAGAAAGCTCAAAATGTAGTCACCAATCATTAAAACACTGTGTAAGTTTGGGTTGGACCAGGTTGAATCATCAATAGATTCTCAAAGTGCGGAGGAATATTACTAAAAGACCCGGGTAAAGAAGACACATGTAAGTTTAAAGGCTATCTTTATTACAATTAAATATGTGACCACATTTAAACATATAAAATATGTAAATAATTATTTAAAGTGGACAAAAATTCTGACCAGCTTAAATATGGAAATCAGTAAAGTTATGTATGCAATCATCCAGTTAAATCATTTAGATTTTTAACCCATGAAAATCCAATTCAGATAAATAATAATTAAAAAAGATGATCTCCAGAAACTGAATGAAATGAAAAATTACAGATGGCAGCAAGCTTTTTGAACAAATTTCCCATTCAGTGGTTCCCAAAGAGGGGAGTGCAAAGTTAAAGCATTATTTTCAGAGGACATAGATATAGCCAACACAAACAGTTTTACCAAACGCAAACCTTTAAACAATCAGGCCCTATGGGTTAATAATAATGCAACCGACAGGTTTATGAGATGTCAACAGAGAAGTAGGGATGGCCACCGCAAACAGTTTAATGGCACGGAAACTAAGGGCACCAGTGCATCTCCCCACAATGCACTGGTACCTTATCAGGCCGGTCCGGAGCTAAATTAAGAAACGATCGATGTCTTTAGTACAGTCAGCTAAACTGAAACTTGTCAGAGCTCCAATGTTTTTACAGTACTGTGAGAAAATGGGCTCCACAGACAGCCATTCTGTTTCACAGTCAGTCCTGATCTGTCATTTGGGAAGGTGCTGTCCAGGGTCTTTAAACTGCAAGATGAGATTTACATCTTTTGAAGAGGACGGAGATCTTGGTCCAGAATTTTACTGTAACGAGTTTTATTGAAACACCTATGTTACTGAAAGCAATGTTTAATGAACCAAATTCAGTGATGCAGAGTAGAAACATTTAAAATTTTCTTAAAAGCAAAGGGCGCAGTAGAAATAGTTTGGGAACCACTGACTTGACAATTGCTCCAAGTTAATTTAAAAGTAAATTAACACCCTTAGAAACAGAAACTTTAAGAGAAATGAAAGCTAAATTATTATAGCTAAAATAAAGACAAGTTTAGTAAATGGAAAAAGACAAACATATCAAACAAGTCTATGCCCAGCAAAAAAGAAAGTGTTTTCTTCAATATTTTACCATTTTTCTTATACTCATTTAACAAGAAAAAAGAATCCAGCTAAAACCTTTACTTAGAGCTGTTTTTTGGTCTGCAGCCAAATTACTTATTTGCACTTTAACCGTAAATTGAGAGCTACAGTTGAAACAGCTGGCAATGTTTTTACTGAACATAAAAGCCACCTGCTTTTTAATCTTTATGCTTCAACCGCTGATGATTGCAGGACAAAAGGACAGATTCGGGCTCACAATGCTGTATCCTGAACATTGTCATCAACAGCTCCTAAATGACGGAGATGTGGCTGTTCTGAACTATTATTAAAAAAAGATCAAAGAACCAATGAAACACACCCCTTAACCATTAAGAGTATATATAATTTTTGCTAAAACACAAAAGACTTCTTTTCTTTCTTGTTTTCTAATTCTTTCTTTGGTTTTCTTGGCTGTTGTCTCTACTCTTTGACCAAATTGTGTTTAAACTGGTGTTTTTCTATCATAACATTTTCATCAATTAAATTACCATTTTTTTTAATATAATATGTTATCAAAGATAGGGTACTTAAAAAGTTAAACTAAAATAAGGAAGCAGATTTTTAAGTAGGGTTGCTTGGAGTTGGTAGTACTGCTACCGCCCTGCAACCTGTATGAATGAATGAGAAACTATCATTGAGTTTCTGTGATTGGTCGAATCTTTTTAAGTTTCCATTTTTATTATTTTTAAATAACCATTTAAAAAATACAATTCATATTTAAACTTTATACTGTATAAAATACAAGAAATTAATGAAAACCTGTTCAAGTCGTTGCTTTGAAAAGTGTCCCACAATTATTTAATGATTTAAAAGTTTGCTGCCAATGTGAATATGCCCGCTTTCAAATCTTACAGTTTTATTGTTGACAAATCAACTTTATATCTAAGTAGCCAAAACAACAATTAACCTTACTGAAGATAATATAATAAAAACTATGTTCAGCTTTTCCATAGTTCTCTTAATCACACCATAATTAGCTGTATTCCCTTAATAACAGAGTATTTAACGGCATGCATCATCGCACCATTGTCTGTACTCTTTTTTTTTTCTGCTTCTTTTTTTTCAGGGTCGTAGCTTATTGTAGCTGTGCTTAAACAATTATTATAGTATATTTATATTTTTTCCATGTTGTTATAAGGACTTTGAATACAGTAAAAAGCATTTCATGTTCAATTCAATTCAATTCAGTTTATTTATATAGCGCCATTTCACAACAGATGTCATCTCAAGGCACTTTACAAAAAGAGTTATTACAATACAATGTTTAGTGTAGAAATTACAGAACCACAGAAGATTGCGTCGTGGAATTCTCAGCAATCCCTCATACTGAGCAAGCATGCAGCGACAGTGGGAAGGAAAAACTCCCTTTTAACAGGAAGAAACCTCCGGCAGAACCAGGCTCAGCACAAGCGGTTATCTGCCGCGACCGTCTGTGGCTTGGAGAATACATAACAGAGACACAGAAAGAGCAATAGAACTGATGCAGAAGTTTGTTGCAGGACGTGGAGAATTTTCCGTCACTGCAATGCCATCTTAGTCAGGGTCGTCAAGCAGGGCTAATCCGGAGCACCTACTATAATAGAAAACAGGTTAGTGCTTGAATTGACAGCACATCATGCAGTTGGGGAGAAGTAGGAGAGAAAGTAGGAACAGACCCTAATAATGTCCTCCAACAGCCTAGCCTAAAGCAGCATAGCTACTAACATTAACCTGTCTCCTAGCTACTAGGAGACCTGGCTACCAACACTCTGTCTGAGTCCTCCTGACCCGTGGACGGTGTAGGGCCGGTAACGGCCCCCGTCATGCCGGGGTCTTCTCGGAGTCGGGTTGTTTGAGAATGCAGCCCAAAGTGGGTGGTAAACTCCATCTAAGGCTAAATACCGGCACGAGACCGATAGTCGACAACTATCTTAAGGAAAAATAGACAGAACTGAGAGGACAGAGTTGAAGAGGGCGAGAAACGTTTAAGAGATAAACGGGTGGGGTCCGCACAGTCTGCCCGGGGGATTCAACCCGGCAGGTAATGGGCGGCCGCACTGTGCGGGAGGATCCCCTTGAGGGACCTCTCTCCAGCGCTGGCTGGCCCCTGTGGGGCGCATTTCTTCCGCGGCGGTAGAAATGCGGAAGAAATGTTGTTTCAAAGATATTTATTTCTTTTGGTGACAGAGCCGAGGCACAGGAGGGGTAGTTAGTTAGTTATGCTTTTTTTACAAGGTTATCATAATAAGGAAGGAAATGTTTCACAGAGGAAGCAGATGGGTTAACGGACCGTTTATATTTTGCAATCAGGTAAAGGTGGTTGTACAGCAAATGAACAAAGCATTAACTTTACATATGAAAAGCAAAAACTAGATTGTTCATGTTATTATAACCATTATCAAAATTTCACTAACAAAATAAAGGAGATGCATGTTGTAAAATGTTCAACAAGTTATACTAATATACAACAGCAGCTAGAGACTATTGTCTTTAAATATTTAAGCTTTTTCTTGAACCTATGCGTAATCCCTGTGGTTACATAAATAAAAAAAAAAGTATATATATATATCCGTTGTTCTGCAGCGCTACAAATGTCTGACCAGAATAAAAGAAGAAAATTTGTAACCAAACCCATGTCAACTGAAGGTTCATCAGAGCACGCAGCCAGATAATTATAACCATAACAGGAGTAGGTAAATACGTCTGTTGTAATAACTCTGAGAATTAAAAATGGAAACAAATAATATCTCTACTTGGTAAAGCCAGTTTTGTTGGACGTCAGTGTGTCTTAAAATTAGTGTAGATTAAATATGAAAGCATAATTTCATTGATGCCATTGATAAAGTCAACTACACACTTTGGACACAGTACACAGATGTTTTTTTTGTAGAGCAAAGCTGGATTAATCTGGTAGGCACTTTTTTCATAAATGTATTTCTGAAGTGCTGAAACATGAAATGTTTATTGAGAAAACATTTTCTCCTTTTAGTTTGCAGAAGAATGGAGACGAGTCCAGAGGTCCCAGCGGTGTGTCTGTCAAGAGTGATTGATCTATGGGTCTGCCACTTAACTTCAGTGAAGACATATATAAACGGTTTGTGCAAATTGTATTATAAATGATTTAAGAATAATCTGGATGTGCTTAGAAGGGCTCTTGTATTTGCCGGCACAGCAAGAAAATTATAAAGCAGCTTGAATGTGTGATGACAAAAACAAAGATTCAACAAACATGAAAAACAACAGAAACACGGGAAACTCAGTACTGTGTTTGTTACATTGTATTGTCAATACATCCAAACTAGGGGACAGGGCAAGATGACCTGCAGCTACTGCATTTAGCAGAAAGTCATGCTGTCTCACATCGCAGTGATCAGAGCTGTCTAATTAGGATGTGCTGCTCATCTTTCTGCACTGTCCATCACTTCCAGTTTGACAGAATCAGTGCATTAGGCATTGATGAAGAAAAAAGAAAATCTAGTTTGAACCAAACTGTAATTATTCTAATGTTACAGATTTGTGTTGTGATGTTTTATTCCTCCTGAAATTACTGTCTATCATTTGCTCTTTCTACAGTCAGATAGTCGTTGAGGAGCAGACCAGCTGTTCAATATGTAAAGAGGTTCAAAGGGACTTAGTTCCCTTCATCTGTGGACATCGATCATGTAAGCGGTGTGTGACTTTGGGCATGGACCAGCTGGATTTACTGACTGACTCCTCATGCCCAGATTGTAGAGAGAAATTTCTGAAAGCCACACTCAAAGACACAGGTAAGGACACAGAGGTTTATACATTTCAATTCAGTGTATTTGTAAAGCATCAATTTACAACACAAGTGGTACCTTACCTCACTTGATTCAGTCTCATCATGCAAATACTCCAGTTGATCCTACTTATCACACATCATCAAGTTCACTTTATCATTCAAGTCTGCCATAAAATAAAATCCATCATAAGCTACTGCGTCAGCTAAAGGAAGAGAGAGCTGCTGACTGGAGCTAGAAAACGTGTTAATTTTAATTATTTATTTGATACCTTTAAAATGATAGAATTAATTAATTCTTTTAGTGTTTTGTGTCTTTCTTTTTTTTTTTTTTCACAAAAAATGTAAATAAAAAAACACGTCTTTACCTAACAACAAAACTGAGTTTAACCTTACAATCTTTGTTTTTGTACTGTGGGAGGAAGCCAGAGTACCCAGAGGGAACTAATGCATGCACAGGGAGTATATAAATACTCCACGCAGACAGACCCCAGGTCAGGATTTGAAACCAGGATGTTATAGCTGGTCCAGTAGTGAATGTAAAGAACAGAATAGAATAGAATAGAACAATCCTTTAATTGTCCTACAAGGGGAAATTTGGTCGTAACATCATCAAAAAACACATATACAAACAGAACAGGACACAGAACAGGAACACACTCAATTTTTAAACAAGAAAAAATATTTACATCATGCTCAATAGTAACAAAAACAGAGTACTGTACAGTTATTAAAGTCAAGTACAGATAAAGGGTTAAACCCAGGTTGTAGCGTGAAAGCAGTGCAGGATACTGAAACATGTTTAAATAATTAGAATATTTAGAAAAGTACAGATTGTGCATTGTATATTGTATTAAAAAGTAAACTTGTAAACTTCCAATAATTTATTATCTATTGTCTGGGGAAAATAATGTGCATTTTATGAATATAGTGGTGTTATTCAGTTGATTAGTGCGATTTCAGTCATCAGTGTTGTGACTCCGGTCCAGCCCACTGTCTCAGTGTCCACTCCCTGCATGTTGACCGGTGTCAGTGTGGTTGGTCTGTGTCTCCGGAAGTCCAACACCAACTCCTTGGTTTTCCCAGCGTTGATCAGCACTGGAGAAATCAAAGAACATGTGTGATTGAATTGAAATGACTTTTCTTGCAAAGTGCTTTAATATGACTTGTGAAATGGCACCATATTAATAAACTTAATTGAATTGAATATTGCTTATATTTTAGTTTATCAGAAAAAAATGTAAATGCATAGCATTCTCCATTCAAAAACCCATCTAAATAGGCGTTTACCATAATCCCCGGTCCTTTACTACTACCTGCCATCACTTGTTTTATTCGCCTCAATCTCCTCTGCCATGTTTCTTTTCTCTGTAACAAACGTATCCATCTCCTTTCCTCAATCAGCTCTGTACACCACTGCACAAGTGAAGGCTAATTGCTCCACTGGGTTAAGTAGTCAGCCTGTTGACTCATTTTAGCACTGCTGCACCTAGTTAGTTGGAGGCTTTTTCCTCATTCAAGCATGAATAAAAAAGTCCCCTCCCCTCCTATATAGGAACTACTGCTTTAGCGACCTTATTTCTTTTTCACAAGTCTTGCGTTGTGTTTTGTTTGATTTCAGGAAACAGCATCTGTTTGGAAGCAAAGAAGAATTTAAAAAAAGCAATGAAAAGTAAATTCACTTTGACATCTGAAGGTAATGGCGATCATCATAGTTCCCTCAGAAGCATTTACACAACCCTGTTCACGACTGCTGTAGAGAATGATGGACCAAAAGAAGATCACGAATTCAGACATCTCAAAAACCAACAACCATTGTGTGACCGTTCGGTCAACCTGAGTGATCTCTTTAATTTGGTGTCTGACCATAAAAAACCCAATAGAACAGTCCTTACAAAGGGAGTTGCTGGCATTGGAAAATCCTTTACTGTTCAGAAGTTTATCATTGACTGGGCTGAAGAGGAAGCAAACCAAGAGGTTGATTTTGTTTTCAGTCTTGCTTTCAGAGAATTGAATCTGATTAAAAGAGAGAAAAGTCTCCATGAGCTGCTGAGTGATTTTCACCCAGCACTCAGAGCTGTCAAAGATTACCAAAATTACAACAAAGCAAAGATCATAGTGATCCTTGATGGTTTAGATGAAATTAGACACCAGCTGGATTTTGAGAATTCAACTATAGTGACTTCTCCTGGTGATGTGACATCAGTAGGTAATCTTGTTGTAAACCTCATCAAAGGAACCCTCCTTCCTGATGCAAACATCTGGATAACTTCCCGTCCAGCAGCAGCCAATCAGATCCCTGCAGAGTACATCGACATTGCGACAGAGATCCGAGGGTTCACTGATGCTCAGAAGGTGGAATATTTCAGGAGGAGATTTAGAGATGATTTGGATCTCGCTGACAGAATAACTTCACACATTCAGTCCTCACAGAATCTGGACATAATGTGCCAGATTCCAATCTTCTGTTGGATTTCTGCGGTCTTATTCCAAGAAGTCTTTGGCAGAAATGAGGAGACAAAGATCCCCCAGACTCTAACAGAGCTAATGGCACATTTTCTTTTTGCTCAGACAAAACGCAGAAGCAGAAAATATGACAGAAACCCTGAGAAAAACAGAGAGAACATCCTAAAGACTCAGAGGGAATTTCTTCTAAAACTTGGGAAGCTTGCATTTGTTCAACTTCAAGAAAACAAACTGATCTTCTATGAGGAAGACCTAGAAGACTGTAGCATTGATATAGCAGAGGCATCCATCTATTCTGGTTTATGTAACACTGTTCTCCAGGAAGAGGAAGTCTTCTGCCAAAAAAAGGTCTTCTACTTTGTGCATCTGAACCTTCAAGAGTTCTTTGCAGCTCTTCATGTCTATGAATGTTTAAAAACCAAGAAAACCAGTGAGCTTGGGAATTTCCTCTCTATTGAGGACAAAGACCCTGCTTTACTTGATCTTTTAAAGAAGACAGTTGAGAAAGTGCTTGAGAAGAAGAACGGACACTTAGATTTTTTCTTGCGATTCCTTCTTGGCCTGATGGTTGAACCGAATCAGAGATTCCTTGAGGGTCTGTTGACTCCCCTTGACCAATCCGATGACACAGACAAGAAAATCTTAACTTACTTGAGATGTATTCGAAGAAAAACCCTGTCCCCAGACAGCTGCATCAACATCTTCCAGTCCATGATCGAAATGAGAGATCACAAAGTCAAAGACGAGATTCAGGAATATCTCAAACTGTCCAACTGTTCAAGTATGGAACTGGCTCCTTTGCACTGCTCTGCTTTGGCCTACATGCTGCAGGTCTCCAAGAACGACCTAGATTTACTAGATCTGAAGAACTACAACACATCGGATGAAGGCAGAAGGAGGTTGATACCAGCTCTGACGAGCAGCAAGAAAGCTGTGTAAGCATATTTTGTTTACCAAAGCCTTCAGTGTTATTGTTTACATTGTTTACAGGAGTTGCCGGGTTCAGTCCTTGAGAGGCACCGTACAACTTTAGATGCATCCCCTCTCTAAAAAACCTCAATGAAATGGCTGATTTCCATCACCCATCATCTTAAAGTCATTAGGCTCTTCAAAGGCCCGGTATCTAACTCTCCACATAATTTAGGTGTTGTGTAAAAGGGATGCATCTACAAGCTGGAGGATAGTTTTCCTCTAGGACTGGACTAGGATATTCCTGACATGTCCCTCTACTAAACCCTTCTTTGGTCGGACATGGAGCAGTGTTTCTCAATACTGGTACTCAGGACCCACAGTTCTTTATATTTTACAACTGATTCAAATTAATACATTGATTCCTCAGCTTACCATTAGTTGTTTCAGAAGTCTGTAGATAAAGCATTCCTCAAAGTGTGGTGTAAAGCCTAGTTTATGTGTTTTGACGGAGATGGATTGACGCAACGCCATTATCCGTCAATGCAAGGGCTCTCCGTCACCAACGCAAAAACGCACGAAGTAGAGGCTCAGTTTTTAACTATCCGTCTCCGTCGACGGAGAGCGTATGCATCTGATTGGTCAGTTTGAGCAACAATCAGAGATCGCTTCACCTGAACGGAGCTCTATAGTCGCTGTTCTCAGTAGTTAATGCAGCGTTTGGCCACCATATGCTTTATATTGAAACAATAATTTATCTAATATGTACCTTTGGCGATTTTAAACACAAGGAGGTGTAGGAAAACAACAAAAAAGGCTGCTGTGTTTGTTTCCATGTGTTTCTAGAGGATTCAATGAGCCGCACTTCTAGTAAAAAGCTTTACAGCTTAACCAAAACTTACTTTCTGTCGTTCATTGCTCCGTGAGGAAGAAATGTATTCACAAGCCTAGAAAAAAACAGAAACGGCGCTGTGTTTTAGTAGGCAGAGACACCATGAAAACTTAGCGCCCCCTGCTGTCCTGGTCGAGCAACGCTGAAAAAAACAGAGTAGAGTGGAAGAGTGGAGCACTATAAACAGAAAACGTCTTCGTCAATACGTCTGAGTGCAAATTTGCGGTCGGAGAAGCATAAACTAGGCTTAAGAAGCACCCAGAACATGTAGAACAGTGGGGACAAGGATTGAGAAATGCTGGTATGGAGATTGTTCTTAACTTGCAGCCTCTCTTTTAAAACATAAGGTGCATCTGCTTAGTACGGTTACAATTAAAAAAAACAACTACTTTGGACAATTTCTGTTTATATTATGTGTTTTCTTAAAGTCAAGGTATAAATACTTGCCAATATGCTTGAAGAATGAACTACAGAGGGAGGAGAAACAAAAGTGCTTCAAAGTGAAAAAAACATCTCTTGTTTTTGCTTACGTAAGCTCAAGAAATAGTTTAAGATATTAGCACTGGTGTAAGAAATAAGTAAAACTTTGGCTTAACCCACCATCAGGAAACAATTGCCTCATTTCTGTTGAGGGGTACAGTATGGCATGGATGTTTATGTTCCAGCGTGTTCAGGAGATCACATAGGCTACCAGTTTCACTCTCACTAGGCAGGTGGGGATACAAATGTGATACACTTGTATGTCTCCTGCTTGTCGCAAGCAGTGATGCTTTTCTTTCCTCCAATCAATAGACCATGTTGTGTGACGCCAGTAGCTTAGCCCTAAATGTACCGTAGCATCACCTATAAAGCTTTTAACTGAACAGAGCCCAGGAATGGTTCAGTACAGGTCCATTGTATGAGCCACTTTTAGAATAAAACAGACATAATGGCGTACCGAACCACAATGACCCATGCCTTACCGCTCAGTGGAGACGAGACATAAGATGAACAGAAGTAATATCTTTCAAAGGCATAAGTTGTTAAGTTTACCACAGATTTGACACTCTCTCACTTCATTTGTTGGTGTGTCTAGCATTTATTTATTTTCTTCGAAGCACTAATGATAAATACACTTTTTTTTACTGGAATCCACCTTTCATCAGGCTTGCAAATTGCAAAGTTACCACGCATTGGATGGAGCCTCTGGCCTTTGCCCTCAAGTTTTCCCACTCAGCTCTGAGGGATCTCGACCTGAGCAACAACGACCTGCAGGATTCAGGAATTCAGCTGCTTTGTGATGGATTCTCCAGTAACTCTTGCAAACTGGAGACACTAAGGTAACGTGTGAAATCCCACAATCACCCACCGACGAAACAAATTAGATACCCAGAAGCTTTGGTGTGACTTGGAAATAATTTGGTCTGGTCTGAGGTCAATGATGATTATGAAAAGGATTTTATTTGCAAAGAGCTCAACTTACATTATATTGTTAGTGTGTTACTGTCAGTGTTACTCCCATCTTTATCATCCAGGATGCATACTCATGACCTTTTAGACCTGTAGGCAGACTATGTTTCTACTAAACGATCTAGGTGCTTATTCGTTTTCTTTTCAGCCACTTTGTACTTCGTAAAATAAGGATAACCTCTTCCGTAGAGCATGATATGGCAATGGAACATAATAGATCTGTTTCTATTCCTTTTAATAATATTTTTATCTTCAAACATTATTTTCTTAGGTTGTCTGGTTGTTTGGTCACCATGAAGGGCTGCGAGTATCTGGTCTTGGCACTTCGCTCCAACCCATCCCACCTGATGGAGCTGGACCTGAGCTACAACCATCCAGGAGACTCTGGGACCAAACAACTCTCTGAGTTGCAGAGTGATCCTCGATTCAAGCTCAAAAAGCTCAAGTAATTAAACAGTGTATATGAACACTTCACTAAAAACTTCAATTGAGTGTTGATAAACTTCACTTTGATGACGTTTTCCCTCTACAGCCTTGAGTATGGTGGAGCTCAAAGGTTGAAGGCTGGCTTCAAGAAATGTATGTCACATATCAATATCAATATATTCTTTGTTATAATGGATATCTTTAGATGTTTGTGTTTAAACATATATCTTTTTCTCCAGATGCCTGTGAACTCACTTTCATGTCTGATGTAGCACACCAGAACCTAGTTCTGTCTGAAGGAAACACAAAGGTGACCTGGATGGAGGACGATCCATCTAATCTTTATCCCAAAGAAACCTCTGATCACCCCCAACAGGTGCTATGTGATCAGAGCCTGACAGGGCGCCATTACTGGGAGGTGGAGGTCTCAGGATTCTTAGGCATTGGGGTCACACATGAGGAGGCCCTGAAGAAAGAGAAGATAGTTGATTTCAGGATGGGGCACAATAAGGATTCTTGGTGTTTGGTTTGCTCCAGTGATGGTTTCTATGTTTTACACCAGAATGACAGAGTAGACGTGCCTTCCCTTGGACGGCGCACCAGTCGGTTGAGAGTTTATCTTGACTGGCCTGCTGGTACTCTGTCTTTCTACAGAGTTTCCTCAGACAGTCTTATCCATCTTCCTACTTACACAATGGCCTTTAAAGAACCTCTTTATCCTACATTTGAACTGAACAACCAGTCATCTGCGCTACTTTATCACCTGAAGTAGAGGAAAAGTAAAGTAAAAGAGCTTTGCCTCCCCTCATAGATTTCATCTGTTCTTGTTCTTTTCCATCCATCCAAATGGGCTTGAACTTAAGATGAAAAACTGATGGCTGGGTAGTCTTTTTCAGGATTTTCAAATAAGAAATCAGATCAACACACCACCACCTGTTTCCGTCTGTACTGACACCATTATAGAGCTCTGCTTTGACTTATTAATCAACCAAACCTTTTTTGAATTCTTCGGTCTGCTGTTGTTCTGACCTCTGAACTCCCACATGGATGCAATTTTTGCCCAGTTTCTCTTTATTATTATAAAAACCATGAACTCTGACCTTACCTTAGGCAAGTGTGACCTGCAAAGCTTTAGATGTTCTGACATCTTGTTTGTAAATCGTACAATTGATCAATTTATGTTTGTGTGTTTGAAAATAAATGAGAAAAACAAAGAAAACATGACGCATTGTTAAACATCTTCATTGCCATTTCTGTTATAATTTTCAAATTGTTTCCAAACTGGGAATATCTTTTAAAACTATCATGATAACAGAAATAGTGCGAAGATAACTAATACATTAAGGTACAGTAAGTTTCTATAATTATCAAACAGGGCCTGATTTATCAATATTACAAATAAAGAGAGAAAAATTGCATCTGCCACAAAACTTTTGCACCGAGGATGTGTTCCTGATTTGCAGATATAATAAGATTGTGTGCACATATGATAAAGGGGGCAAAGAGCAGCATTCAAATGAGGACTTTGCAAATCGTTTCTGTGTGTGCCACCCTTTTCTGTGCCACAGCCAGACAGACGAGAAATAGACACAGTGGATAAATGATGTTTGGCAACAACACAAAAAGGGAGGGGGGAATGAAGTGCCACTTAAGTCTTTTGCTGTTAGAGTTAATCAGTCTAGAATGTTTGTGAATTATACTTTTCATTTTTAGTAACGAACAAGGTATTTCTTAACAAAAAGCAGTAGACATTGGTACAAAAACTGGTGCAAACAGTTTGATGTGTCATAAATCTCTCTGCGTGTGGAACACCTACTTTTTTGCATGTTCTCCTCTAAATATTTTGACAGAAACTCCCACATTGGATATTTGCCTGGGGAAAAACACTGCATGGATTGCACACATCTTGCTGTGGGTTTTACAGGCGCAATGCTCTCTACACCTGCCCTGTAAATCACCTGCTGCATGTTTTTCCGCCTCTTATCAGATTTGCATGGGTTTTAAAAAGCGCAAGCCTTTGATAAATCAGTCCTTTAGTCTTTGGTAATGCATCTTATCCAGTCAATCAACTTTTTCTACCAGCAGGGGGTAGCACTGAGTTGGCTTTAGTTTAATTTCAGTAGCGATCTGTCATATTTCATGTAAATCAACTCGACCCACCAGGAAATTCAGTCACAATGAATGTTACTGTATCTGCTATCATATAAATAGTTTATTGTTTTTTTTCTTTAACCCTCTTTTAAACAGGAATAATCCCATTGCGATACCAAATATTTTTTCGATGGACCTCTGGTTGACACAGCAGTTCCAAATACAAAACAATAAATAAAAATACAGCAAAACAAGTATTTCAAAATCTGTGAATATTTAATAATTTCTAGATATTCTAGTGTTATTTGCATGAAATTGCTTTTTAAAAATGTCTTAATAGACAGGAGAAATAAACTGATGCATGGTTAACTAGATGTATGAGATATTGTTTTCAGGGAATAAAAGGATATCAGTGTTAGGAAACAAAATAGGGGTAGAGAAAAAAATGTATTCTAACCATTTTAATTTAAATCCTAAAAAGAATGTCTTTTTTTATTAACGGAAAGATAATGAATCTAAAATATGAGATAAATATTTTTGGTTAAAGAAATATATTTAGTTAAATCAAGAATGTTGGTAAGTTATTAATAAAATTAAGAATCTTTATCAGGCTTACCAAACAAACCATGAGACTCTTTCCTTGTTATTATGGGAAACTACTTCTCTGGAAGATGTGACTGGCTACCCTTCACAACAAAACAAAAAACTAATATAGATTCCAGGAAGTTTGATTTATCTGCTTCTCATTTACACTTAAATTTAAAGAGTAAAATAATTCTTGTTCCTGATCTTGATGTATTGAACGACTCTTCACTCAGTTCTTATTTACTTCTGTAGTGCAGAGCAACATCATTGTTTGTTCACCTTGTCATGAATGCATCAGTGCTTCCAGTGAAGGGTGTGTCCTTTCTGTCTGCCTCGGGTCCCAGCTGTCAACCCCACAATCCACCCCCAAACCCTTGATCAGGGTGGGGCCTCAGCCTCTATCCAAGATAATGACACACAAAGACACATGTCCCAGAAAGAAAGAAAAAAGACATCAGACAAAAGAAGCAGGTGTGATCCAGATACAACATGAGCAAGCACACAGACCAGATGCAGCTGAGATTTGGTTGCTTTGATCGGTTTAAAAGGATGAAGGTAAATAGATGCCTTAGGAATGACAGTGCAAAAATTAAGAATGTATAAAGGATGTTTTCCACCTTTTTTTTTGTATTTACAAAACAATTAAATAACTGAATCAGATTAAAGAATTGTAGAACCTGTTAAACATCAGGTAGTTCATATGCTAAAACCCTAGAGTAGATAGAGGTCGTACTTTCTTTTTATTATAACAATTTCAGCAGTAGTAACGACTTTTATCCACAAATAACAGATTAGTTTCTTCCTCCTAACAGTAATACAAGTATTCATACCTAAAGCCACCTCAGATTCATCCTATATTTAACCCTTAAATATGACTGAATACGCATAACTCTCTGCCATTGTTGACTTTAATTGTTGTGTATTTAGTGATAACCAACAGGATATTATTTTTTGCAGCACATACCCCCCCCCCCAAAAAAAAAAGAACAAACAAACAAACAAACAAACATTTAGCCCCGTTGTTTCACAGAGTAAATCATGTTTACTTTGAAATCATGTTAAACATGTTGGTAGTATGCCAACCATTATAAGATTAACTCTACATTTCCAAGAGGTAAATGTTAAGGTTTTATTATTGAAACCAAAGGCAGGAAAGTGAAAATACAACAAGACAGTGAAAAAATTCCTTACTGGCATTACTGGCAACATAAGCTGCCAGTAATGCAGGAGAGAGTAAAGTATCCAAGAGGGATACTTTACTGATCCAAACACTGATGCCAAAACCCAGCAAACACATAACACTGCAGAAATTGTTATTATTATCCATCCATCCATTTTCTTAACCGCTTAATCCTTAATGGGTCACGGGGGTGCTGGTGCCTATCTCCAGCTGTCAACGGGTGAGAGGCGGGGAACACCCTGGACAGGTTGCCAGTCCATCACAGGGTAGGACAAACAACCATGCACACACTCACACCTAAGAACAATTTACAGTGATCAATTAACCTGACAGTCATGTTTTTGGAATGTGGGAGGAAGCTGGAGTACCTGAAGGAAACCCACGCATGCACGGGGAGAACATGCAAACTCCATGCAGAAAGGCCCTGGGCTGGGATACGAACAAACAACCTTCTTGCTGCAAGGCAATAGTGCTAACCACTGCGCCACCGTGCAGCTGTTGTTGTTGTTGTTATTATTATTATTATTATTATTATTATTATTATTAATAATAATAATAATAATAATAATAATAATAATAATAATAATGTATCGGTAATGCATGGCAAAAACCTGTGGTGAGGAACACAATAATTAAAGCATTAAATACCATTCCCATAGTAGCCTACTGCTAATATTAAATAAATAAACACTAATACCGATAGATAGATAGATAGATAGATAGATAGATAGATAGATAGATACCCAACTTCTACTGCTAATATTAAATAAAATAAATACAAAAAATCAATACCAAAATACTTCTAATAATGCAAATAAATAACATATCCAGTGTAATAATTAAAATAAAATAACGGAATAGTGGTAAAATTATTATCATAATTTGACGTCACCTAATTTGATAATTGCTGATTTTAAAAAAATGTAATGTTTCAAGTAACTTTTTCTTCTTTTTAGTTATGTAAAAAATGTAAATAGGACATTTCCAGATGCGTCGTCTTTAATTAAAATAGTGAAAAAATGATTATTTCCACCAATTTTAAGAATAATTTCCTTCATTCAAACTAATTTAACTGATTATAGTTTCAAGCAGGAGGCGGCAAAATGCTTCATTGGGGCTCTGATTAGTTATGACCAGCAGGAGGAGCTGTTACACTGAAATGTTAATGGTTTCTGCCTCCTTTTGTCTTCTGATTAAACTCTCTTATTAATAAAAATCACATTTTATTTATTTTATTTTGTGGGAAAATATACACAGAAGTGAATATTACGTTTAATGGGACTCAGATAATTTATGCAAGTTGGCTTTATGCTAATTAAATCAGTTTGGTTAAAACAAATACATTAATATACCTTTACTAGTTTAAATCAGCGTCTTTATAAAATGCATTCTAAGTGCTTATTAATAGAAAGAAGATTTAAACATAGCAGAGAAAGGCGGTAGAGAGAGAAAGAGAGAGAGAGAGCTAGACAATGGAGGGGAGAGAGAGGGAGGAGGGACGTTTGTTCACGTTCCGCCGCCGAGAGGACGGGCTGGGCGGGGTGGATCTAGCCGGTGTCTCCTCTCTGCTGCAGCGGCCATGCTGCTGCTGCTGTCCTCCGCCTCTCTCCACGCATCCCTGCTCCTCCGCAGGTGAAATCCGCCGCCGCTGCATCCCTGCAAGCCCGGGGAACTCACAGGCCCGGTGCGGTTGGGCTCGGCCTGAGCGGTTCGTCCGAAACCGGATCCGGCGGAACGGGGGTGAAGAAGGGGAGGAAGAGGAGAAAGCCTCCTTAGCAACAAACCGGTTTCACGGCATTATTGGTAGGTACCTCCCTCCCTCTGTCTGTCTGTCAGGGTGAAGGGACTGTCAGCAGAGCTTAGCAGCAGCAGGACAGATTGATGGATAAAGTCATTGAGATGAAGAGACAAAGACAAACTGTTCTTTAATAATCTTCTCATAATCATGTTTCTTTAATACAAATACTCTTGGTTTAAATTGGCCCTCCCCACAGGCTCTGCAGGGTGTCTGGTGTATAACCCCAACCTCTTTAACGTGATTATTCTAATAAATAATACATTTAAAAAAAACTATAAAAGGATTACACATCACGTTGTGCAATTAATTAAATGCAAATCTGTGAGATTAGCATCCTTTAGAGGATGATTTGAATAAAAAGCCGGCTCCTCTCCTGCAGAAAGGCTGATCTGCTGTCGTTGTGTCATCTCTGTATCCCCTGATGATTGGAGGGGGATCCGTCTTGTCAGGACAAACCATCTGATTGTCAATTTTTCTCTGCATTTCTTTTCAGGGATGGATGGGTCGCTGAGGTTTGAACTTTTACCCCCCTGCAAAATGCCCCAAAATGGACTGGATCAGAGGGATAATGGTTTATTGATTTGGGTTTAAAGTCAGACTGGTTTCGCTTGGTTCCTTCAGCGACGTACTGCCTTCGAAAGCCAGACAGCTGAGGTTATGGTTGGGTCACTGAGCTCTGCAGTGAAGTAGCCTCAGGGACTCGGACAAATCATCAAGCAGAGGATTGACTACAGGGTGTATAAAATGCTCTTTGGTGTTTCTCTAGAACTCTGATCTGACGGGTTGTTGAGGTTCTACACTGACTCATCACCAACAATATATTTAATTTCTTAGTTTAACAGTTTTTCTATCTGTACTACTTTGGTGTAGAAACTCTGGATTTACACTTTACCCTGATGTAAAGACATATTCCTCAACTACGCTGGACTAGAATTATTGATAACTGATTCTGACTGGATTTTGTCAGTCCTGATATGTTTTTGGGGACTGCTTTGAATGAGATCATCATGAGGAACTTCTCAGACTCGTAGCAGAAAGGTTCAACGCGCCTCTTGAACTTGGTTTGGACTACTAAACAAAGAATTTACTAGTTTCCTCTGTTGAAATATGAATCTGGATGAACTCTGAGTGCTACTAGAACGTCATTCACCATGTCTCTGAGTAAGAACCTTGAGCTGGAGCATTTCGACGAACGGAACAAGGTTCGCCGGGGACGCTCCACCCGACCTAAGCGGGATGACTCCACCGGTGGGGGGTCCGGCCCCAGTTCCAGGGGCAGCAGCCTGGTTCCCAGTCCCGCCCACAGCGCCAACTGTAGCTACTACAGGACCCGCACTCTGCAGGCCCTCACCTCAGAGAAGCGGGCCAAGAAGGTCCGGTTCTATCGCAACGGGGACCGGTACTTTAAGGGCCTGGTGTATGCGGTTTCTAGTGACCGGTTTCGGTCCTACGATGCGCTGCTGATGGAGCTTACTCGATCGTTAGCGGACAACCTTCATCTGCCCCAAGGGGTTCGTGCAATCTACACCATCGATGGCAGCAAGAAGATTACCAGTATGGACGAGCTGGTGGAAGGTAAGACTAACAATCCTGTGGGTTCTTGACTAGGTTTTCTAATATTTACACGAAAGTCAAGGTAATCTTGACCTCAACGTTTTATTTTATGCTATAGGGGTTTGTGATACTTGTGGTGACAGTATCAGCTGATTTAAAGTTAAATGACTGAGCTGTGGCATCTCAGCCACTGTTATCAGGCGTGAACGTCAAAGGGAGTGAGAGTCCGTCCAGTCTGCTATGTTTAATATTAGCATGCAGATTGTATATCCATTGCAATTGCAATATACAAGCTGCCAGACGTAGCTTCTAAGCAATCCTATGATATTGTAATGCCAAGCACTTTTGTGTTGCAATTTTGACCGCACTTTTTACTTGTGCTTGACTGGTTTTGACAGTGTGGTGCTTTAGAGCTCTTTACTCAAATATCTCTGTTATTTCAGAGCATCTTTGTCGTTTAAAGGGCAACTCACCCCACTTTCAGAGTCCACCTACATTTCTGGTTTGAAAAACTTAGCAAAAGAAGGCGTTGCCTGGCGAACCGAGGGGTGTGCTGAGATGAGTTTCTATTCTATGAGCTGCACTTCTAGTTAAAAGCTTTACAACCTAATCAAAACGTACATTCTGTCGTCCATTGTTCCTTGAGGGGGGAAATGAGTTCACAGTCTGAAAACAAAAACAGAAACTAGACTGCAATGGTAGGCAGACGACGGCATAAAAAGTTAGCACCCCCTGCTGTCCTGGTCGAGAATTGATCTGAAACAATGAAAAATCAATGGAGAACGGAGAGAAAGAAACTGAGAACCACAAACGAAAAACATCTCAGTCAATACGTCTGCATCTGAATGCAAATTTGCGGTCGGAGAAGTTTAGTCAATGTGTGAATGGGTAAATGACTGAACGGAGTGTAAAGCACTTTGGAGTCCTTAGGGACTAAATAAAGCGCTATACATGTACGGGCCATTTCCATTCAGTGAAACTTAAGAGTTCTTTTGTCTTGAACAGCTTTATGACGGAGCTAAATAAGATTTCTCTTCATTTTCTTATAAGAATTCTTGTAAAGGCCTAGAACAAAGGTAATGTTCGTATAGATCTCTTGGTGGATTTCAGTCTTTTTTTGTGTGTATCAAACATCCTCAGGGAATCTTCAAGATGGCAGGAATGTTGCATTTGAGGCCTTTTTGCCCTATGAATGAAAAGTATTTTGGAACCTGCAATGTCTCCCCATCTGCTGTTTGAAAGTAACACTCAGTTTTCACTTTTTAATGTTAGAACATTTGTAGTGCCAGAAATCTAGGAAATTTCTTTGACAAGTGATATTTTTTATTGCTGGTGTATTTTAGAAAAGTTCAGATGTCTTGATAAGGTTTTTTTAAATCTCAAAATTCTGTAAACCTTTGAGTTGGTAATCAGAGTTCTCTTTGAGAGCTATAATAAAGATAATTTTGTGTTTTGGTTGCCTTCATGCCAAGATTACTTAAACTTGAAACAGAGGCAGATGCAGTAATGACTTTTTATATTATGCATAATATATTAGCAATTTGCTTAATTAACATTATTATATTTAATTATCATCAGTGTGTATTTTATGGAGATTATAGACCCTAAAATTAACCGTGAAATTTTCAGCATGTCTGAATCCAGCATGTTTCCTGATACAAACAGGTGGACAAATCAGAAGAACAACAGCAACACAAGCGTTATGCGCTTAGCCTTCCTGTTACCTAAAGAAAGTCCAGCTCCTTCTATAAAAGTAGGAGCCTGAATGAGTAGAAAACTGTTTCTGTAAAAAACAAAGTATATCTATTTCATACAAAATCAACTTCCACACCAAAGAGTGTAGTCGTTAGCCTTATGCTGCATTCACATCAGCCCCATGCGTCAGCGTCAGTTGCGGCAATATTAAATGTAAAGTCTATGGTGGAGTACGTCAGAGGTCCATCAAAGGCTCTGCGGTGCGTTGTGTACGTTGGCTCCGTCAACTTCACTTGCGTTACATACGGCAACTCAGCAACGCAAGCATTGCAGAAGTTCAGCTAGCTGAACTTTTAACAACAACCAATCAGAGCGTCTCACTGTAGTTATGCCACTGTACACGTATCTTGAATGAAGCGCGGGTCCAGTGAAAACATTTTCAACAAACGCAGATTTAAAAAATCAGAAAAGAGAACCTGTATTAGGTGTCCTGGTAGGAGATTTGAGCTCCGATACGAATGGGCGCTGATGACCCCGATGTCAGCGCTGTCTAGCTTTATCTAGCAAATAAAGCCAAGCCACTCTCTCGTTACGATCCGCCATGGTTCAGAACGTACGGCAACAGAGGAAGCCCCGCCCACGCGTTGTTTTTTCCTCATGGCTTTGGAAGCCAAAAAGTACATACGTCAAAGTTAATCCGTATTATGCGTTTCCTGACGCAGACCAACTGAGCGGTGTGAATGCACCATAACCCTTTGTTTAAGATAGTTACTTTGCGTTACTGATCAGAAAAAGGTTGAGTGTTTGAGTTACTAACTGGCTGGTGAATTGGAAAATTGTCTGATTCCAAATTAAAATTTAAACATTTCTCATTTCATCTTTAAAAAACTAAAATTAGTTTCCAAAGAAAATTTGGAGAAAAATTTTTTTGCACTGCCGGATATTATTATACATAGAAAGATAATCTAAATCAGCTGAAATTTAAAATTAAGAGGTAAGAAAAAATTTATGTTCGGCCTAGAAAGATATGCTCAGTTGATCAAGTGAAATCTCCTGTACTAAAAATCTAATATTTTGGACTAATATTTAATGCAATATTCCAAAATATTTCCATCTGTAGGTAATTAATGCTGAAACATGTCAAACATAATTTCCTTTGCTGCCACATTTCTCAAGTTATCATTAGCTTAACTGTCCGCACAGTGGATTGTTATCCGATCTCTTCATCTTAAAACCTTTGCCCTGTCATTCTCCTCTTCACCTGGATCCGTTATGCAAACACTCTTACATTATTAATTTCTGTGTACATCAAGAGGGGAAGAAGTATTTCCTAATCGATATAGGAACTCTCGAGGGAGGTCCGGCGTTCTCACAACACTGCTCACTGAATATTTCTACCCCTACTCAGTCAAACTATTCCTGGGCTCCAGCTGGGTCCTAAAATATCAACAGTACATTTAATTTTTTGGTAGAATTGGGAGCCTTTCTCTCAAAACTAAATCATGAACCCGATGATTAATCTGTAAATATGATAACTGAAGTCCACATCCAGATTTAAGACATTAAATTATGTTTCTGGTTAATTTATTAGTGTCTCTAACATCCAGTCCATTAGGTAGTTTTCTCTTGCCTAAAGTGATCTGGAGCAGAACTGAGCAGTAGCTGAGTATTAGCAGTTATCATCAATATTGATGTCGGACTGGTTGTAAGGTCCGCTAATGAACATTAGAGGCAGGAAGCCATGCAGCCGGAGACGCTCTAAAAGACAGATGCGTCAGTCTGGAGCACTTAACACACCGGATGGACCGTGACGGATTTAATCTGAGCGTCCGAAGTGGGAAACTTGTCATTTACAACTTGTCTCTGGAAAAACACGAAGGCAGTGATTGACTGCTGTCCACATCAGCCTGTTTTCTTGTCTGAAATGTGAACTCAATGCAATGAAAACTGTAAAAGGGATTTTTTAAAGAAGCAAACATGAATATGGCAGAAAAAAATAAATGTTTGGGTTTCCATCTAGTCAAGGATCAAACTCAGCCTGCGCTGATGTCTGGTGTCCCGGCTGAATCGACACAGAGAGTGTTTTGGTGTTTAGTCACTGAGGTATTTGTATAATGACCCCGAGCAGGCCCGTCCAGCTCGTTTGAATCACAAAGTGAAAGGCAGCCCGAGAAGAGACAAGGTCACTGAACAATAGCTGGAGAGGGAGGAACGAAGAGGACGATACAAGGAAGAAAAGGTGTGTTTCTGATGTCTGGAGGCAGAAATATGTGAGCGAGAGACTTCAAGGAGGGAGACGGAGATAAAGAGGAGGACAAATCTGTCATAGTCTGATTGTAGTTCTGTTAGAATTGGCTGAGCTCATCTTTATTTTTAGATAGTTTCCTAGATTCCCAGGTTATCCTCTGTTATGTTAAACTTCCCTTTAGGGTAGCTATATAATTTGCTTGTTTTGCTTTTAAACTCCATAAGAGCCGTTATTTCTACTCAATCCAGCTAAATAAAACGGGTTTATAGCTGTTTAAAAGCTGCATAACCTTTTAAAAAAAACAAATATTTTTTACATACATACACACTGTCGAAAGATTGATGAATGGTTTAACCGAAGAACTGGAATTTATTTCTAATTTTAGGGTTTAGAATAAATAAAAACATAAAAAGAAAATGTTGTAAAAAAAGAGGAAACGAATTACTTTCATTTCATGAATGGATTTTGAAAATGAAGACAAAACAGTTTTAAGCCTAATAAAAAACGATTGTGAATAAAAGTTGCATGAACATAATGCAGATTTTTTATTAAAAGTTGAAAATCTTATTAAATTACCTTTTATTCTTACTAGTTACCCAAAGGACCCCTAACCTGGCTTCAGCCAGATCTGCTGTATGTGTAGCTCTGCTCCGTGTCGAGCCGACACATTTCGATCTGGAATCTTTGCAGCAGAAACCGTCTGAAAGAGGGAGGAGCATCTGGTAGAATACTTTGAGCTGATTGGCACTGGCTTCTACGCGAGCGTCAACCTTTGTGGCCATATTTGTTTCACTTTTCACAAAGTGCTTCCCTTTACTCACGTTTTTGACAAAGAAATAGTACCCAGTTCCTCTACAACCGATTCAATAGCGCTTCTACGCGAACGTCCACCGGTGCAGCCATGTTTGTTTCTCTTAGCTGGGAAGTTGATACCATCGTCACGACTGAACTCCCGCCCCAAAGCACAATGCTGACTGGTCGGTGAAATATTGGTTGGAGGTCGGACGGTTTAGATTGGAACGGTCCAAGATGGATTCTCCTGAGTTTGAAAAACTCCAAATCTCGCGAGAATCCATCTTGCAGAGCAACGTTAAAGGACCCTTGGTATTCATGGTGATTTGGAAGCACAACAGCCTGTGAATTGTGAAAATCTACAAATACTTTAGATCACCTCTAAATAAACAATCATAACTGCCTATTTTATCCGTTTATACATCAAATATACTTTAATAAACATTCATACTTACAGTGGAACCCTTCTCAGCGCTACTTAGCAGAAGCTAACATTTACAGTCTTCGGTATTTGCACTCTGCATTCACACAGCACATTTGGTCTGCGTCAGGCAACGCATTCAACGGATGAAGTTTGACGTATGTACCTTTTGGCTTCACAGCCTGCTTCTGAGGAAAAAACAACGCATGGGTGGGGCTTCCTCTGTTGCCGCACGTTCTGAACTATGGTGCATCGTAACGAGGGAGTGACTTTGCTTTATTAACTAGATAAAGCCAGACAACGTTGATATCGGGTGCATCAGCGTCCATTATTCAGATGCGTTCTGAGTTCGGGGAGTTTAACTATTTGCTCTAGGAGCTAAGTATGGATGAGTTTCGCTTACAGCGCTACTTCTGTCTCTCCCGCGCCCAATTTTACAACCTCCTCGGCCGCATCAGAGCTTAAATCTCCTACCAGGACACTAACTACAGGTTTTCTGTTCCTCTTAAGGAGCGCCTGTCCATCTGACTTCGGTAAGTGTTATTTATGATTTTTTAAATCTGCGTTTGTTGAAAATGCTTTCACTGGGCCCGCGCTTCATCAAGATATGTGTAAAGTGACATCACTACAGTGAGACGCTCTGATTGGTTGCCCCACTGTGTTAACTCATTTTGCTGAACCTCTGTAACGCATGCGTTGGTACGTTGCTGTATGAAACGCAAGCGTCGTTGATGTTGCCAACCTACTCAATGCAACGCAGAGCCCTTGACGGACCTCTGACGTACTCCACCATAGACTTTACATGTAATCTTGCTGCAACTGACGCTGACGCATGGGGCGGTCTGAATGCAGCATTAGGGCCATAGCCAATGAGCAGGAAGAAAACTGAATGCCACTTCTAGATTGGCTACTTTTTAAACTCAAGTCAATAGTGTATAACACAGCACTGCTTTCCCATATTTAAGATTTGTAAACTGCAATAATCTGGAGTTATGTTCCATGTTAAAAAAAAACAATACTAAACCATTCGCTGTATATCTAAAAAGCTGCATTCTCTTATCATTTTTGGCCAAAGTCATTGAGAGCCACTATGAAGGGCCACATGTGGCCCAAGAGCCGCAGGCTGCTGACATCTCGTCCAGGTGTTTCATTTCTCCATGTTCTGTTCTTGCCGTCTTACCGTACAGTTTGGTTCCAGTGGAGACACAGCAGACCTATTTCGTGAGACCCCATTTTGACTCAAAGTGATAAGAGGGTCTCAGGGGGATTAATGAGGACAGCTTTCTACTTCCACACCTACCCATCCTGGTTATTTGTGAAACCAGAACTTCCTCTAAGTAGATCACAGCCTTCTGAGTCCTTCTGTGTGCCTTTAAATTGTTAAAAAGAGGCACTTTTTAACACTTGACGGACTGCAGTTCTTAGCTTTTCTAACCTTAATATGCACTAGGCATGCACCGATACAGTTAAAGTTAACCGATAGCATGAACCGATACTTAAAATGTGGATACTCTTACTGAAAATGTCATTACTAAGTTTTTATTTTTACCGTTACTGATAAAAATTTTGTGTTGCCTCTTTTAAATGGCCTTATTACATCCACTGCTGGTTATAGTGCCTTGCTATCTGGAAAATTCCATGTAAATATTGGATAAAAAACGAAAAAATGCATGAACCTTTCTTCATTACCTTTTTAATTGTTGCATAAATTTCTCAGGTCTTAGGATAAAGTTATGAATACTCTCTGTGGAGGGCTTAAAGAGCCACAGGTTGCAGATCCCTGAACCTCGAGTAAAAGGACTAATCATCCATCTAACAGCCACTTGGAGCAAGACTCAGTTCACTGATCATTTCTTTGCATCATTAAAGGCCACCCTCTTTGCCACTTGCTCATTGTGCAGTGGGTAATGTTATCGCTATTCCGCCAACCAAACAAAGTTCATGTTGCTGCATATAATTACTGCATTCAGGCTGTTACATGCACCCTAATATTAATCTGCCAAGAGGCTCGGCTTCAGCGGGGAGATCCTAAAACGGCTGTGGCTGTGAAAACAAAGGCAACACGTTGTTTTCTAGGAGGATTTCTATAAGAAACTGATGATAGAACAAGAGCTAATGTGAAGCTAGACAATCAAACTGGGGTTAATATATCATAACGATTCCCCAGTTAGATTAATAAACTCTTTGGTAAGACATTACACTATGGGACCTTGGTGGTTTCTTTCTTCCTTTTTGAATCTAGAACGTGACTTGATGACTGATGGGTTGTTCAGAGAGAAGAAGAGTTGATATGACATCTGCTGTCACCTTCACTTTGTCCTTCTAAGTCTCTCTGACTTTTATTCCAACCTTTAGTCATCGTCCACAATCCCTTTGGTCTCGTTTTCTCTCTCCGTCCAGGCGAGTGCTACGTCTGCGCCTCAAACGAGCCGTACCGGAAGGTGGACTACACCAAGATCTCCGTCCCCAGCTGGAAGCCCGGCGCTGGCTCCGGAGCCGCCGCGCCCACCTCCGGCCGGACCTCCACTGCCCCGGCCGGGGTTTCGACGAGTGCCGGCAGCGTCCCGAGGGAGCGGCCCGAGGGTCGGGAGGGCAGGGAGAGCAGAGAGAGCAAGGACTTCATCAAACCCAAGCTGGTGACGGTGATCCGGAGCGGCGTGAAGCCCCGCAAGGCCGTGAGGATCCTGCTCAACAAGAAGACGGCCCATTCCTTCGAACAGGTGCTGGCGGACATCACGGAGGCCATCAAGCTGGACTCTGGAGCGGTGAAGAGGCTCTACACGCTGGACGGAAAGCAGGTAGGATGCTTCCTCTTCCTATCTCACGGATGGAAACGCTGGAAAAATCTCCCATCAGTAGTTAATTCAAAATAAAGACTGCAAAATATGTTGATCTGATGCGTTCCTAAAAATAGTTAATCTCTTTAGATGAACATCTACTGGGATGAATTATTAACAGATGGAGGCCTTGATGTGAGATAAATCTGTCAGCTGGTTGTACCTGTTCACAGCTTCAGACTGATGTTCCCTTTACTCTCATCGATTTCTGTCGGTCAGGAGCTTTGATCTTTCTAAATACGATCAATGGAAACCAACAGATCAGTTTTAACCCATCTCCTGTACAAAAATGTCAGCTAAATATAGTGGGTTGTTTCTTCTTATTTCCATCTGGGTAACGGAAAATGACAAAACCAGAATTATCCAAGAACTCTTATTAATGCACAAGATTGATTTTGATCTCAGTCCTCTGCATCTTTAATATTTATATTTCTGTGCTCTTTTTTTTTGTTTGTTTTTTTCTTTTCTTTAAGGGGCATCTTTGTTTCTTAACCTTCACCGGAACTCTAAAGGGTTACAAATTTTTTTAAGAGGAATTGAAGGAAAATTGTTTTTGTGGAGGTTCTGACTCCACATTTTAAAGCGTGATAAGTCGTGGTGGTGTTTTAAGAATCGACCCAGCCTCAATGAATTAATCAGTTTATTTCAGTTACAATCTGAAATATTTAGGGATATTCAAAGCAAAAACTTATCGAACATTGTACCTAAAAAATAAAAGTAACAGGCTGAAGCCGAGGCTTAATTTTGTCTCGTTGATGATCTCATGCTACGGATCATAGCTTTAAGGTTGTAGCCTGGTATTTCATTATTTGGGGGCAGCTATGGCAGCTTATTCTGGGTTTTTATTAGTCCTGCAAACAACAGTGGGACTTGCTTTTTGAATAATTTGATCATGCGGCTCTGATACCTAGAACAAGCCCTCTCTATCCATGTCTGATTGTTCTGTCACTGGTAGGGCTGCACAATTATGAGCAAAATAATAATCACGGTTATATTGATCAATATTGTAATCACAATTATTCATCATGATCCTTCAACCAGTAAGGTGAAATATCAATTCTTTTATTGCAACAAACATTGTTGCAACATGTTTTAGTGAAAAGTGAAACTTTAGATTAGAATAGACAATAAATAATGCAAAAAAAACTTAACGAAACTCCAATACTTTTATATTTAAAAGTACAAACTAGATATCTTATTGCTTATACAGAAGAGACCTAGGACATTGGATCTGCTGAGCGGCGTTTGCACGATTTGTATTTGGGCAGCTTAATGAAGCCTTAGCCATGCGTTTGCCCCCTGGTGGTTGGCAGACTATTGGTTGAAGCGTTGTGCGATAAAGAAGCAAGTAGAATGTAAATATCGTTGCCGATCAAGTTCATTTAATTGTGGCCACCAAAGTTGTGTCTGATTAAAGCAACACCAAAGAGTTTTTGTTTTTTTTTACCTTAAAATAATGTTTCCGAACTCGTTTCAGTGGTTCAGGGTGAAATGGGTCTTCCGCATTCACTTTGAGGCCCTCTGTCGGCCGTAACCGCACTACCTAAGTTTGGGTCGTCGGGTAGCGGTTTTGTAGTTCAAATGAAATTACAAATGCGACTTACAAACTTCACAAAATACGGTCGGTGGAGCATCCTGCAAGGCTCTCTGGACGGAGCATACTCGGCAGGTACATATAAATGGAAGATAACAAGCAGCAGGTTCTCGTGTCTTAAATATTGGCCTAACTTGGTGTGTTGGATCAGCAGCGCCTCCTAATATCCACACCTTGATTCTCAGCTCATCTACAGAGTTTATTCTGGACATGAACTCATTAGTATTTCACCTCTAGTGTTTTTTGAGTAATTATTTTCTCCAATCCAAATCTATGAAACAATAAAGCATCTAATCTAGTTGAGTAAACAGCTGTAGAATCAAGCAGCAATTAATTCAAATACAAAGAAATGACTCAATTAGTTTGATTAAATTTGTATTTTTTTGGGGGGGTGTTATTATTGATGCATTTCTTGCAATAAAAAAAATATATCTTCAAATGCATTTTGGAAAAAGTATTCAATAACCGCCTGATATATTTTATTCTGCAAACATTCATCTTGTAAAATAAAAGCTTGCTGTCATTGTTTTGTCCTCCAGATGAATGATTCCGGCCCAATTATGCTTATTTCACTGCTTCTGTCGTCTTTTATGCTTAATTTAGAAAGATGATGGCAATAAAAGGAGCTTCTGATTTCTATTAGGTGAAGTAGAATCGGACAATGCGTGCCAAGTTGAACAAGAAATCAAATTAGAGCACATTAGAGAATTACGTCTCAACAGAAGCGGCGGAACGTCGTGGGTCTTATTTACAGTTTGCAGCTTAGAGCTGCAGAACTGCAGCAGTCAGCTAAAGTTCAGCTGTTAAACACACTCTGAATATGCTCTGATCCTCTCCGCACAGCTCATATTGGTGGAAGGATTTGAACTTATCACACACCGACCGGCAGAGCTATTTTTAAACAGAGACAGCAGTTTTTTGAAGTCGAAGATAAGCAGGTTGGCCGTGGCGATCAGAGCGCCGAGCTGAAGGAAAGCAGAGGCAGCAGAAAGCTCGTCAGGGCGCTGCTCTGGCTGAACGACGTTTTGTTGTCGTGAACGCAGCACCAAAAAAAAAAAAGTTTCATTGACTCACTCAGAGACGAACACACCCTTATTGTGTCAATGCTGATGCAACATCTACTTAAGGATAATAAAAGCTGTGTTTGCAGCCTTCAAAATAAAAACCGTTTATGACTGCAATCTTATAAAAGAAATAAAATCCCTTCTGTGCCAATAAAATGTTGCAATAAGAGCTAAGAGGGTTAAATGCATGCAGAAAAGTCCATAAGGTAGTTTTAATATCAGTCATTAGAATATTTTAGTGGTGCTTGTAATAAAATCCTAATGGATAAGTTTCTAAATATTTAATGCACGCAAAGCTAAAGAAGCTAATCGGTTTTATGGGAAAACATCAAAGAGGTGAATTTAGATTTATTTGCTTTGGATTTATTGGGATTAAATTTTATTGAATTTATATTAAATTTCAGTTTTTGTAATCTGTAAAGTCCTTTATGTTGTAAAGGTTTGATGCTGGATGCAGATGAGGAATAACTGGATTTGTATCAGCAATGATTATTATTTCAGTACAGCTCAAACAATTAAAGCTGTAAGGGGAGAAATGTTGCAACTTTCAGTTTTTTGATAACTTAGAAATATGGTTTTGGTTAAATTAATTATGCTGTTTTTTTATAATTCAGGTAATCCCTTAAAATTCCTGCAAATTTTATCAGAACCTCTTTAAAAAACAAAAACAGAAGAATTCAACATGCTAGCTGGAGTTTTGATGAAAACTTTGTAAGAAATAGAGGTATCTGAAGGACATTTTGAAGGTTTTCAGCAACAGATTATGTTGGATTGTGGCTGGAATAATTGTTGTGGGTCATCTATTCTAATGGAGAACATTATTTGGACATTTGTGGATCTAAAAAGGCCGTTTTTGTCCCGAGACTACTCCGATATGATATGAGACTTTGAACAGTGAGTTGGAGATTCTGTGTCCGCAGTTATGATTGCATCCTTGATTGACATGCATCATTGGAATCTCAAGAATCTTTATTTTTCCAATGATGTACAAATATTTGTAAATAGAAGGGGTGTTGCAAAACAAAACAAAAACAGCTTAACTTTGGAGTATAAGAGTGATAATGGGTAGAAGAAATAATTTCTGTGTTTATCATGGATGTCGGGGAAACAATTATTCAGTGAACAGATGGAAAAGCTGAGGTTAAAGTCACCTTATTAAAGGCTATTTTATTTGTATAGGACACTTACAACACAAGGCAATTCAAGGTGCTTTACATGATTTAACAAAGAATTGATAAAAGCAAGAAATTAGTATTTAATTAAAACAGCAATTTAGGTAAAACTTAAAAGAAAATGTATTTAATAGTATCAATATTAAAAACGGATAAAACAAGAGAATCAATCAAATAAAACATTTAGCATTTGATTAAAAACAACAATTTAGGCAAAGCATTAAAAACATCCGCAATAGTATGAAAATTAAAACAGAAAACATGAGACTCAATGAAATAAAACATTTAGCATTTGAATAAAAACAGCAATTTAGGAAAAACAAAGGCAGCTCTGAATAGTAGAGTTTTAATCTTTGATTTAAAAGAGCCTGAAGCTAAATGTCCTTATGTTGTATTTCTTGGTTTTTAAAAGAAAATCTTCCTCCTTTCTATGTAATTACATAAAATATTAAAACATATTTCCTGTAGGAGTCAGATTACACTGACTTTAGTTTTTTAAAGTTATTATTATTATTCATTATGTGATGTTAAGATGTGAAAAAAACACTTTCTTTTCCTCTACTTGAGTGAGACTTTTATTCTGAAGGTATGTGAGTCCTATTCAGAGCTTTTATTCTGTCGGTCTCAGACGGGTTCAATGCAGCAAGGCCAAAGTGTATGAGTGTGTTTGTGTGTGTGTGTGTGTGTGTCCTGCCTTCTTTCAGTGTGCTTGGAGAGAAACGCAGTCTCTCACCCTGCAGCGTGGTCACCATGGTAACCAGTCCTCCAGTAACAGCCGGCCTGCCAGGGCCCGTCGGAGCGGAATGCTAGCCCCAGCTCCGGAACCGTTAGGTGTTGTTGTCGCCACGGAAACAGAACAGCTTTAGCCGAGAGCTCAGCTCTGAGGGCGTTTACATAAAAGAATCGTGACATTTTTCTAGGCTCGACCGTAATCCAGAACCCAGAATCCTCTCCTCACGTTATCCTACATTCTTTCACAGGTTTACTTCTTCTCCAGAAGTCCTAATCGGTTTCACGTTTAAATTGAATTAAAGCAGAATCAATCCGGGAACAATTAGGGGAACTTTTAATCCTCTGCGTTGCAAAAGGAGCATTGATAATAGGTGAAGGTCTCTAGCTGGAGCACAGCGAACAGTGGAGATGGATGTAATCCTTTATTTCTCTGGGGACTCTCACCATTAACTGTTCCTCTCTCCTTACACCTGAGCGCTTTCATGTTGCGCCACTTCATTTTGATTAATGGACCTTTCAGACAGAGAAAGGCTCCAAAGAAACATTTAGTCATTATTTAACATTATTTCACGCTAAGTTTCAATTGTTTAACCTATAATTAATTTACTTTTTTAATTAAAGAAAATGTTTTTCCAAATATTTCATAATTGTAGACCTTTTTTGGTCACAGTTGGCTCAAGTTGAGCGGAGAATTGTAGATCTTGAACCATATATTAGCATTATATTCACCGTGTTTGGCTTTAGCAGAAAAGGACCAGTTTACTGACAGTTTGGACCAGAAATTGCATCGTCTCTATGTTATAATCTAGAAAAAAATGGTTTCATAACCTTAGAACTAAATTTAAGAGTATTATTTGTTTTAAAAAAAAATCTAAAAATGAATAATTTCTCTATCTGATTAGCGATAAACATTTTAACCAAGGATAATTCTGTTTTAATGATTGAAGAAACGTACTTTTTGCATTTGGATTTTTTTGTAACTGCAGATTTTTTGTTAATTTTTCATCGGTCCCATAAAATGATTATAGCACCTGAAAAGTGTGGCGTGCATCTATATTTATCACCTTAGCTGTTTTGTCTCATCTAGAGACAAAACTCGTTCCAGTTCTTCTCAGCAGAATAGTTCAACCTCAGTAGTTTTTGGTGGGTAGCATCAGAGATGATCAAGTCTTCCCTGAGATTCTTTACTGGATTTAGATCTGGACTTTGACTAGGCCATTCTAACACATAAATCTGCTTTGATCTGAACCATCCAAGGTTCAACGTACTTTATTTGCTATCTATGCTTAAACCAAAACCTCCATACATATTGGGATAATTTTCCAGAACTCTCAAAAGTCCATGTTAATAAAAAAAAAAAAAAAAAAAAAAAAAAAACCCGGCACAAAATCCTCCCCACAGTATAATGCTGCCTCCACCATTTTTCATTGTGCAAAAATAAAATCACAATAAAATCATTCCGTGGTTGTAAAATTTCAAAATCTAAAGAGGATGTGAATTCTTGTTAGGTACTGTGTGATCTTTTCTGCAGCGTCACTCTGTTTAATCCCTCCTTTCATACCTCTGCTGGTCCCTCTTTTCTTCACCTCCTCTCTCTCTCTGCATAAATCTGGGACATGTTGGTGAACACTTTGTTTTTAATCCTCAAGATGGCTCCTAGACAGAACGTTGTGTTTGTTTCTTGTCTGTCAGAGTCGGCTAAAGAGCTGCCAGCTGCAAACATGATTTGAATATTCCCATCTGTCCTCTGCTCACACGAAAAAAAAAGGAAAAGCAAACAACCCTCGGTCACTGAATCAGGCTCTCTGTGTGTTTCTCTGCGCAGCTGACCTGTCTGCAGGATTTCTTCGGCGACGACGATGTGTTCATGGCGTGCGGTCCGGAGAAGTTCCGGTACGCTCAGGACGACTTCGTGCTCACGCACACTGGGAAGACGCCGGCCTTCGTGAACGGTGAGCTGTGAACGTTTACTTCTCTTAGTTTGTTTTACGTTTGTTTCAAATAAAAACCTCTGCTGATATACTGCTTAACATTTTGAAAGTGTTTGTGCCTCAGTGTTTCATCAGTTTAGCAGTTTTATGGAGTTTTGTTTCAGATTAGAGAAACATAAAAACTGATAGTAGCTTGTGTGAAAAAAAGAACAAAAAGCAGGATAATTGACTCTTGTAAAACTTTTATAGAAACTTATATACATTTCCATCCTCCAGATCTTCTTTTATATCCTCCAAAAAACACATTTAGTGCAAACTATATTCCGTTTAAACTTGATCATTTTACCTCCTTTTTCATCGAAACGTTGAGCTGCAAGAGCTGGGAAATAAATTCAGGAGCATTATCTCGTTACAACGAGGTAGCAAACTAGTTGAAATGAGAAAAGTCAGGGTAACGTAAACGCCTCGCGGGATGTTTCAGTGTCTTCTAAAGAAACGGAGAGAGAAGATGGAGAGTCAGAAGGAGCCCCTGTATGTCTTTTTAATTGGTTGTGGCCACACTATTATTTTATGGCTTTTCATTATGCTACTATTGCGTTGGAACTAGACTGTTAAGTTGTGGCGATGAGTTCTCCTACTAATGCTTAAAGGTGGTTGAAAGAGGTTGAAATTCAGAGATGCAACGCTAACCAAATACACACGTGTGAAAAAAGCAAAAATCCTTACATATGGTTTTTGTATAGCTATAGCAACAGCTAATGGCAAAAAAAAAAATGTAGCTGTTGATAAATGCAGGGAGTTATCTCGTTTATTTTCACGTAGCTGTTAATTGATCAGCTTTCTTACATTTGTTGCCGTTCAAAGGTAAGACAAAGCAAACCGCTGTCCATGGTAGCGATGATCTCAGTCACTACATGCAATTACTACTAGGGACGTCCCGATCCAAAGATCGGATCGGTCCGATATTTTCACATTCTCAGTGATCTGAGATCACTGGCTCTCTAAACGAGCTGTTAGACAGCAGCAGTACATCCAGAACGCTGCTGCTGGAGTCCTGACAAGAACCAGGAAATACGACCATATTAGTCCAGTGCTCCGGTCTCTGCACTGGCTTCCTGTCGCTCAGAGAATAGAATTTAAAACAGCTCTGCTTGTGTACAAGTCTTTTCATGGTTTGGCACCAAAGTTCATCTCTGACATGTTAGAGACATATGAACCATCTCGGGCCCTGAGAACTTCAGGGAGGGGTCTCCTGGTGGTTCCCAGAGTCAACAATAAACAAGGCGAGGCTGCATTTCAGTTTCAGGCAGCTAAAATCTGGAACAGTCTTCATGAGGATGTGAGAGAAGCCTCAAGTCTAACAATGTTTAAATCCAGGCTGAAAACAGTTATTTTTATCCGTGCATATGACAATTGAAAGTATTTTATCTGCACTCTTGCTTTTTATTGTAAATAATTATTTTTTAAGTTGATGTTTTTTTTGCTGTTTATCTGTTTTCTCAATTTATGTAACTGTGAAGCACTTTGAATTACCTTGTGTATGAATTGTGCTCTACAAATAAACTTGCCTTGCCTTGAGTCGTGACAACTTTAACAAATATGCTTTACCGTATTTTAAACTATACAATAAAGGCATAGGAAGTCTCCTTCTGGCGTTCACACGCAACAATAAACCAAAATAATCAGAGAAAAACTCCTCTCAGCTCCTGCAGAGAGGAAGAGGAAAGAAACCATACCCTGAACAGAATCCGTGGTGCATTAAAATAACGTGGGAATCTATGCTGAGTTCAGGAGCATAGGATATTTCAGCTAATAGTGAAAACGGCAATAATAATACTGCAACTTATAAACTTAGAACAATGTGGGCTTTCTAACACGAATTTACTCAAAAATATGATAAAATGTGATCCCATGACAGTAGAAGGCAGCATTTCAGACAGCAGCATATATCCTGCTGGAAATACTTTTTAAAAATAATACCGTACCAAGTAAGTGCTTTGCTTTTTACTTTTGTCTGAAATATTAAACTGAAACTGAGCTTTAATTCTCTGTAATATGTTTTTATTTAATGGGATATATGGTGATGCTTATTAATGAAATTAGAAGTGGTGACCCCGAATAGTCGAAGATTTGCTGCATCGATAGGCGAGCCTGATTCAAGTACGGCTCTCAGGGTCGAATCTTCGCAGATTAAACAAGCATCGTTTGGTTAAAGCATTTGCAAGATGCGGGTCATGTACGCTTACATGAGGTTCAAACATTCTTTAATTTAAATTTGTAATTCAAAACGTATAAGAATAAAGAATTGTATTAACATCATGCCAACACAAAGGTGAGAAATCACAAGAGAGAATGTTTTGAGTTTTACTTCTTTCAGCCTTCGCACTGCACAACCACTAGAGGGCAGGGTTTTATGCAACTTCAGCATAAGTTGGAAAAGATTGACGACTAACCCTGACGACTGGCAGACATAACTCTCGTAAACTACCATCTCTTAAGATGGCGCAAGGACAGAAAAAAACCAAACACTGACAACAACATAACCCAAAGGATAACTAAAGAACATGAATACATTTGTAACATAAATAATAATGTAATGGAGACATTTTCAGCAGGTGGTGAAAACAGCTCGAAAAAATTATTTCTCTCACATTATCCACAGTCATCCTGGCAACCAGCGAGTATTATTTTCTGTATTGAACTCTTTTCTCTCCAGTGAACCTGCTCTGGCTAATATATCTGATGACCTCTGCTCAAAGTTTCTGAATTTCTTTTGTTCAAAAATTGATCGTATCAGAGCCTTGATCACACCCTCACTGGATGGTTCTCTTGGTTGTGTTTCTCCTCAGTTTTCTTTTGATCATTTTGAGCCTCTCTCTCTCCCAGTGCTCACTGACTTAGTGGCAGGGATGAACCCCTCTGGATCCCCGAATGATGTGATGCCAACATCATCATGTTTTTTTCTCAAATTAACACATTGGAAATAGATAAATATAACTGCAGCATAATAATCTGACTTTGATTCCCATGCCAAGAAAAATTTAATCGTAGCAAATCGACCCCAGCAAACTATTTAATTGTTAGTTTTTTAACGGTGGGAAATAGAAGAACTTTAGTAACACTAACATGACTGTTAGAAAATGTCTCCCCGGTTATTTCCCCCACATTTTTCTTTTTAATTATTATTTTATTATAGTTATTTTATTACTATTTTTTTAAAAATATTTGTATTAATTTCTTTTTATTGATTCCAACCAAGTCTTTATTATTATGTTTTTGGTTTTTTTACCTTACACCGTTTCAAATGGAAAGTGGAAAGGCATAAGCTAGTTAGTGTGTTTATTCAACAGGATAAAATGGGAACAGGACTTTGTAATATAGTTAAGAAATATTTTGAACCATTTTTTTACACTTTTTTATCATAAAAAGATAATGACAAAAGAAGAAAATGTCTCCCAACCAACAATAAAAGTGATTTATATTTGGCAAACGGAGCAATATTATTATTATTATTATTATTTTTTATATATATATATATATATATATATATATATATTTAGATTTAACAGATAAATCATCACTTCATGTTTAGCTTGGTGAAGTCATAGCCATGCTAGGAAATGGAAAAGACAAGAGAACATGCCGTCTAAATAAAACAGATGTCTGCTAATTCATTATAAGTCAAGAAAGTCGCTGCTGGTCTTAAGTCGTCCACATCTTCAGTCAGATCAACGATTTCAGAAGTTTAAAAAAGCTGAAAGTGTGATAAACAAAGCTGGACAAGGACCTGAGTGTATCCTGTCACACTGAGGAGGAGGAAGCAGGACTGCAGCAAATGATTCAGCGTTATATAAGGCCGCTGCTTTACAGCTGAATTTCTCAGGTTAGGCACAAACCAGAAGCATAAAGACTGGGAGTCTTTGACTTTAAAAAGGATATGTTAACAGTGCTCAGAGTAAAGCTGCATGGGGAAGTTTAAGTTTGCTTCATCAGAGAGAGAGAGATAGCTCCCCATGTAGATCTGTGTGTACAGTAGAAACTCACACAGCAGCTGCTTCCAACAGACTCAAACCGACTGTTTGCTGCTAGTTTTCTATAGTACTCTCGTCTCTTTTGCTTGGAGTTTAACAGTTGGACTGGTAAAGGATAGCAAAGCAAAGTTGACCAACTTTCCCACCTGGTTTTGTCTCATCTGTCTCCAGAGTGCAGGACCAAATCGTCTCGTCCGGCTGTTCCCCAGAAAGCTCCCAAGACTCCCAGCAGCTCCAGCTTCTCCTCCTCTAAGACTTCCCCCAAAGGCCTGTCCAGGACCAAGTCACCTGGTTCAGGTATGGAACCATCGACGTTGGTACCTTAAGCCATTTCATCAGATCAATACGTTTAGAATGTTTAATGTTGATTTAATTGTATCGATTTATTCGTCTTATGGCTCCAAGAATGAGCGAATCAACGAGTTTACGCATTTAAACAAATTTCAGCCAAACAGATCGCTCTTTTCTCCTTCATTCAGCCAATGAGGCCTCAGGATCCCAGCCAGCTGGAAAGTCCAACAGATCCAGTCCCTCACCTACCAGTCCAGGAACACGACGCAACTTAAAGGTCAGAGAGATTATTGATCTATTCGATCATTTAGTCGTTTTAACTTGATGAAAAACTGACTGCAACTCCATCATGTTGTCGTAAAACTGGTTTGCTTTGGAAAAAAAAGCTTCCTTCAGACTGAACAACTGCGTCCGATCATCATTCTCTGTCCATCTGTGAGATTTATTCATGAACTCCATGTTTAGTTTCTGGAGGCTAAAAGAGCTGATGGTGAAAGTTATAGAAAATCTTCCCATAAACCATCAGAATAAGGAAGTTCAGACATCAAACTGCTGCTAAATGTTGCTGCTAATATTTAAGAGCTGAGCAGATTATGCCTCCTGGTGGCAACAGGAAGCTACTGCAGTGTTCCTACTAAGCAGATTTTTACTCCTGAAATAAGTCAATAAAAGTGAGATTTTTTAATTTGTCTGTTTAACAATGGACTCTGTAAAAAAACCTGTGCATTTTATCACATTTATATCTACATCAAATATGAAACATTGTGAAATCTGAAATAAAACCAGTGAAGCCTCAGTACAAGACAACAAAAATGACGATACTGATCATTAAAAAACATACATGTTTTCACAGTTTGTGAAGTTTGTGAGGTATGAAAATGTCATTATACATTTTTGTTTTTAAATGGAAGCAGCTTATCACACATCTTCACATTTTCTGAGTAAAAAGTGATAAAAACCAAACACAACTCTTCTAAATCACAATTAAAGAGCGCTTATAACCCCTCACATCGATTTACGTTTGTGACTCATTTTCCCGCGCAGGTTTCTCCTCGCCGGGCCTCCTCCACGGATGTGAACGGGGAAGCGGCGCAGACGGACGACGCAGAGGAAGGTCAGTAAACCAAGTTAATTAAAAGTTTTTGAGCTGCTTCTTTAGGATGAGAAATTTTTCAGCTTCTGTTATCGGAGAGAAAAAAACCCCACTGAGGGTCCATAAAATGTTAGAGTTAAATAAAGATGGTGGACTTCTGTAACAGAAACACTGAAGGGAAAAGTTTGCCTTTAATTTTAAGCACTCTTAGTGCTTCTTGTTATTCAGAAAGCTTGTGAGATAAAATGTAAAGAAGGTCATCTTTTTGGTCTTCCTCTTAGTGAATGGAAACCGGTCCGTCTCGTCCTCCACCATCAACGAGAAGTACAAGGTCGGAAAAGTGATCGGAGACGGAAACTTTGCTGTGGTGAAGGAGTGTGTGGAGAGGTAAATCATTCATGTAATAACAGTCTAAACATGGGGAAGATAATCAAATAGTTTCATTAAAAATGTTGATAAAAAATATAATTTTTTAACACATGTCTGAAGCATCTGAACTTTTCCATACATTTTCTCTGTCTAATTCAGTTTGGTTCAAAAAAACTTTAAATATACCAAAGGGAAATTCAATTTTGTCGTAGTTTATATCGTACAAGAGTCGCTGTGGATGGTGACGCTGTAGGTTTGAAGGATCTCCTGTAGCAGTCAGTCTTCCACTGAATCTACAGAGGCCTCTGATTTAAGACTGTTGCTGTATGACGATCTCATGACTGTCATGATACGTTAAATGCTCCACACCCAGGCAACAGAGACGGCAACAGTCGTTGACAACACTGCTAACCCATTTAATTTTGCCACTCCTATTAAAATCTCCCTCTGCATGTACAGTTAGAAAGCCGAGCAGAGAGATGTTCGTTTGAACTTCCTTCTTCTCTCTCTGCTTCTTGGTCCTGCTCTGCATACATAACTAACCTCTTTACAATATTTATTTCTATTAAATCTCAGATTCACCTATTGGGAATTTGAAAAGTTCACAATTTAAATCTCTGTATTTGTGTCTGTATTTAAGTCTCTAAATTTGTAGGAATCCCACTAGGTGAATCTGAGTTTGGGAGTTGAAAATGTATTGTTTGTACTATAATTGTGTTTCTGTGACAAGGTAAAGCAACATTGTTTGTCCATTTAGCAGCTTATTAACAGGTTTTAACTCCTCCTGTGTGTTTTTTGTGTGTGCTAATTTCTGTCTGCAGATCGACAGGACAGGAGTATGCTCTGAAGATCATCGATAAAGCTCGCTGCTGTGGGAAGGTAGCTATGACTTCTTTCTCACTGTGTTAAAAATAATTTCCTATCAATCTTTTGTCATAGTCTGATTTCCTAAGATACAGAATTTCAGTGTTTTTATTACCTGGAGGCAAAAAGCTCAACACTAATAGAAATAAATGCTTTGTGTACTGATTCACTGTTTTTAATTACAATACTGAAATAAATTCACTTTCAAATGATATTTTAACTGAGATTCACGTCTATGTAAGGATAAAATCCTCTGAGTCGTTCTCTTTGCATGAACAGGAGCACCTGATAGAAAACGAGGTGGCGGTCCTGAGGAGGGTCCGGCATCCCAGCATCATTCAGCTAATCGAGGTGGACGAGACGCCCACTCAGCTGTTCCTGGTCATGGAGCTCGTTAAGGTCCGTTAATCATCTGCTGCCCTTTAACTCTTAGAGAAATGCGTTCCAATGGTCACATTTAGTAGTTTCATGCTTCCATTTTATCAGAAACTAAGCAAATATAGATTCTATCATGATTAGATTCAACAAATGAGAAATTTCTGAATGATTTTTGGTACATTTGTGTTTCTATTCATCTGTTTGACAGTTTATGAACGATTGAATGAATGAACAAATAAATAAAAACTCAGATTCGGACCACGTTTAACTTGTTTCCTTCAGGGCGGCGATCTTTTCGACGCCATCACCTCCTCCACAAAGTACAGCGAGCGAGACGCCAGCGCCATGGTGTTCAACCTGGCCGGAGCCATCAAGTACCTGCACAGGATGAACATCGTCCACAGAGACATCAAACCGGAGAACCTGCTGGTACAGAGAAACACTGTTGGCAACAGATTTACCTTTTACAATAACAGGAAGTATTTCAGTAATACCTGGACTCTGTTCTTCAGCGGGGCTCATTGATGGTTTATTTCTGCAGGTGTGTGAGTATCCGGACGGTACCAAATCCCTCAAACTGGGGGATTTTGGTCTGGCGACTGTGGTGGAAGGTCCTCTGTACACCGTCTGCGGCACGCCAACGTATGTCGCCCCGGAGATAATCGCTGAGACCGGGTGAGAGATAGGCCCGTGTTAGATTTCTGCTTCTAATAAAAAAACAACAGCTTCATAGTATTCATATAAATATTTCAATCAAACCTGTATTATATATATATATAATCTAACTGGTTTTATACAAAACTTAGAGTTCTTATATTTACAACTCCAAACCAGGCAAAGTTGGGATGTTATGTTAACAATGCAAAAGCACATTATTTAATCTGTTCCTTGTAAACATATATTCCAATTTTGGTACTTGCAACAAATGTCAAAAACTGTTGGAAACAGTAAAGCATTTACCACTTTGTAATGTTGCAATTCCTTTTCACACTTAGGCCATGTCCAAAAAAAACGAAGATTTTCCTCCGCTTCTTAAAAAAAACAAATCTCCATCCACACACAACGGGATAAATGCTTTTTTTCAGCACATTCATAAATGTGACAAACCAGTAGGGGGCAGTAGTTTTTGAATATTTCAATTTTTTCTTACATATTTGTTGGTATCTTTGGTCTTATAGGACTGTACCTTTTTTTTGAAGCTGCTATTGCACCAAATTAGAGTTACAATCACCTGTTGAAAATAACTTCATTATTTAACCAATTTAGCTGATTAGTAGCCCTAAATTGCTCCTGTTCCAACCCTTTTAAAATGTATTTCTGGTCTGAATGACAGGAAAGGATGTATGTTTACAATTGAAATGAAGTTGACCTGACAAAACATGAAATATTTTGTGTTCATATCGACTGCAATAAAATACGAGTCTTTCTATTTTATTTGATTGCATTTTTTTTCTTTTTATCTCTGTATTTTGTTATTTAGGTCCCATATTATGACAAGTAAATTGGTTTGTTTGTTGTAAACAAATGGTTTGCTTCCTTCTATGTAGTTATGGTCTGAAGGTTGACATCTGGGCTGCAGGGGTCATCGCCTACATTCTGCTCTGTGGATTTCCTCCTTTCAGAAGGTCAGTAAACAAAAAGCCTGATTTCAATCAGGATTTTACCAATAAATGTCCTTATTTACATAATCCCATGATGATGTTGTGCTATTGTAAATGTTTCCTGTTTCATGTCAGAGCTGGTGGGACGGTTTTTGGATTATTTCTCATCGGTTTCAATTATTCCAACTTAAATTTTTTAAATTTTGTTTGCTCAGCAATAGTTTATGAGTAGCATAGACTGGTTATTTTGAGACTGTCATTTCTTACACACATCTGCTCTCCATCCTTCAGTGAGAATAACGTCCAGGAGGAGTTGTTCGATCAGATCCTCAGAGGGAAACTGGAGTTTCCATCTCCGGACTGGGACGCCATCAGCCTGTCTGCAAAGGTTCTGTTCCATTTATAAGAAACATATTTCTACTATCTACAGTCAATAGTTCAGTAATATGCACCCAAGTCATTTTGTTCTTTAAAAAACACCTGAAATCCAATTAAAATCCTTTAGTTTTGTCGTTATTTCTAAAATTCTTACATATTTATTGCTATTTTAATTATTTTAACTAACATCCCCACCAAACAAGGGATGAAAAACAGTTACCATCTTCATTTTTAATTTATTACAGAATGACTTTGGTCATTTGGAGCAGGAAATAACCAAAAAGTAAGCAAACGGAAAATTAAATTAACATATTAAAGCAAATTAGATCTCTCTCTGATATCTGTAAATATTACCAGAGTGATAAATCTTAACTCCTAAACAAATCACAGTAAAATACCTTAAAAGTAAAAAAAAAAAAAAAAAATCTTGCTAAGACCTTAAAAGTTGCAAAATGTTTCACATGATCAAAATAATCATGTTAAACCTGGTTATATATGCAAGGATGTGTATAAAATGCACCTTTTGGTAAAGAATTACATTTATTCAAAATTCCTGCTATATATAATGCGTACGATAAAATGGAGCACAAAGCAGTTAAAGTTCTTTAATCAACTCTTTTTTTCTTCAAATTACTTAAAAATCGCAAATTTTTTTGTTTTTTGAACGTGTCTCGTTGGTTTAGAGGGGCAGAGCTTTTTGTTTTTTTCGGGTGAGTGCAATAAGCTTCCGTAATAAATGGAGTTTAATAAACTGTTTTATTTATTTCTGACAAACAGCAAGTGCTGATCACTAGATCCCAAAGACCTGCTGGAGGTATAGGGATGCAACAACTGGCTGATAGAAATAGGGGCAAGATTTGTTACAGCTTTATAGGTCAGGAGCAAGATCTTGAACTGAATTCTACAATGAATAGGGAGCAAGTGTAGCTCAAACAGTGGAGGAGTGACATGGGAGAACGTGGAGGAACCCGTTAGCAGTTTAGCGGCGAGATTCTGAACAGTCTGGAGACGGTTAATGGATTTTTTTGCTTAAGTCTGAGAAAAGTGAATTACAGTAGTGAAGGCGAGATGAAATAAAAGCGTGTATTACCATTTCTAGCTTTGATTGTGAGATGATGCGGCCCAACTTGACAATGTTTCTTAGGTGATAAAAACAAGAACGAATTAACAAGGAAACATGCGCATCTAAATATAAGTTTGGGTTCCCAAGATTATGAACTGATTGCTTGACATACTGAGCAAGAGGACCAAGACTTTCAACTATTTTTGGGGAAAATTTATCTGGGGCACAGACCAAGACTTCTGTTTTCGTGTCATTAAGCTGAAGGAAGTTATTAAACATCCAGTGCTAAGAGAAACAAAAAAAAACATTTAAAAAAAAATTGCAACCTGATTTTATGACATAATATAGCCACAATTTAATAAAAAATATTTTATGATCGATAAAATCTCCTAACTTCCCTGTCTCCACGAATAATTCACCTAGTTTGAAATTTAGGGATGCAACGATACCACTTTTTTAAAACCGATACAATACCGATATTTGGATCTGAGTACTTGCTGGTACCACTGCCGATACTTCTACTACGCAGAAAACTTCAATAAAATGGAAGACGGGTTTTATTTTCTTCTCTGCTTGTTACAACAAATTATGGGTAGTTAAAAAAAACATAAAAGTGTTATAAAAATGACCACAAAAATAAAACTTCAAGTGAAAAATAAAAATGTTCTGTGAAATTATTGCAGAGTTTATACATTTTTAGTTTCGGGGCCTGGTATTGGTTAACTAACTGATACCAGTACATTAGAATGGTATCGTCCCCGATACCAGTATCGCAGGAATGTACAAAGGGCCATTTACAGCCCTTGACCATAATTTAAGATTTGTACTTTCTGCAATTGACATCACAAGACAAATAATTAATGCAGATGGACGCTTTCTTTTATAAGGGCGTCATTTTGACAAGTGAAAAGGATTACAAAATGATCCATGGCACAAAACTAATCATTCATCTTTTAATAATCCTAAATATTTTTTGATTTCTTTTTTAATTTCATTGTGTAAACTATTAATGCAAAGGCAGACATATAGACAACCAAACAGATAAAATTAACATATTTTTCAAAGACAGAATGAACCAAACCTCTGTTATTTCTGATAAGAAAACCCCCCAGATTTTTAGTCCCTCTGAAACATTTGAAAACTATTTGAAAATGATTTATTTTTTAAATGGAAACTTTAAAAGGCCTTTGTTTTGAACATGAAATCCTTTAAAAATCCTTTTTTTTAGAAGAACTCTTACTTTACGTGTTTTATCAAAATATAACTTGTTAAAAGTAAAAGAAAAAGCACAAACTTTTTACGTAAAAAAAAAAAAATCTTATTTTTGTGGCGCTTTGACACTTTTAAATTGATGATTTTGGCTCTTATAGCGAAAAGTTTGGACATCTCTGCAGTATCCTATCAGTGCATCCCTTATAAAAGTCTATCCCGAACAAACAAGGTTGGATCTTTTACTGAAAGTGTTTGATAATGTCAGATCGCTAACAGTCGCATGACCTGCTCCTCAGATGCTGATTAGTCAAATGCTGCAGGTGAACGTTGACGCTCGGTTCACTGCTGAGGAGGTCCTCTCCCACCCCTGGGTCACGGTATGAATCTTGGTTTATCTTCCAGCTGTGGTACTTTGGTACTAATCATAAATAGATGTATTTGTGATGGTAGTAAAGTCTGTTGTGTTTTTCTGTTTGCAGGACGAGGCCCCGGCAGAGTCCAACACTGTGAGTGGCCCTGAAGACCACATCACTGAAAACGCGCATGAATCCGATCGAGAATCTCCAGTCCTGGAGACCAAACAAGTTCCCTCACCTCTAGTCTAGGTCTGCAGAGACCATCCAGCCTGGAGAGGAAATCTTCACCACCTAAGAGCCAAATACTCTTCCTCAAGGCAACATCTCCATTTATCTACTGGAAACCGACCATCTCCATGGTGACCGGCTACGATACATCGTTAGGAGAGTCGAACAGTTAAAGTTTCCGTCTAGAACATTTAAATTCCTCATCTAGTGACTGAATACATATCGAGTGAAGTTAATCCTCCCAGAGACGTCCGTCATGTGAGACGTAAAAATCAACCTGCTATAAGATCTACTGAATACTCCTAGAACTGGAGTATTTTCGTTCAGCTCTAGTAATAAGCTCGTGAATTCAGTCTAGCAGGAAGGTTCTCAAACGTCCGTCATCTAAACACATGGTGCTTAAAAACTGGACCAAGTCGGTATCTCCGTTCTTATTTGGTGATTTAAAAAAAAAAAAAAATCGGATCCTGTTTTCCTCCATGGAAACTTAACCTATAACCTCAGATCTGTTGGTTTAGTTATGGATCACATTTAACTTGGATCACCAGCTCATGCTGTTCTACCTGGAAACCCGTCTTGATTCGTTCCTTTGATTTACAGGAAACTAAAAGGTTTTTTTTTTTCCTCTACTTTGCTCCTATGACATGGACTGGTTTTCCCCTTTACATATCTCAAACCAGTTTCTCCAGTATTAGATCCAGTTCATCGCCATCTTCTGGTGCAGAGTGTGTGCCAGTTGATCTCGTGAAGGTTTTGCACAAGGCCCGTCTCTGCTGCTGATGGGCCCTACTACTGAACCCAACCCCTGCTGCTTGAAGGAGGAACACAGGGACACCATGAAGGTGCTATTGGACTCTCCTCTGATTGGACCTGATCGACGGCCATGGCTATACCTCTGAAACAGAGATCTCATCGGAAGCTGGTCAATTAACACACGGCCGAGTCATTCATTAATGCTCTGGGTGAGGAAGAACCTTCCCTGAAGTTCCTGGTGAACCAGGATGTCTTCCATTTATCTGAAGATGTATCCCCTTCCTTTCTCTCCTTCGATGGCCCTAAAGACTCCTTTCCTCTTCCTCGCCTTGCCATCCACAAGCCGAGGAGAAATTTGAGCACTGTGCCTATTTGCGCTGCCGATTCATTCAGTGTCTCTAAACGTCCACGTAGTCTCATCGCTTCGGCTTCTCCCCCAGGGAAACCTTTTATTTTCACAAATGTTCATCTGTTCATCGACTCAGGTTTGAGTTGATTCTCGGAATCATGGAGAAACGAAGGCATCAAAGATCTTATAAACAGGAAAGTTTCTACTTTTCCTTTAGGAAAATCAAACCTGAAAACAATGATGCAACTTCATTACGTCCGTTTCTTTTAACAGTGAAGCTGAGTCCCATTTCCAAGTCACCATACCTATTCTATAATACTCAGATGGTATCGTTGATGCTTGCTTTGAAGTCACAATGGGTTCTGGTTATGATATCTCTGTAAGTATTCGGACCCGTTTAATGAAGTGAGCCAATAAGTTGCTGGTTTTCAGGCGAGAACCAGTTATAAGCACACATCATCTTGATGGCTCTTTACCGTTAAAGAAACCCCATCAGAAGCAACCCAACAGACATTAAAGCTGAAGTTTCTAAATGATTCAGCCCCACGTTAACGATCAAGAAAACGGGTGAAGTAACACTCAATCGTCATCACAATATATCTGTTTCTGGAATGTAATTCTTGGTTGGAGATTATACTTAGCATGCATGTGAAAAAATTGTTCCTGGCTTGTTAAAAAGGTGTTTAGCATCCTCTATGCCTACTTTTGTTGTACATTTTTAGTGGGGGTTGGGTAAATACGTGCTGATTTAAAATCTGAACTAGCCTTTCACATCAGGGGTTAAAGCTGGGTGTGGTTTTAATATAGTGGGCCAAGACGGACCTAAAATTAAATAAAAAAATCATGATGCGGTGTAAAATCCAAAATATAGTTACTAAGATCCAATATGTTTGAATACAAAGTGAAAGAGTTAAAATAACAGGAAATTAATAGAAGATAGCAGGATTCATATTAAACATTTACTTCCTTTAAAAATTGAGGGAGTTTATCGAATAGCGACACTTTCTAAACTAGCAACATATCGATGTACATATTAGTCAAAATGCTCGCGTACAACCCGAAAATGATGCCAATCACTTTTTAGATAGTGTCTTTGCAATCTCTTCTCTGTCCTGTAATAAATAAAGGTGGCCTCATGTACTTCCTGTTTGGTCACCATTTCAAAACCGGCCTTTATTTAGGTACCGCGCCAAATATTAAAGCTGCTGGGTTTTTTTACAGACAGAAATAGAAGAATTAGAAATTATGTCAAGAGAATTATGTGGAATAATAAAGTATATCCAGATACTGTCCTTTTCCACTCTGCTGAATTTAAAGCTAAAACGTAATGTATATTTTGTTAGTAAAAGTTAAGAATGCTTCAAGAAATTATTAAATGTTTTGTGTCAGAACCTTGTTAAAAACTAAAGGGAAATGGTTGGAAATGGGATTCAGCCTTTGAATCGTCTTTAAGTTCTGCTTTCTCGTGCTTCTTCAAACCTTCACCTACATCCAGACGTTTTTTGTTTTATTCCCGATCAACCGGCCGACGTCTGAACCTCCGTTTTTATCTTCTGAACACTTCAGGCGTCCCTTTGAGGTTCCTGCAGTCGGACTGACATTAAGGGCACGCTCCGGTCCAGATTAAGCTCTTTGCTTCTCCTCACTTTATATCATTTTAGATAAAAGGTTAAAAAAAAGATGCTGTAAATACTGTAAATATCGTCCTGTCTGTCGGTGTCTGTGTGAGTCTTTTGTGAAGTAGGAAAATGGTAGCAGATTAAAGAAATAGTGTTAAAATGAAGAGAACAATCTCATCGTAGACGCCCGGATAAACATCCTACCTAAAGACTTTTCTTGGATGAAGAAAATAATTTTCCCCATTATTAATGAACGATTTAAAATGTAATTTCAGTATTTAGGTCGCTATTAAATAAAAAGAAACACCCAGATATTTGGGATTCAGGGTTCCTAATGGGTTTTGGCGCCCTGTAAGGAAGGGGTTCTCTCTCAGATTTGGTAGCAAACACATAGAAGAATCTCTTTCTTTCATATATAATCATGTTACATCCAACAGACGTTCGTCTCCATTTGCACTTTCCATGACGCTGTCTGTCTAGAGATGGGTGTTTGTTCGATGTGTTAGCTTTTGGGAAAGAGGTGGGTGATTTTTTTGCATCGAGGGAAAGCAGTTCCTGTCTCTAAAACTTGAATAGAAAGTGTCTGAATAAAAGCGTTGACCTGATGCAGTGATGCAACCTTTCCATGGCCTTGACCTTCGGTTGGAGCCGCTCACTCAGAGTTTGGCTGAAGCTACAAACGTCCAAGTTGGATCGGATTCATTCCATCTATTTTAGCTGGAGTTATCTTCTAGTTAAAATGAGATATTTGAATTTAATAAAGGGACCATCCAATCTTTTGGTTTTCACTGGTAAAAAAAAGTAGAAACTGGCCTATATAAATACTGTTACCAGGGCTGGCCCAATACTTTTTGGGACCTTGAGCAGAATTTGATTTTGGGTCCCTCATTCTGTTACAAGTTTTATTGAATTTCCACTGAAAACTGAGAGAATGGGGTCAAGATTATTGTCCGACCTTCAAAAACAAACACTGATATTTCAGACAATTTAAATTTAAAGTATTTGAAATTATCTGAGCTAAAATCGTCAAACCAAGTTTAACTTTGGTCTCAGTAAACAAACAAAAATATTCGATCTGTGGTCTGTGTTAAAATTCAAGCACGTAAGGGAGGACCTTGATTGTCTGGAAGCCCCAAACAGCAGCTTATTACTATTTTCAAGTTTAAGTGAAGAGTTTAGACTGAAGTATTACATCATTAGGAGCAGCCTGGGATTGTAATTATTTTATATGATAATGAAAATTTGATTTAGATTAGTTTATACTCTTGTGCATAAATGGAGCACCTTTGTACTTTGCTGATGAGCAGATTTTCTGCTGAGTGTTCATGTCAATCTTTACAAAAATAATCAGCCAGATAAGTGTATCTGGATTGGCTTTAAAAGTTTCAAATGACCTCAGAATCTATTGTTGCCACCTTCTAAAAGATCTTCCAAGTCACACTTTAACTTATTAACCGTCCCAGACTCCACCACTTATCACTAGGGGTGTAAGATTGCATCAAGTGTTGCAAACAAGCGCGTCTTTCTGAGCTGTTACTTTGGAGAAAAACTTCAGCCAAACTCTGGATGGACGGCTCAACCTTTGACCTTCTATGCCTGCTATGAACCCAGTGGTCTTAATTCTTTTCACTTTGCTTTATACCAAACCAAGAGGAGCCTTCAGTTGTTGTTGTCCGTCCTGTCGACACCTGGGTCAAGAACAAGAGGAAAAATCTGTTCAGTTCATGGGAATTTCAATTAAAGAAGTAATTTCTCAAATTTATTTTGTTATAAAAAATAAACGCCTGCAATAGTTAAATTCATCTTCAGATGCATTTTGTGGTATATTCACCAACATTTTTTTCTTAGTTTTTCGCCACTTTTTCCTGCATTTTTTGTCTCACTGGCAGGTAACCAATAATGGTGAAGGAAAACTCCAGGTTATAAAAAAGACAACTTTCCATTGATGCCTGGATATTGGTTCTCTTTACACCACATACATTGTTTTATTGACATGCAGTGTTGAGGTCATGTTGATTGTTGAACCGTGCCGCGTGGAGATCAAAGATAAGCGATGACTGAACTGAATTTTTCCAAAGCAGATTGACTCAGGTGGCTTTACTTATTTGGGCCCTACATGTTTGTTTTGTGTGTGTGTGTGTGTTTACATCACTTTAAGCCTCATTGTTGATTGAAACTGATTTTCATTTACATGAAGTGACAGAAATCTGAACTCTGAAGCAAACTGGGCTATTTTTTCTCAAAAGAAATGTCGGATTTAGTATCGTGTTTCATTTTACTCTGCTACAAAACGTTAACTGAAATATATGGTTTTAAACACATTATATGGTTAAAAAGGGTTTCATTCCTGAGATGCCTTTGAGAAAATGAGTCCAGTTTTTACATGAAGGAACAGTGGCCACAGCAGTGTTTTCTGATGACATATTACAGACATGTTTTATGCTCACAATAAGCTGTAATGTTTACGTGTTGAAGGTAAAAAAAAACAACTTGTATGTTTGCTGGGTGGAAGTGAAAAGTCCCTCATTTGTGTTGAGAAAAGATGAGTTAAACTGTGAAATAAAAGTCATGCAGTGACACCACTGTGAACTGTTGTCCCTTTAATTAAAAGAGAATATTAGCTTTTAAAAACAGCTTCCTGGAGAGCGGGGAAAAAATATTAAGCGCCAACTTCCTCATTTGGTGAAGATAGCTACAGATTTACAGTGGATATAAAGTCTAGACACACCTTTAAAGCTGGAGAGAACAACATAAATCATTAATGGGATTTTCCACCTGTAATGTGACCAATTTCCTGCTTGTGCTGAAACTAGTTCTTTAGAAGGAAAGTGCAATAAATAAGAAAGCTGCAATGACCTAGTTGATTTTCACAGTTTGTTTAATCACGTTTTAATTCAGTTTCAGTTTTCACTGATTGGGTTCGCACCTTCGACCAAGTAATTAGTGGTTATATAAAGACTGATTAAAAAAATAAAGTTTTTGTTGAAGTCTCTTGACATTTGCATTGTTTAGTTAAAATCACAGCAATCAAGGATCTCATTGTACAAAGGTCTCCTTTGAAATAAACGTGCAGGTGGTTGTACAGTAACTGTGTTGATAACTTATCGTACCATGGAGAGAAGTTGTTGGTGCTTATTCTGTGTATGTGTGCAATTTAAACCGTCCATCAGTGATGGATTCTCTCCTGCACATACTGATCTGTGATTTCACCACATTAAGATGAATTTATTTGTCCAGCAATAACCCTGCTTATCAGGTGGTCCCACAACTTGTTAGTCTGTGCGTTTACATGCGGCAAGAGAAATTAGAATTATTGTTTTAGTCCGAGATAAATCGGACTTTTGAAATACATGTATAGGCTACACCTTAGCTCACCTTAAGTCCAACCAAACTGGACTTTGAGAAATCAGATTTTGAGAAATCGGACTAAGCTACCCAGATAAGACATTTGGAGATTCATATTTTTTGCATTTTTACGCTCAACACCAGTCACCGAGCTTTTGGAAGCCTTCGAACTCGAACTTCAGGAAGTTGAAACGGGAACAGCAATAACCGAGCAGACCAAGTGCAACAATGAGTGCAACACAATCAAACAGCGCCGTTCTTACAGAATGTTCTGTGCTGCAGCGTTGTTGTCGTCCATTTCTTTGCTCATTGTGCATATCGTGCTTTTACTCTGTCTGCTTCATCGACTTCAGCATTTCTTTACTATCTGTGTTCTAGTCCAACGGGGAGAATGTCAACGTGAAAGGGTGCATAGCGATATGCACCCTTTCACATCTAGTGCTGTGTAGAAAAAAAATAATATTTTCTGGATTAATTCTTATAGAAACTGAATTATATCGGATTGCAAGTTTAAAAAGTATATTTTATTTTTTAGAACAGTTTGCCCTTTTTACAGCTGAAATAAGAAGGAAAAGTCCAGACGGCCGTTTTAAGTCTTGTGTCTAAAAGGGTTAATATAACTTCCCTCGGATTGGATCCTGATAATTGATTCTAACTCTTGAGAATCGAAATCAAATCGATTCTTGAAATTTGAATCGATACCCAGCCCTAGCTGCCACCTAGTGTTGCAGAGTCAAGCGAAATTTATTTAATAATTCGATTTTCTGAGTGGCATGTAAACTGGGACTCAACCCTCAAATCAGCTATACCATTAGTCCAATTTCTGCTAAAACCTGGATTTAGATGTGCATGTAGGAACACTAAGTGCATGAAATTCTAACATTATCAATAATTTTGATAAGGATACATTATTAATCATAACTATTAAGTTACAAAGGTAAGCCATTTTGCTAATCTTTCTTATGCTACAGGATACTACTTTATAAATAAAAGTAACATTTGTATCAACATCCGACTTGGAATTTACCACTACCACCTCAGCTTAGCATGAGGGTAGCTCTTAGGTATCATTAAAGGGACATAATTAAAATCAGCATTGTCAAAAGAAAAACATGAGTAACTGGATTGGGAAACTTTAAGGTTCAATCACCTCTCTCTTTAACTTATGTATATTTAAAATGTAGCCACAGAGCAGCCCTGCTATTGAAGACACACTCTGTAACTTTGCAGTTTTTTGCCCTCTGTTGCGCTCTCAGGGCTTTCGGAGTAAAGTCACTGTCATAAAAACAAATCTCTATTGAGCACATCTGAACAAGTGTACGCATGGTTTACAAGCTCACCATCCAACAAAAACATCAAACTAACGGCATCTCAGTAAGTTAACTGCCAAACAGTTTTTCCGCCACTGTATCACATCATCATGCCAAACCAAACTCAACCCCAGAAAAAAGCATTTATTTACCAATCCAGTAGCAATACGACTAGTTCAGCATCCGTAGTACATCCCCTTATATCTCTACGCCTCATTCACAGCAGCTGACCACACAACACTGAAAAGTTGTAACACTGGGTTTTAGAAGCTAATCCTATTTGGGTAAGTAGCTATCACCTAAAATGAGCAAAATTTTGACATAAAAGATCTTTCACAGCAGTGTAGGGAAGGAAGTGTTGTCTGACCTGTGTCATCTTGTTGCTTGCTGCTTTTTGAGGCAGCAGGATGAACAGCGGGAGGTACTCTGGTGATGAATTGAGAAGCTGGCTCAGCTCAGCCTCTGGCTCTGTGGCTCATCATGCTGCAGCTTTTCTTACCCCTGATTTACAACGTACGCAGAAAAGACACCTTCCACATCCGTTCTGCTCCTGGTGTGAATCAGGGGTTAGCAAACCTTCTCCAGCAGTGAAGCTCCAGCAGCTGTCAGCTTTGGAACCAGGCTGCTCTTGCTACAGCTTTTGAAGCCCAATATCTTTTCCTCGCTTAATCTGATATCATCTTCTTTGGTTTCTTTGGTGGCATCAGTTTGTTTATATAATTTGGTAGCATGTAGTGTACTGCCATACAGTGAAACTCAGTCAGTACTTCTGGGCAGGCGAACCACGGGAGAAAAGTTTTATAGGGAGATTTTCAGCAGCTGGACCCTCCCATGCAGTGACAGCTTCAAAAATTAATATCATAAATGGTGTGTTGACAAAAAAGCTTCGAAAATGTGTTTTTATGTTGTATAAGTTACAAAGTGTGTCTCTAATCTGATGCTGATGAGCATGAGCATCTTTTTTTCCAATTTTATCTGAAAATTGTTCTATTACACTTGTTATGATGTTTTAATTAAAATCTTTTGGATAAATCACATGTAACATGACCTCCAAATAAGAATTATTGTTGTTTATTAAACCCTATATGGAGTATAAAAACAAGTTTGGGCTGTTTGTGCATGTAACATGTAACCCATAGCAGCCAGAATCACTGTTGCTATTACTAATAAAAACTAACTATAGAACTGATAGAATAAAATAAATTTCTTTGTCCTCGCCTAAATTTTCTCTGTGAAAATGAAGGTGTCTATAGCTGCAGTGGGTAGTTGGACTGAAACACACCATGTCCCAACAAAATAACTTGTTGACTACTCACATTTCAAATTTGAAAAGAATATCTATAAAATCACATTTTTTACTTCAGTTTGTATATGGGTATGTCCAGCTGCTCATTTTATTAATCTCTGATGTCTGTATTAGATGTGCATACCCCTCCATATTGTATTATGGAGGGGTATGCACATGGCGGTAATGTTGCTTTTTCACTGAAAAGACAAGACTTTTAATTGAACCAGAAAATAACCATCTCATTATGTGAATCTTTAGAAAGTCATGTAAAAAGAATGTTTTGTTTATTAAAGAAGTGTTTGCCATTTGTCACATGACCCGAGATACATTTTTGGCAGGTTTATGAGGTGTCTAATTATGCTGTAAAAAGTTCAAAGTGCAAGCTGATGGTTGATAACATAATTATAAATCTCCCTGCAGAGGTTCCTCCTTCCTAAAAAGTAGGTTAGCGGATTCACAGAGACGCACAGCAGAATCTGAAATGTCCAAGTACTGAATACTCCTGCTTATGGGAGAAGATTGTGTTTTTCTGCTTTAGGAACAGATACATTTGCAGTGGAGGCAATTGTTGTTTTAAAAAGACTTGTTAAAGTAGGAAATGGCAGTGCAAGGAGAAGAGATGGATTTGGTGGTATCTTGTCCGATCTGTTTGGATCTGCTGAAGGATCCGGTGACTATTCCATGTGGACACAGCTACTGCATGACCTGCATCGAAGACTTCTGGGCTGGAGAATATCACAAGAAAATCCACATCTGCCCTCAGTGCAGAGAAACCTTTCCACTGAAGCCTGTCCTGGAGAAAAACCTCATGTTGATGGAGCTGGTGGAGGAGCTGAAGAAGACTGGACTCCAAGCTGCTCCAGCTGATCACTGCTATGCTGGACTTGAAGATGTGGCCTGTGATGTCTGCACTGGGAGGAAGATGAAAGCTGTCAAGTCCTGTCTGGTCTGTTTGGTTTCTTACTGTGAGAATCACCTTCAACCTCACTATGACATTGCTCGGTTTCAGAGACACAAGCTGGTGAATCCGTCCAAGAATCTCCAGGAGAACATCTGCTCTCTTCATGATGAGGTGATGAAGATCTTCTGCCGTACTGATCAGCAGTGTATCTGTTATCTCTGCTTAATGGAGGAACATAAAGGCCACGAAACAGTCCCAGTTGCAGAAGAAAGAGCTGAGAAGCAAAAGAAGCTTGAGGTAAAGCGAAGGAATTTTCAGCAGAGAATCCAGGACCAAGAGAACGATGTGAAGCTGCTTCATCAGGAGGTGGAGGCCATCAATGTCTCTGCTGATAAAGCAGTGGAGGACAGTGAGAAGATCTTCACTGAGCTGATCAGTCTCCTCCAGAAAAGAAGCTCTGATGTGAAGCAGCAGATCAGATCCCAGCAGGAAACTGAAGTGACTCGAGTCAAAAAGCTTCAGGAGAAGCTGGAGCAGGAGATCACTGAGCTGAAGAGGAAAGACGCTGAGCTGGAGCAGCTCTCAAACACAGAGGATCACAACCAGTTTCTCCACAACTACCCCTCACTGTCAGCACTCAGTGAGTCTACAAACTCATCCAGCATCAAGATTCGTCCTCTGAGATACTTTGAGGATGTAACAGTAGCTGTGTCAAGAGGTAAAATTGTTGTAGAAGACATTCTGAAAGAGATAAAGACAAACGTCTCGCTGACAATGAGTTACTTAGACGTTCTAATCCCAGAACCAGAGCCAAAGACCAGAGCTGACTTTTTAAAATATTCACAGCAAATCACCCTGGACCCAAACACAGCAAACAAATTTCTGTTGCTATCTGAGGGGAACAAAAGAGCAACATTAATGAACCAACAGCAGCCTTACGCTGATCATCCAGACAGATTCACTTATTTTTGTCAAGTTCTGAGCAGTGGCAGCCTGAATGGACGTTGCTACTGGGAGGTAGAGTGGAAAGGGGGAGAGATTGAAGTTGCCATCGCATACAAAAACATTTTCAGAACAGACACGTCGGAAAGATGCGGATTTGGACACAACACCAGATCCTGGGCTTTGCACTGTGATACAAAAAGTTACTCCTTTTCTCACAAGAATGTTAAAACTCCAGTCTCCGGTCCAGTTTCCTCCAGAGTAGGAGTGTACATCAACTACAAGTTAGGTACTCTGTCGTTCTATAGCATCTCTAAGAAAATGAGTCTCCTCCTCAAAATCAAGACCTCATTTAGTCAGCCGCTTTACGCTGGGGTTTGGCTTTTCGATTACGGAACCACTGCTGAGTTCGTTGGAATTAAATAGAGGATCAGCAGTGATGGAAACTGGGTTTATGGTTTGTCCTTCTATGATTACCAGGTTTTATGACAGGAATCCTTTGTTGACATACTAGGGAGATTTGGGGGTAACAGCAGGAAAGTGACAGATTCACAAAAAGATAAAAATATAAAGTATGAATGACAGAATTAACAATACTTTACAGTAGGGTAAAAATTGGAACAGTAAAATATTGCACAGTTATTATAAATGGCATTCAAGGTATGTTCAACTGAGCAAGATAATTTCAAATATGACAAAGTGTGCACGTGTTTTTGTGCTTTAGAAAACAACAGACTTCTATCTTCAAATAACAACAGGAATGTAAAAAAGAATATTGAGCTTGTTTGTAGCAGTGATGGTAAAACAGCTGCAGGGAGGAAGGACCTGTGATAACACTCCTTTGTGCACCCAGGATGCAGAAGTCCGTCACCGAAGGAGCTCCCCAGTTCACCAACAGCTTCATGTATGGGTTGGGAGTGGGAGACAATTGTACAATAGTGATTACTAAGGAATCATACTTAATAACGTACTAATCTACAATTTTTCTGACTTCCAACGGCTATGATTTATAGCAAATGAATCATTTTCAAAAGTTAAAGTAACTTTGTATTTTACTTTTCTTGGAATATTTTTGTGCATGCTTTTGACTTTTAGTTGGACTCTGCTCCCAAACATTAATATTCTCATCTAGACGTTATCATGTAGTTCTGGCTCTGAAAAACATTAACATGTTTTTATCCTTGGTGATAATTGCATACCACAAAAATCTGAAGCACTTCATGAGATTATGATGAGGAAATGCCTGAACGATGGGCTTAGGGAAGCAGAACCAGCCCGGATTGCTCAAGTCTGGATCAACTTGGTTAAAATGTGGTTTTAATTTAGTGTAACATTCAGTTTTCGATCACTGTCTAATCTTCTATCACGCTTCGCTGTGCTCTGCCTTCATGCACCAGCATTGGAGACGAGAATCCAGCAGGATTAACTTGTTTTTTGACGGTTGCAGTTTTATTCTAAACACCAGATAGAAACAGCCGGTATCTGAAGTTAATTTAAACTTTCTCTGCAGTTGATTCAGGTTTATACTCCAAATGACTCAAAACAATCTTTTGTCCACCCAGAGAAACAGTTTGATACAGTTATAGCCTTAATGGTGTCATATTGCGCAAACTGCACTTTCTCATCCTGTTGTGTTGCCCTTTGGGTCTCTGCTGCCTCTACACACTTCAAACAAGAATTCAAACCTTCCATCTGTTTTGTTTTGCTGATCTTTGCTTTCAGATATCTTGTGCGTCTACAAACCGTCTGAAAAAATGCCTTATTGTGACATCACAATAAGATGACGTAGCACATAACCGACCCTCACCTGTCAGATCCCACCCACCATTTCCAATTTCATGTAATTCTCACGTGTGACAAACCTGCAGCCTACTAACATGATGGGTGGGCGTGGTCTACAACCACTAATTTGCATAAAAGTGATGGAGGTCTCTAAACAGCTCGTTCTGAAAGGGACAGAAATTGTCGAGCATTGAGCTGGTAGGATCCCTTTATGTGAAAGTGATTTTTGTGCATTCTTCTGTACATTTTCTGCAATAACTTGTTTAAAAAGATGTAAAGTATTTAGCTTTCAATAAGCTACAAGGATGTTTAAACTTTTTAGCAATTATATTAATTATAATCATTCAATCACTCTCCTAGTTGATTTTTTAAAAACTTATCGATGAAGTAAAATAAACACCTCGTTGATATTTTTTTCTAGAGATTTGGCATTGATAAGACATAAAGTATTTTATTTAGTCAAACTGCTGACATTTTTTTTATTAATGTTATAATTACCTGTTTATGAGGCGTTGTTGATTCTCTATCAGAAGGTGAGAATGAATAACTGATTAATGAATACATGAAATTGCTTGTCCTGATCTAAAACATTGATAAGAGGAAGAACACATGTTGATCAAGATAAATATGGGACGACAACAGCTTTTTAAGGAGGTTTAGATGAATTTCAGAATGAATGGTTAAGTTTAAAACTTGCTGATTTATCACTTTTGTATTTAAACAGCCGGTAGAGATTTAATCTTTGCGTATTTTGGCAGGGTGTTGACTAAAGTAAAATAAAAATAAGTAATTTTCTACTTACAAACTGTAAAGTTTTTTTTATCTGTGTTGAGCAAAGTTCGAAGGTAAAAATGCGATCAGTTTGAATGTAATTTGACTCCATCATATTTTTGTATTTTAATCAGATGGGGCAAAGATGATCACTTAATTTTGTGCATCATTAAAGAAAACTGATGAAATATTGACAACAAAACTCTGATTGTTGTTTTGCTAAACTCTTCCAAATGGTCAAACTTGATTTGTTTCAATGTGAATAGCAAGAAAAATAAATTCTAAAAATCTAAACTCTTATGTGTCTCATTTTAATTTAATCTCAGAAAACATGTATACGTATTTTGCCATTTTACTGGGAGAAGTTGTTTACTTATAATTTATATTTGTAATTGTTCTGTTTGAAAAAGTAAACTATTTCTGTTCATTGCTTTTTTTAATTAAATGGGAAAAAGAAGTGTGATTAAATGATTCCTTATTATTCTGCTATTACTCTGCCCTCAAGATCCATTCTGACAGAGACTGCGTTTTCCATAGTGGATTATAGTAAAATATAGCATAATAGTGATATGTGCAATCCAGTGTAGTAAGAAATGCTCAGATCTTTATACTGGAAAAACTAAACAGTAGCTACATAGAAGAGAAGCTAATCTAAACAACAAGAGACGCTTGATTGAGACATTTTTGGTGAAAACGAAAAACCAACACTACACAGAGGAGGACCCCTCTGATTATGGTCAAAATCAAGTTTATTTATATGGCACATTTTCAATAACTTGTGCTCCCTAAAGTGCTTTACAAACTAAAAAAAACAACAATGTAAACATAAGGTAAAATAGTGGCAGTTAAAAAATTAAAAACCGGAAAAAGTAATAGGATAATTAAAATGACTAAGTCTGCAGAAGAAAAATGTAAATCTTCAGTAGAGTTTTAAAATGTTCTCATGTTTGTGCAGATCTAATACTTGGAGGCCAACTATTCCAGACTCTGAGGGCTGCAGCATGTTGAGACAAGACCTTGGAATAGATAGCATCATTTATGAACTGGAGCTCATAGTTCATGCTGGAGCACAGATAAGATAAACAGCTCAGATAAAAGGGGCTCTGCAAATGAGTGATTTGAAAATAAAAATGAAACTTTTAAACTGGATTCTGTAATCCACTGGTATTCCTTAAACACAAACTTTTAATTGATATCAGTCAGAAGACAAGCAGCTGAGTTAAGACCAAGTGTAGATAATTACTAGAGGACTGGTCCACACCAAAATATAGGGTTTTTTAATGTGTGTAATGAAGAGATTAAAAAAAGCTTCGGCATTCTATGTAGGAATAGATTTGTGCATCCTGTGTACTACCTCTAAATCCTTATGAATCCAGTTAGGGAGATTACAGGTTGACTCTAAACTTTCTGCTTTTAAATTCTGTTGAGACAGAAGTTTGCGTCGTTGGACCAGGAACTCTAAAAATAAACTGCTAAGTCAATCACTTCATCTGGATGGCCTTAAATTGGATTCCGGTAATAACGTGAAGAACTTCGGTGTAATTTTTGACCAAGACATGAGATTTAAATCCCATATTAAAAAGGTTTCTATGATTTCTTTCTTTCACCTCCGAAATATTACTAAAATTAGAAAAACCCTGTCTAGGAGTGATGCAGAGAAACTAGTCCATGCATTTGTTATTTCAAGGCTGGATTACTGTTATTCTTTAGTATCAGAAAGTCCACAAAAGGTAATTAAAAGCCAGTTGATCCAAAATGCAGCAAGGGTATTGATGAATATTAAAAAGAGAGATCACATTTCTCTCAATTGGCTCCCTGTTCAGTACACAATGAAGCCCTTAATAATCAAGCCCCATCATACATTAGAGATCTGATTGTTCCATATTTTCCTAAAAGAGCACTGCACTCTCAGACTGCAGGTTTACTGGCAGATCTTTTAGTTATCAGGCTCCTCTCCTGTGGAATCAGATCCCAGTTTTATTCTATGAGGCAAACACTGTAGTGAAGCGAGCTAACTCCAAAAGCCAGGCTTAATGTGTTTATCATGGCTCAATTTACCCAGATTCGGTTCCACGAAATGTTTGAAAATAACCTTATAGTACCCTGAAAATGGTAAAAAAAAAACATATGCAAATTTAAATCATTTATTAATGTAACTTCATATTTTAAAGAATTGAAACGGATCTTATTTAATTGATACATCGTCTTACATAATTTCTTGAATCATGTTCTAACATTTAACCTGTCAGCTCATGTGTTATATTCTGATTTGAATAATTCACAACAACAACTGACAAATATTATCTTGCCCTATCAAACAAGGTAATATGATTTATTAACAAGAATTTAGAAGTTTACAGTTAGGCCCTGTTCCCAAAACTGCGTTTTTGTTTAGAAATGGAGAGTTAAAACAAATACGATATCCATCGACAACAGTGTTTTTTTGGCTGCATATTGGAATTGATCTCCACATTAAAACGACCGAAAATGCAGATCATATGATCATTCTCCAACACTGGGCAAACTGGAAAACAGGAAAGGGACTGACTCTTCCTCAGATTTGATCAAAGATCGATTAAACAGTTATAGCATTGTAAAATGCTGAATTTTTGTGCGCAACAGCTACTAGCAAAGCCGTCAAAGTTAGTACTCTCTAATGCAACCTACTCCAGGCTGTTTATGTATGACTGACGAATCAGGGAAGGTTCCGGCATGGCTGATGGCATCCAATCATAGAGCCGATGGTGAGTTTTTGCGTCTTCATTTCTTGAGTTCTCCAGTTCGACCCGTCTGTCTAAAAGGCCTACTGGCACTTCAAAACGCGTTGGCAGCCTTTCTAAACTTCTCCGTTTTGGGTCTCTGTTTTTGCTGTTTTAGTGTGGATGGGAGGGGCAAATGTAGCAAAGGGTCTCTGTTTTTAAATAAAAACACAGCAGTGTGGATGGGGCCTCAGAAGCGCTTCTCAGTGCTCAGTGTCACACTCTAAAACATCTGTAAGCAACATCACTTAATTTAAATTATGACAAAATGCAGCCTAACAAGCTTTTATATGTAGCTGGTGTTCCCCTTATTGGTTATGATGTAATTGTGATGCTCATAGGTTCCATAAATAAGTCTTTCTCAGTGTGGGGGAGGAAGCTTGAATCAGCTGGGATTTTGTTCACCTGAGCTTCGTTGGTGGAACCGAGTAATCCTGGAATGAACTGTTACGCTAATTCAAGCGAGGATATGTCAAGTGAGGATTTGTTGAGCTTGCTTCGTGGAATACCTCCAGTGTTGGGAGTAACAGCGTTTAAGTACAACGGCGTTACCAACAGCGTTAATTTTTAGATAACGGAGTAATCGAGTTAATTTCTTTTCCCACCGTAACAACGCCGTTACTGGGGATTAAGGCTGGGAAAACGAAATTCGATATTCGCATATAATTCGAATATTAACAAAAATAGTGACATTCGAGCGAATATTAGACATACCTTAATATTCGAACATTATACATGCATGATTTTTGGGTGTATTAGCTTTCAGACATTGATTTTTCGCTTCAGATTATGAGGCATTGGTTTGCCTGGTTCGCATTCCTATTGCAACGTGACGTCAGCGCTCCTAGTAGTTAGTAGATATTTTGGAATTCCTAAGAAACAGGGTAAAGTTATCAGCAAAGACAAGGCAATATGTAAAATATGTAAGACCGGATTTTAATATCACGCCACAACGAGCAACCTGAGGGTCCACCTGCTAACAATGCATGAGGGCAAGCTGGATGAGGAGGGGGAGGGATCAGTGGATAAACAGGCCAGAATCGACCTTATGCTACCGTTCGCTGTTACAGGGCGCCTTCCCTATGCCCGTCAAAAAAGAGCTTTGGATCTGCTGACATGGGCCATTTGCCTAGATCTGAAGCCTTTTAACCTGGTAGAAGGCAGAGGGTTTGCTAATTTTGTCCAAGAGCTCGAGCCAAGATTTAAGATACCGTGCCCCAAGACCCTGACCAGCAATGTCAGGAAGCTGTATGACACAACCAAAAGTGGGATAAGGGCAATGCTGTAAGGAGAGAAGATTGCGCTGACTACAGATGGGTGGACTTCTTTAGCAACCGAGTCATATGTTACAGTAACAGCTCATTTTATTAACTAGGAGTGGGAGATGAAGAGTATGGTCCTAGACACATCTGAGCTTCAAACTGCTCATTCAGCGCAGAATGTCTCCACATGCATCGAGTCTATCCTCTGAGAGTTCAACCTAGAGGGGGAGTCGGTGCTTGCCATCACCACAGACAACGCGACCAACTATGTCAACACTGTGGAAAGGTACTTGGAGATCACGGATATATCATGCATGGCTCACACGATTAATTTAGCAGCTAGGAAAGGACTTGCAGAGCGTTCGGTTGCAACACCAGTCAGTCGTCTGAAGGCTGCCGCTCAACATTTCAAGCACTCGCCTACAGATAGCTACCTCTTGGAAGCCAACCAGAAGCTACTTTGTCTCAAACTGACCAGGCTTATCAACGACTGCCCTACCCGCTGGAACAGCACTTACGACATGATATGTCGGGCTGCAGCCCAGCAAGCACCTGTTGCCGCGGTGGTAATGGAAAAGAAACTCAGCTGCCTGGAGCTCAGCAGCGTGGAGTGGAGCCTAATGGAAAAGGTCAGTAGCGTTGGCAAATTATTTTATGTCTGATAATATTACCTAAGTTGTGTGCTTAATGATAACGTGTTGAGGCTAACTACCAAGATAGTTAGCCAGAGCTCAGAGATAAACCACAGGACCTCCTGAGAGACTCATGGACAAATATCTCACTGATGGTCACTGAACCTGTGGTTTTAAAGTCAGAACCAGGACTAATGAGCAGAGCTGGATTCTTCCAACATTCAACAGACATCACTCTGGATCCAAACACAGCGAACACACATCTGTTATTTTCTGAGGGGAACAGAAAAATAACATTAACGAAACAACAACAATATTTTTCTGATCCTCCAGAAAGATTCAGTTTTTATGATCAGGTCCTGAGCGTCCAGAGTCTGACTGGACGTTGTTACTGGGAGGTGGAGTGGAGAGGAGAAGCAATTCATGTTGCTGTTGTCTACAGGAACATCAGCAGAGATGGAACTTCGGATGAATGCGTTTTTGGATTCAATGACAAATCCTGGGTGTTACGTTGTAACACAAACGGTTATTCGTCTTTGCACAACAGAGTGAAAAGTCCACTATCAGGCCCAGTTTCCTCCAGAGTGGGGGTGTACCTGGATCACAAAGCAGGTATTCTGTCTTTCTACAGCGTCTCTGAAACCATGACTCTCCTCCATAGAGTCCAGACCACATTCACTCAGCCTCTACATGCTGGTGTCCGGCTTTTTGATGAAGGAGATTCTGCAGAATTTAAACTACCTGAATAGACCTGTAACATAGTGAGTTTGGCTGTTTATATTTGTAAGACAACGACACATGGGAGAGAGGTTTTTCTTATGTTGTGTTTTTTCAATAATTCTTAGTAACTTTCGGGATTGTGGTAAAGAACATAAGAGAGACAAAAGTAGAAAAATATATATCAAAGAATGACATTGACATCTTTTGATTCTGATCTCCTTTATTTAGTACCTTCTCAATATCCATTTCACTCTCAGGGGAAAAAGAATAGTCTAGCAAATGGTTTTTAAAACTGAAACTTTAATCACTGATGAATTGGTAACTGTGTAAACTTCGCAAACTTCAGATATGGTTTATAAACTTATAATAAAAACTGAAGAAACTGTCTTAAATAGAGAGATACATATAGACTTTATGTTTCATTGGATAGCTTACACCTTTCCCTAATCTTCATCTGTTATGTTTTTATCACGTAATTTGTGCATAGATGAGGTACAAGTGAAAAATTACTGTTTTTTGTAAAAAGAGAAATCATCATTATAGTATAATAAAATGTGTTTTTTTTTCATTGGCTCCATGACATTTCAAATATTAAAAAAAACATTTAATCTTTAACAAGAAAGGTTAACAGTAGTGATCACCAATACTGATACTGGCATTGGGGAAGATATTGTTCCAATGTACTTGTTTCAGTATGGGTTAGTTAACTGGTTAAATTAAACGATACTTAAAATATGGAAACTCTGCAATAATTTTACATATATATATTTTTTCACTTGAAATTTTAGTTTTGTGTTAATTTTTTATGTATTTTTTATCTAATTCATCTGTATTTGTTGTAACAAATAGAGCAGAAAATAAAACCTTTCTTCCAGTTCATGTCATTTTTTGTGTGGTAGAAGTATCAGCTTGGTACACTTTTTTTTAGCAAATACTCAGCTCAGAGTGTCGCTATAGTATCGTTTAAAGGACCTATATCATGCAAAATCACATTTTTGGAGTTTTCAGCCATCTTGTAATGCAATTTTCTCATAAAAACCCCAACCAGAGTGCTTTTTGGCTTAATTCACGCATGTCTGAGTAATCCTCCTGAATTCTGCTCTCTGAGCAGCTGCCCCTCCCTCTCCTAGAAAACGACTGAGTGTTCAACTAGTGACATCACCAGTTGAAAACAAGGGAGTGCTAGAGGTGTCTGCACCGCCCCTGCAGGCAGAGCGGCTTACTTGTAATAGAGTTCAAACACACCCTCCTCCTTCTCAAAGCTCATGGCTGCTTCGGTTTTTGGCAGCTTAAAACACTTTTTTTGTTGGATTTTTTACTTCCTCTGTGAAAACGCCTGTTTGGCTGCATGGATTACAGGATTTTATTCTACATTCCTAAAGAACAGCAGCTGGATCAAAGAACATGGCTACGTGCTAATACTAATATGTTAGGCATTTATCAAACTGCTTATGTAATCTTATAACAGCCTTGCGTGGTTAATTAATTGGAGGGGCTGCAGGAGGCGGGTTTATAGAGAAACGAGCCGTTTTACTTCGTGGTCCGACATTAACTACAGGATACAAGTTACATTTTAGGACAAATTAATACTGTATAACACCAATGGTAACATTTTAGAATATATATATCTATCCCAGAAGTTGAAAGCTGTAAAATAGCATGATATAGTGCCTTTAAAGTAGAACTGGCATGAAATTCCCCCCAACGTTAGGCCCCCTTTTAGCCACACTCTAAGTACCTTAATACTATATCAAAGGATCGCTTGCCATAATTCCGCCTTGTTGTAGAATTGCAGGTGTGACGAGGTAGCCCTTCTGTTAGCATTAGCACAGAACGACCGGGTTTCGGAGGGCGGGGCCTAGGCTACGCGCTTCTGTGGTCAATGAGTCTCTAACGATATTTTCGAATCTTCAACTATAATATATAATCTTTTTTCCCCAGAATAAAAGCATACTAGCACCAATGCTACATAAATAAACTGGGGTATTAGCTGTGAAGCTAATTCTGAATGTTAGCTATGAATCTAATTGTAATGCGAACAACTCAAACCATGCCACAATGTGTACTAACAGCTGAAGGACATTATTCAGGAAATATGCTTACTTGTACAGGGATATTTTCTGGTTCAAGGAGAGTTGGTATTAATCCTGGTAGAAGTTTAAGACGATCTGCGAATCCACTGCTGTATTGTCCCAAGTTGGAAAAACAGTCGTGCTAGAAACGTTTGACATGGAGGAGGTCAGTGGAGGAAAATGCCCTGCATAAATAAAATCTATCCACAAGCTTTTCAGTGGCTCAGAAGTGGGGAGGACAAAAAGATTCATGTTCTCTTTTGTACGCCCAGGTACAGTGCAGTTTGGATGCAGCCTGGACTCTATGCTCTTGGTTTGTTGTTTGCCTGTTACCGTAGCTCTCCGCGCTGCGGAGGGAGGGACTTGCAGGGTGTAGTTCGGGGAATGGGGTCATTGGCTGGAACTCAACACATAATATGCCGAAACGTGTCCTCATATGCCGAACTGCCAAACAGCCCGTTTCTGAGTGCTACTTTCACGATATAGGCAGACAAAGGGAAGACTAATCAGTCATTTTAACCCCTTAGTGGCCGTAGGAAGGCTGAGGGAACTAAAAGATATGAACAAAAACCTCAAAAAATGCTAATTTCATGCCAGGTCCACTTTAAAAAAAAGGTGATATCATTGCATCCGTAGTTACCAGTATTATTCTGCTGCTGCCGAGATTCTGAGTTTATTATATTTAAACTTTTTCATTCTCGAATTAAATTCTGGTTACATTGTCGGAGGTTGGAAACCATTTAAGATGCTCTAGCTTTCATGATTTTTTTCATGTCTGAAAATAAATCAAACAAAATTTTGTTTTAAAAATTTAAAAGTATTTAAGTAAATCCTAAGGAAATAAAACGATTTTATTAACCATCATTCATGCTGATTCACATAAGCGCTGGGAAGGCCTATTATTACCTCGCCGTTTATGTTTCTCCCCTGAAATGAAGTTACTTTTGGAGGACTTCACATATACAAAGAAAAAAAAAACATCAAACTTTGCACATCCTTCAAGTGTGCAATAAATTTAAGTATCTAAACGCCAAATATCACAAAGGTGTCCCTGAAGGTAACCTTTCCCTTAAGTTTAACATAGACATTTTAAATTTAGTACACTGATAGAATTTTTCAGGACAGAAAAAAAGGAAAAAAATACTTTTATTTCAAGTCAAACAGGAAGTCAACCATTTTGGTGCTAAAAGGGTCATTTTTTATAGGTGTCGAGCTTTGATGAACTCCTAGAGAATTATAAGTATCATCTTCCAAATTGATCTGGATGAACTTCAGGCATCTAAAGTTATAAAGAATAAGTCACTTTTTTTGCCATGTTGAAAAAAAAAAGTTCTGATCTCTAATCAGACAGTCACAAAGGCATTGAACTTGCTGTGTTGGATCTTCATCAGGTCCCTGACAAAGCGCAATGTTCAAATGGTAACATCACCAAAGCCCTGCCCCCCAAAAACAGAAAGTTTAATGTTTTAATTTGAAAGATCCATATTTTTCACCTTTGACCCCATCAACATCAAACCATGTCCACTGACAGTTGACTAAGTTGACGTCCTTTGCCACGCAGCCTTAGGGTTGGTAGTCATGGGAAAAATGAAGCCCCATGAATCTACGGGGCTTTCCAACACCTTGCTTCACTAAATGGCTCACTACTCGAGGCATAAATTAAATGGTTAAAAATACTGCCATCTGCTGTATAAATAAATGTGTTGCAGAATATGGCATATACTGTCAATAAAACACAAAACACACACACATATTTATATATATATATATTTTTTTTTGTTTGTTTGTTTTGTGCTTTTCTTTTTTTTAAGAAGCATTGTGAAATTGAGCAACGCGTCACTGTCATTGAAAACATTCTATTTCCGGTTGCTATTGTATGGTAAAATATCACTGCTGCAAAGTCAATTGACGACTCTTATTTTATAGGAAATCTACTTACGCTAAAGGAGATAGAATGTAAAACTGAACGGGACGAAACCCGCATCTCTGTAATAACCAAACAGTTACTAAAATGATTACCCCCAAACACACACATCAAAATGTTTGAAAAATGTTGCTTTGGTCTTTTTTGCCTTGTTGTGGAGCTATAGGCTCAGGTTAAAGTTTATCCTTTCAATTATTAGCTTATTAACTTATTAGGGGCGACTGTGGCTCAGGAGTTGGGTGGTCGCCTTGTAATCGGAAGGTTGCCGGTTCAAGCTCTGACGGTCTCAGTCGTTGTGTCCTTGGGCAAGTGGTTGGTGGTTGGAGGGCCCGGTGGCGCCAGTGTCCGGCAGCCTCTGTCAGTGCGCCCCAGGGCAGCTGTGGCTACAATGTAGCTTGCCATCATCAGTGTGTGAATGTGTGCGTGAATGGGTGGATGACTGAATATAGTGTAAAGCGCTTTGGGGTCTGTAGGGACTGAGTAAAGCGCTATACAAATGCAGGCCATTTACCATTTTTATTCACACTTCCACACCTTAATATTTATTCAAAGCATAAATCAGAATTCATGTATTCTATTTTTATTGCATTTTTATGCATTTATTTCTTCTATTTTTAGTTAGTCATTTATTTTGATCAGTAGTGTGTTAGTTATTTTTCTTGAGTGATTGGATGTTTCTTTTCCTTCTTTTGTAAATAATCTACTGTATTTTGGAAAGTAACTGTTGTCATTCTTGTTCCACACACATATGACAAGTTTTCATGATCAATAGACGGTAAATAATTCCCTCCTTCAGGTTATGAGAGTGATATAGATGTTGGCTATTAAAATAGTTCCTGGTAATCCAGGTGGTTGTCCAAAATATGAATAATTTTTCATAAATTATTTATCTCATTGACTGCCAAAAGCAGATGCATTTTACCTAAAATCCGCAATAGAGAAGTCTGGCATCATACCATAACCATAAATTTGGCTATAAGTTCCACAAAAATGACCTCGTCTGACATCTCCACTGACCTTAGACAGCTGCTCCACCACGTTTCTGTCGCCACGATTGCGGGGAGGCGCACGATCAGAAGACGAAGAAGCGAGCTGGCGAGCGCGGTAAAAAAGACTGGACCCCCGCGTAATTTCCAGCCTCATTTCCCACACCACTAACAAGCCTGCTAACTTTCGGATGAACACCCCGACCCCGTGAAACATTGTCCCCACCATCTACATTGGGCAAAGGAGTTTGTGCTTAGGCTAAACTCTCCCTTTGTCCAGCTGCAAGCTGAGGCGCATCTAAAGCGTGATCACTAAATGAATCACCGTCATGCTCTGAAGGCAGATATTCCCGTTCAGAATCAGGGTCAGCAAATAGAAAATCCAACACTTTGTTGTCGGTAAAGTTGCTGGTGAACTTTGCTGATGCCATTACACAATAATATAATGTAAATACTTGTGATGTTTACACTAACACTCTGACTAAAAACAGCTCAGACGCACACTAAATCCGCTATGCAGGAAATGCGCTCAAGGGCACACATTTTGTATAGAAGGATTACTTTTTTTTCTACTCAGTGATGTTACGTGACTACCAACCAGTGGAGTGGAGTTTGAATGAAATATGACACCCTTTTTCACACAATCGGCCATTTTATTCAGTGAACACTCGACCGTGGTGCCTAGAGGGTTAATAATTTATCAGTGTGAGAAATGGCATGTGTGGCGTGTGAGCGTGGGAAGTTGGTGAAATGCGTTTGTCTCACACTCATTGCGTGAGACTTGAGAGCCACTATATCATGCTATTTTACAACTTTCAACTTCTGTGATAGACATGTATATGTTAACTTTTTTTTTAAATTTGTAGTTAATGTTGGACCACTTAATAAAAAGGCTGGTTTCTCTGTAATGCCGCCTCCTGCACCCCCCACCACCCCATTCCCCGCTCTGCTCCTCTCGTGCAGATCCAGCAGGTAAGACTGAGAAAAACAGTGCTAAGCTTCATCTCAAACAGTATCCTGACAGTGAATTTGAAAAGCACAAAGTACCACAATGAAACTCTGTTATATTAAGGACTCAGACATTTTTTTTATTATTGAAAAAACTGAGTCAATAAAGCTTATTTCAGTTGCTAAATCTCTAGTGTTTACAAAAAGCCCAAACCAAGACAGCAAGCAATCTTTCCATCCCAGTATATAAAAAACATCTGAACATTCTGAGATGCTACAGATGAAATAATTAACCACACAATGCTGGTATAAGATCACATAAACAGCTTGATAAATGGCTAACACACATTAGCAAGTAGCTACTTACTTATCTGTCCATCAGGCGTCTTTTTTGTTGGAAATGATCCAGCTGTTGTTCTTTAGGAATGTAGAATAAAGTCCTTTAAGTCATGCAGCCAAACAGGCATTTTCACAGAGACATTTTAGAAAGTAAAAAAAAAAAAAAAAAAAAATGTTTTCAGCTGCTAAAAGCAGGGCAGCTATGAGTTTTGTGAAGGGGGGCGGTGTGTTTGCAACTCTACCAGAGGTAGGCTGCTCTGTCTGCAGGGGTGCAGACACCTCTAGCACTTCCTAGTGGTAACATAGTGACATAAAATACTGTATGTCACCATGTTACCACTCAATCGTTTTCCAGGAGAGGGCGGTGCAGCTGCTCAGAAAGCAGGATTCAGGAGGATTACTCAGACATGCGTTAATTAAGCCAAAGACCACTATGGTGTTTTTTTTTTATGACAAAATTCATTACCAGAAAACTCCAAAACTTGATTTTTGCCTGATATAGACCCCTTTAAACGGATTGAATGTAATGACGATTTAATTGAAATTATTTTCATGTTTAGTGCCTGTGAATTGGCGCTATATAAATAACATGAATTGATTTGAATTAAATGTAGTCTAGGTGGCATTAAAATACAATGTGCGAGATGAATGGATGTGGATCAAGATCTGTGACAGAAACTACTGCATGTTACCTGTTTAGACCAGAAGTCTCCAACCTTTACATTCTAAAAACTCACTGCTGCTTTTAGTCCAGCTAAATAAGCTCACGAGGAGTCTCACATGTTACATGAATTTTACAAAAGAAAACATAAAACCAAATCTGTTGTAATTAATAAAACAAAAAACTTTTCTATTTCTACGTTGCAAAATAAAGAGGAATATCCACAGGATATTGATATTAGAGAAAAATGATGTAAAAAAAAAGCTTCCAACTTTATGAAAAGGAGAAAATGTTAGTATTACTTTAAGAGTCATTGTGAAATGACTTGACTTTGAAAAAAAAGTAATAATCTTCTAAAAACTAAAACTTACTGAATATACATCAAATATTTATTTGGGGAAACTAATAACTACATTAAGCTATATTTTCAATGACTATATTGCCCTGTTAGTTTATGGTTCTTTAGTTTCTGGCTGAGCTGAATTTTATGTCTCATTGCATAATCACTTTAATATTAGTTACACATTACCTAGCCACTACTGAATAAAGGTGAGCTGGAATAGCAAACAGCTTCTACTAAAATCAAACATCCAGTAAAGTCCCTCCCATCTGTCCATTACCGTTCAGTTCTCTCAGAACATTTCCTGGATATTACTATTTTACAAACCTGACAGCGTTTGGTAGGATAACTGTGCTGCAGAGGACAAGAGCCGACAAGTCAACCTGCTGCGGATCATATTGTAAATGGAAAAAAAAAAAAAACTGGGATTGGCATCCAGAGTGACGCATTTCTTTCTTTGAGGGAAATGAAACTTTAGGAGATTCTCACTGCTGGCCAGAGCTGAAGTGGAGCACCCAGGAAATCAAATGGATTCAGCTAAATATTCCTGTTCCATCTGTTTGGAGCTGCTGAAGGATCCGGTGACTATTCCCTGTGGACACAGCTACTGTATGCACTGTATTAAATGTTTCTGGGATAGAGAAGATCAGAGGAGAATCCACAGCTGTCCTCAGTGCAGACGGACCTCCAGACTGAAGCCTGTTCTGGTTAAAAACATCATGTTAGCAGAGTTAGTTGAGGATCTGAAGAAGTCTAGACTCCAAGCTGCTCCAGCTGATCACTGCTATGCTGGACCTGAAGATGTGGCCTGTGATGTCTGCACTGGGAGGAAGATGAAAGCTGTCAAGTCCTGTCTGGTCTGTTTCGTTTCCTACTGTGAGAATCATGTCCAGTATCACTATCATGTCCCTGCGCTGCAGAAACATCAGCTTTTTAAACCATCCAAGATGCTCCAGGACAGCCTCTGTTCTCGTCAGGATGAGATGATGAAGATCTTAATTAGTGAATTCCAAAAAGCATCGGCTGCAGCAGAAAGAGCTGAGAAGCAGAAGAAGCTCCAGGTGAGTCGACAACAAATCCAGCAGAGAATCCAGGACCAAGAGAAAGATGTGAAGCTGCTTCAACAGGAGGTGGAGGCCATCAATGTCTCTGCTGATAAAGCAGTGGAGGACAGTGAGAAGATCTTCACTGAGCTGATCAGTCTCCTCCAGAAAAGAAGCTCTGATTTGAAGCAGCAGATCAGATGCCAGCAGGAAACTGAAGTGAGTCGAGTCGAAGAGCTTCAGGAGAAGCTGGAGAAGGAGATCACTGAGCTGAAGAAGAAAGACGCTGAGCTGGAACAGCTCTCAAACACAGAGGATCACAACCAGTTTCTCCAAAACTACCCCTCACTGTCAGCACTCAGTGAGCCTACACACTCATCCAGCATCAAGATTCGTCCTCAGAGATACTTTGATGATGTGACAGCAGCTGTGTCAGAGCTCAGAGATAAACTACAGGACATCCTGAGAGGCTCATGGACAAACATCTCACTGATGGTCACTGAGCTGGATGTTCTGCTGTCAGAACCTCAGCCAAAGACTCGAGATGAATTCATCAAATATTCACGGAAAATCACTCTGGACCCAAACACAGCGCATACCCAGTTTTTACTGTCTGAGGAGGACAGAAAGGTGACTTTTATGAAGAAACCTCAGTCTTATCCCAATCATCTGGACAGATTTACGTTTTATGATCAGGTCCTGAGCATCCAGAGTCTGACTGGACGTTGTTACTGGGAGGTGGAGTGGAAAGGAGAAGCAATTCATGTTGCTGTTGTCTACAGGAACATCAGCAGAGATGGAACTTCGGATGAATGCGTTTTTGGATTTAATGACAAATCCTGGGTGTTACGTTGTAACACAAACGGTTATTCGTCTTTGCACAACAGAGTGAAAAGTCCACTATCAGGCCCAGTTTCCTCCAGAGTAGGGGTGTACCTGGATCACAGAGCAGGTATTCTGTCTTTCTACAGCGTCTCTGAAACCATGACTCTCCTCCATAGAGTCCAGACCACATTCACTCAGCCTCTACATGCTGGTGTCCGGCTTTTTGATGAAGGAGATTCTGCAGAATTTAAACTACCTGAATAGACCTGTAACATAGTGAGTTTGGCTGTTTATATTTGTAAGACAACGACACATGGTGTAGTTAGGGTTTTTTCTGTTATTTTTTACTCTTAGTAACTTTCAGGATTGTAGTAAAGAACATACGAGAGACAGTAGAAAAAGTATATATCTAAGAATGACATTGACATGTTTTGATTCTGATCTCCTTTATTTAGTGGCCGTCAACACCTAAAATCTGACCTTTCACATACTTTTAATGGCTTTCTTGAAGTACCTTCCCAATATCCATTTCACTCACAGGGGGGAAAAAAAGTAAAAGTCTAGCAAATGGTGTTTAAAACTGAAAGTTTAATCACTGATGAATTGGTAACTGTGTGAACTTTGGAAACGTTGAATATAGTTTAAATACTTATAGTAAAAACTGAAGAAACTGTCTTGAATAGGGAAATAGATATATAGATTTTATCTTTCATTCGATAGGTTAGATCTGCTTCATCTTTATCTTTTATGATTTTTCATGTAATTTGTTCATAGATGTGTTATAATGTAAAATTATTCAATTTCTTTTTGTGAAAAGAGACATCATCATTATAGTATGATAAAATGTATTGTTTTTCATTGGATCCATGTCATTTCAAGTATTTTAAAACCATTTAATCTTTAACAAGTAAGGTTACCAGTAGGGATGCACCGATACTGATACTGGCATTGGGGCAGATACCATTCTAATGTATTTGTTTCAGTATTGGTTAGTTAACTGGTTGCATTAAGCGATACTTAAAATATGGAAAATCTGCAATAATTTTACATAATTTTTCTCTCTTGAAATTTTAGTTTTGTGTTTATTTTAATTAATATGTTGTTTTTTTTAAATCTAATTCACCTGCATTTGTCTTAACAAGCAGAAAATAAAATAAAACCTGTCTTCCAGTTCATGTCATTTTTTTTTGTGATGTAGAAGTATTGGTACTTTGAAACAGCAAGCACTCAAATCAAATAATTGCTATCGTATCAGCTTAAAAAAAGGTGATAATGTGGAATCTGTACTAGTTACCAGTATTATTTTGCTGCTGTCGAGATTCTGAGTTTGTTATATTTAAACGTATTGAATTAAATTCTGGTTAAATTGTCAGTGGTTGGAAATCAATTAAGCTGCTCTAGCTTACAAGTTTTTTTTTGTTTCATGTCTGAAAATAAATCAAACAAATGTTAGTTTTAAACTGTTAAAAGTGTTGAAGTAAGTCCTAAGGAAATAAAATGATTTCTGAACCATCATTTTCGTTGGTTTACGTAAAAGCTGCGAAGGCCTATTGTTTCTTTGCTGTTTACGTTTCTCACCCGAAATGAAGTGACTTTTTTGAGGACTTAACATATATATATTTTTAAAAACATTAAACTTTGCACATACGTCACGTGTGCAATACATTTTTGTATCTAAATGCCGAATAACTAAAGCCACTCCTAAAGTTAACCTTTCCCATATGGTTTTAATATAGGCACTTGAAATTTAGTACACAGCTGGATCTTTCCAGTACAAAAAAAAAAAAAAAACAATAAAAAGACTCTCTACAATACCCCCTATGTTCAAATCCTGATATCTCTGAGCAAACAGTAAATATTGGTCTTTCATATTGGGTATCAAATGGCATCACTAATTTTGCGAGCCTGTTTTCAAATATCATAAAATCTTTTGAACAATTGAGGAATAAACTCAACTAGAGATTTTCAAAAGTACCTCCAAATTCGAAATTATATAAACTCTTTGTTAAAGAAAGAAAAGCTTGGACTACATTTGTCCAAGTTGGAATACGTAATGATCTCAGCTAGATCATTAAAGGGAAAGAATTTTAAGCCATTTTGTCAGAACAAATATCTAATGATTTTGACTCACTAAAGCAGTCATGGGAACGTGATTTGGGGATAACATTTTTTTCTAAAAGAGTGGTCTGAAGTTTGTAAGAAAACATTCCCAAAATGCACCTCGTTATCAATTCAAGAACAACATTTTAAACTGATTCATAAATGTTATTATACACCTGTACGTCTCCCGAAAATGTCCCCTGACTATTCCAACCTTTGCTATAAATGTAAAAAAAAAAAAAGGCACTTTGATGCATCTGTTCTGGGATTGTGAATATATCAACCGATTTTGGAAAGATGTACATCATGTAATACAGAAGATCAAAAAAATCTAATTTTTATGTCACCATCATTATATCTGTTAAATCTATGCCCCGATCACCTTTTTGACAGGGCTAATGAGTCTTTGTTAATCGTTCTCTTGTCATTGGCAAGAAAATGTGTTCTTTTAAAATGGTCATCTTCTCTAGTACCCACAATGGACATGTGGTTAGCTCAGATATCTTCGGTTATCCCTTTAGAAAAAATAACTTTTGAGATGAATGAAAAACAAGATATGTTTTGACAAATATAGACACCGATACAATCTTATCTGCAAATGTGATGTTCTGAGGTAATCGCTGTTGTTGTTTTTTTTGTTTTTTGTTTTCTCGATGCGCTTGTCTGAAGCAGGGGTTATGAGTCAAATGTTCCAGTCTATTTTTTTATTATTATTATTTATTTATTTTTCCTTTGTTTGTGTATGTTGTGTTTTTATATTATTTTATATTATTCATTTTTGTTTATGTTTTTGCAGCATCAATTACAATTTTTCTTTTCTAACATCTATTGTGTTCACAGTGGTGGTAATGATGGGGGAAATGTCAATTGTTGTCATCGTTGCCATACGACATATGTTGTGCAGTGGGCGGTGATACACTCTGCACAATGCGTTTGTATTGTGTGGGGTGTTTGCATTGCCTGCTCTGCCTGAAATAGTGTGTACTGAGTGTATGAGTGGGGGGGAGGAAAGGGAGGGAGGGGTGGAGGGAGGGCGGAGAGGAAGGGCAGAGGGAGTTTTGTGTTTCACACTCCATTGTGTATTGTGTATGACTTTTGTGACACTTTGATTGTTTCCTTTATTTTTTTTGTTTTTTTACCTTATGGTCATATTAAAATAAAAGAAAATTTCAATAAAATATAAATTATAAAAAATGTCTCAATGTCCAGGAACCTCGCCTTGATGCGTTGGTCCCACCCCGGTTGCCTAGGAGATATGCCATCAGGAACCGCCAAGGTGTGTTCCAATGTTCATGTGCTACTGAGGAATCTGTCCTCCGTTTGTTAGCCGTTTAGCTAACTGACCAAGGATACATGTGAGGTGCCTTGATGCCTTCTCTCTGTCAAAAATGTCCCAGAATTCAACGCGGTAGGTGTTGGCAGCAGCTACTTCGGGGGTAAATTTCCAGTTTAAATGTAAGTCAACTAATTTTAGCTATCAGGCTTATATTTAAAATGTTTGTTTTATTTTTTTAATTGTTATTATTATATATATTTTTTAGATCCAAAGTAGTTATACGGTACAAGGTTGGTTAGTTGATTAGTAGTTGCAGCTTTGGTGGCTACCAGTTACTAACTGCTTACACATGTGTTTTACCCGACATGTACAGTAAAAAAAAAGTTAAATGCTCATTATGCATTTCCAGTTCTGTGGCAGACGGAACATTAATACACAGCTATACTACTACGACAGGCGGGACGTAAATAGAGTGTGTAAGCCGGCAGGCGCAGTCATGTGAGGTAAGTCTCACGTTTTCTAAGTTTTCTTTGACCAAGGAAGGACGGTGTCCTCATAAGCAAGGTGTCTCGCCTACCGAGGCATTGCCTAGGTAGGCGAGGCACCGTGACATTGAGAAACACTTGTATTTCAAGTCAAACAGGAAGTCAACCATTTTGGGTCAAAGGGTAATTTTTCAAATTTCACACATGTCGAACTTTGATGAACTCCTAGAGATTTGTAGGTATCATCTTCAAAATTGATCAGGATGGCCTTCGGGCATGGGGTATCTAGAGTTATCAAGAATAATTAAATTTTTGTGCAAGTTGTTGGAATAAAAAAATGTTCATACAGTATCTCCAAGGCAGACACTCACAAAGTCATTGAACTTTGTTTTGGATCATCATTAGGTTGCTGACAAAGCCCATGACATCACCAAAGCCACGCCCCTCCAAAACAGGAAGTGTAATGTTTTACTTTGAAAGATTTATATTTTTCCCCCGTGACCCTATCAGTTACATCCGTACTGAGTTTTTGAAAAGAAGCTGTGGCTGTGGTGGCATGGAGAAGTCAGGCATCATGTCATGACCATAGGTTTGGCTTTATTTGTTGCAAAAATGATTTGATCTTCACCAGATTACACAGGATGGTTATTAGTCCCACCCATAAAGTACATTTATTTAAATTGTGGGTGGGTGTGGCCCAATTTGGCACACACATGTAGTGTCACAGAACCTAGAAAAAAGTATCTTGGAGCCATGGTCCAAACCCAAAAGGATGTCGTCCATTTTTAATCAAATGGTCAATTTTATGCCATTTTTCAAGTCGTATTTGAATGAACTTCTCCTACAGGGGTGGTTGAAGGTCCTTCAACTTTTTGATAAGCTCCTGGTCCAACACACCTGAATCAAATGGTTAAATCGCCTCCTCAGCAAGTAGTTAGGTTGTATAGGGTACTGTTGATGACCTAACTATTTGATTCAGGTGTGTTGCAACATCAAACAGGTCTAAAAGTTGAAGGACACCAGTCCTTGGGTACTAGAGTTTGAAACCTGTGTCCTAGAGCTTTTGACTTAGAGACTTCAAAATGAGCCAGGACAGTTTTATGGCATTGTGGATAAAAAGTTGTTCTAAGGTTTTTGCAGCGTGAAGGAATTTTGGCATGGACAAGCCTCGAAATATGGCTTCTCATCATAAAAGTAGCATGTGTGATAATGTCCACACACAAGGTAAGAGCTGTACCAAGCTGCCTTCATTTTATCACATACCAGCACTCACCACATTTATAGGCACATGCCGGACAAATGCAAAACTGCAGAGACACTGAACTCTTTTAAATCCAAAATAAAAACGTACCTATTTGGACTTTCTTATGAGTAACCGATACTCATAATCATTGCCAATTCTACTATTACATTTTTTTATCCTAAATTGTTGTTTTTAATCAATGCCATTGTTTGTTTTATTAATATTTGTTTATGCTCTCTCTTATTGATTTTAAGTTTTAATTTTCACATTTCTGTAATCATGTAAAGAATCTTGAATTGCCTTGTGTTGAAAGTTTGCTATACAAATAAAATTGCCTTGCCTTGCCTTTTTAGAACTGAGAGGTTTAGAAAGACGGCGTTGCTGTGGCGGCACGGCAAAGTCTGATATCATGCCATGGAAATACGTTGGACTCTTAATTTTACATACGCCATCTGATCTGCGCCAAATTCAGCAACATGGATAACAGTCCAACCCCTAACAGATATTTATACAAATATTTCATGGGCATCAGTAAAATCTTGCACAGTGCCCTCTAGAAGTATTAAAATAATCAGCCTAATGCGATACCTTATCGGAGGATTATGAAATTCAGGAAATATATGTCGATCAATCAGACTTTATTCATAAAGCACTTTTCATTCAAAATTGCGTCTCAGAGTGCTTTACAGATTAAAATGACTGTACATTAACCATGTTCCCATCCGTTCCCCCCAGAATTAAAAACATGATCACGGTTATACCCTCTCCAGCCAACCCAACGCCCATGCACGCACTTAAGAGAAGCAGTAAACAAGGTCCTTGGGCCGAGTACAGATGAGCCAGGTCAGGTAAGGAAATGCCATCAGAGGAGCCATCTGCATCGGCAGCAGCAAAGAGGAGGGGAGGCTGAGACCCCCGCCTCCACCCAAGCGCTATCTGGAGGGCCCACGAGCAGCCACAGCCGAACTCCCAATACAGAGGGCTCTCACAGAGGAAACACTGAAAGGAAGATTAAAATTACAGTTTTGAGAGATTAAACGAAGGCAACTGGACTTTTCTTTTTGTTTTGAAAGCATTTAATATCTCACACAAGAGGCTTCCTCAGTTCTGAAAGATTGGATTGGGAGTATCGGATATATAAATCCAAAAGTTAAGGTTGTTAAGGCTCACTGATGAGGCTATTTAGGGTAATATCGCTGTTAACAACCCTTAACTTATCAAGATTGCTTAGAGCTTACATAACTATGATAGCCTCATTAGGAATAACATAGCCTCATTAGTGAACCTTAACAACTCTAACTTTTAGATTTCTATATCCAATTCTCTCAATTCAGAACTGAAGAACCCTGTTGGATAAGAGATGAAACCCACATGAAAAGAATCTATACAAGCATATAGGTTTGGACATTGGTTTTCAATATATGTAACATACATAAAATTTGACCTTTTCCTATATTATAGGTACATATACTATATTATAGTCCTGTGTTATATAAATACCTATTGGTACATGTATGGAAAACGGCCTATTTTTATATATAACATATATTCAAAAAAGTATGCAATTATGAAGTTTTTCTTTCATTGTGTGATGAGATGCACGGCTGCAGGAGTTCTTTAAGCGACAAGGTCACAATAACACCAGTGATAGGTGATGGGAGTATTTCACTCTTACCACTCAGTCAACAGGACAACACAGCTATCCAGATCTATTAAAGTTATAATGACAAGACCCCCACAGCTGTCACACTTCTAAAAAATATTTTTCAGAAAAATTCCAGACAGCGATGAGCGCAAAATACTGTGTGCTCCCTTACCTCACATATTAACTCTCTGTCATTCCACGAGGACAGGCTGGATCGGCGACATCTCCGCCATACAAACCGTGTAGACTGTTAAAGGAAAAATCCTTTTTTTTTTTTCAACAGTCCTGCTGCGGCATAAAAGAGTTTTATGTCTGAATCGGCCCGGAAGAGAATCAAGAAGCACTTCTGAGGTGCTCGTAAGTCCAAGGGGAATATAAACATGGTAAAATTACTGTATAATGGGAAGATTACATCTTATTACAAGCAGTATTTGTCCTGCCCCAAGCACTCCCGTTCTATGGATGGAGGAAGTGAATATAAATACTGCTGAATGGCTCAAACTGGCTCCAAAATTCTCAGGGTAAGTAAAAAAACATTACATTTGCTAAAAATAAGCTCCAGACTGAAAAAAAAGAACTTTTACTTTAAGTCTATTCATATGAGTCTTCATTTAAACCCCCAATGAGGATGGATGGAAACTGGATGTAACCGCAAATTAAGAAATCAGTAAAGCCGTTTTGGCCACATCGGCTCACATAGAAGGAAACACACAGCGTACACTATGTCGGTCCTCATAAAGTATCTATTTTATATATCTCATATCTCATACAACTTTTTAGACCCGCTTTTTATGGTTATATGTTATAGAGCAGACAATATTTTACAATGACCGGGCATCATTTTATTCATTTTCAACAATATCTTGATGGAATTTTCCAAAGAGTAGTTGTAAAAACAGCAAGTACCGCCTGCTTGTGATTATAAAGGTTTTTACTGCCCCCTACTGTCAAGAAACGACGCACTTTAAGTCATTGGGGATCAAAAGTTGTTCAAAGCAGGTGGGCGTGGCCAAGCCTGACTCCATAAAAGCAGAAGGTTAAATAATAACTTCCACAAATATGGTCAGAGCTGTGTCAAACTATAGTGCCTCAATGCAGCTCAGCTCTAAGAACAATCAAATACTCATCCTCTTACATCACTTTAGACCCACCCAGCTTTAGCAGGAAGTGCTTTGTTTTATATGGTAGATTTTCTCTTTTTACATTCAATCTGATACCGACTCTTAGATTGTGTTTTACCGTTTGATAGTGTTGCTTCTCTGATTTGCAGCATTTTGTTTTAGCTTTGACTTATGAAAGTGCATTATAAACAAGGATGATGATGCTATATATTTCCACCTGTGTTTGATGACACATACTTTGAACAGTGAACGTTGGCTTGACTCTGTGGACATAGCAGAGTGGCAAAATATCATACTCCGCCTTATACATACGGTTGGCTCGAAATCCCACGTGTATGGAAAGATTTGCAGCAAACTTGCATGCGAATTATCTCTGCCAGAGCTGATATCTATGTCCAAAGGTCAACAAGCAGAATGTTATTTACATCCTGGGGAGATTACCCATCCATCACAAAGCAAATGTTCTGATTAAACAGCCTACCTTGTCAGAATTATGGGGCGCCGAATGCAACATGCAATATTTCGTGGAGGGAATGACTTTTGTTTCACGAAATGCATATATTCATTCAGAAACCATGTTACATCGTAACGCTGGTTGTCCACGAAATACACAAATTGGTTTGCATTGTGTCCACGAAACACTGAAGAGAGCACATCGTTTCGTGGACCAAATTGACTGGTGGCCTTTTCCTTTCGTGGACATGAGGCTGAACGCACTATTGACTGTCGTAGACGAAATAAACTTTCGTCCACAAAAGTATTGTGTCACAGAAATTATTGCGTGTACAAAAGGGATTTATTCTTTAACTCTGCTTTCATTCTGTGGACGAAATGAATAATAGAATACATTTCGTGAGTCAGCATTTTATTAAATGAATTAATGCACAACAGAATCAAAAAATCATATTTGTGACCTGCTACAATACATTTCGTGAGTCAGCAGCTTACGAAATGAATTATGTATCACAAAATAGTAACTTGATAACTTCCGAAATTAATTCAGTGACATTGCTTGTATTTCGTGGACGAAAGGCTTTTACATAAATTATTTTGTAAAATGATGACTCACGAAATGTGGACTACTGTAGCAGTTCTATTGAGCGTATCGTCCACGTTATGACTGCTACAGTACTGATTTTATGATTCTATTATGCATTTCGTCCACGTAATGCCATTACGTGGACACATAATTCATTTCGTAAACTGATGACTCTCGAAATTTATTGTAGCAGGTCACAAAACGTATTTCGTGATTCTATTGTGCATTTTGTCCACGTAATGGCATTACGTGGACACATAATTCAGTTCGTAAAATGCTGACTCACGAAATGTATTCTATTATGCATTTTGTCCACAGAATGAAAGCATACATCACTGAAAGAATTTCGTAAGTTATGAAGTTACTATTCCGTGGACGGAAGGCCTTCTGTAATTCTCAAACTCTGCAGTTCTGCAGAGTTTGAGAATAAATCCCTTTTTGTACACGTAATAATTTCTGTAACACAACACAATACTTTTGTGAACGAAAGTTAATTTCATCTACTACAGTGAATAGTGCGTTCAGCCTTATGTCCACGAAAGGAAAAGACCACCAGTCAATTTGGTCCCCGAAACGATGTGCTCTCTTCAGTGTTTCGTGGACACAATGCAAACCAATTTGTGTATTTCGTGGACAAATGGCCTTACGATGTAACTTGGTTTCGTATTGAATATATGTATTTCGTGACACAAAAGTCATTCTGTCCACAAAATATTACATGTTACATTTGGCGCCCCATACAGAATAGCATACTATAAATTGAGTTATCTAACCAATTTTAACCAACCCACAAGTTTTATGTTCTAAGGTCACAGAAGGACAAATATAGCCTACTTTCTTTTAAGTGTCTAACCCTAAAATATATCTAATATAAGTTGATTTGAAGAGACTTTAAACACCAAAGGTGCAAATTTACCAAAAGTATGTCATTCGGATGCTGTTTTGTCAGAACACAGACACATATAACAACTGAGACGAACAACCACTTACAAGCATATACTACACCAGTCGACCCCAACGAGAAACTCAGAAAAAAGGTAAGTGAGACTAGATTCCTGGTAGGCAGTAAAATAAAAGCACTATGAATGATCATATTTCCTTTCCATATAATTTCAACTGTCAAAAAATTAACTTTATATTGCTAGTATAAAAGGTTAGAAAACCACAAGCACCATCTTTTGTAACTTTTCTGTAGTACCTCCAAAATGAACACCAGATGGCAGTAAAACTAGGGTAAGGCTTTACGGACCTAAGGATCATTCAACACATGTATTAAGAAGCTTACGGGTAAAACCCAGCTTTGGTTTTACTGTTTTTCATTATTATTTTAATTGAAAGCATATTATAAATTGTTGTTGTATCTTTGTTGCTTTACTGTGTCCTAAAGTAAACATTTGAATGACGTCCTGGGAAGAAAAATCCTGTATAACCAGTTCAACCGCTCAGACAAAGAGTCTAGTTCTAACAGCGCGTTTCCTTGTTTTGACCCTTTCAAGACTTGGAAGACAAGAGATCAGAGTATTCAGCAGCAGGTAAAGTTCAGGACAAAGGAAAGAGAAAAGAGGTGGGTACAAGATCCCATTGTTGCTCAAAGCTGAAATGGAGCAGACAGGGAATAACACGGACTCTTTTACATTCTCCTGTTCCATCTGTTTGGATCTACTGAACGATCCGGTGACTATTCCCTGTGGACACAGCTACTGTATGAGCTGTATTCAAACCCACTGGGATGGAGAAGATCAGAGGAGAATCCACAGCTGCCCTCAGTGCAGACAGACCTCAAAACTGAGACCTATTTTGGTGAAAAATTTCCTGTTAGCTCAGCTGGTGGAAAATCTGAAAAAGACTGGACTTCAAGCTGCTCCAGCTGATCACTGCTATGCTGGAATTGATGATGTGGCCTGTGATGTCTGCACTGGGAGGAAGATGAAAGCTGTCAAGTCTTGTCTGGTCTGTTTAGTTTCTTATTGTGAGAATCATGTCCAGCATCACTATGTTGTACCTGCATTGCAGAAACATCAGCTTTTTAAACCATCCAAAATGCTGCAGGACAGCATCTGTTCTCGTCATGATGAGGTGATGAAGATCTTGAAAAATGAATTTGAAAGTGTGTCAGCTGCAGCAGAAAGGGCTGAGAAGCAGAAGGAGCTCCAGGTGAGTCGACAACAAATCCAGCAGAGAATCCAGGACCAAGAGAAAGATGTGAAGCTGCTTCAACAGGAGGTGGAGGCCATCAATGACTCTGCTGATAAAGCAGTGGAGGACAGTGAGAAGATCTTCACTGAGCTGATCCGTCTCCTCCAGAAAAGAAGCTCTGATGTGAAGCAGCAGATCAGATCCCAGCAGGAAACTGAAGTGAGTCGAGTCAAAGAGCTTCAGGAGAAGCTGGAGCAGGAGATCACTGAGCTGAAGAGGAAAGACACTGAGATGGAGCAGCTCTCAAACACAGAGGATCACAACCAGTTTCTCCACAACTACCCCTCACTCTCAGCACTCAGTGATTCTACAAACTCATCCAGCATCGAAATTCGTCCTCAGAGATACTTTGATGATGTGACAGCAGCTGTGTCAGAGCTCAGAGATAAACTACAGGACATCCTGAGAGACTCATGGACAAACATCTCACTGATGGTCACCGAACCTGTGGTTTTAAAGTCAGAACCAGGACTAATGAGCAGAGCTGGATTCTTACAACATTCAACAGACATCACTCTGGATCCAAACACAGCGAACACACATCTGTTATTATCTGAGGGGAACAGAAAAATAACATTAACGAAACAACAACAATATTTTTCTGATCATCCAGACAGATTCAGTTTTTATGATCAGGTCCTGAGCGTCCAGAGTCTGACTGGACGTTGTTACTGGGAGGTGGAGTGGAGAGGAGAAGCAATTCATGTTGCTGTCGTCTACAGGAACATCAGCAGAGATGGGACTTCGGATGAATGCGTTTTTGGATTCAGCGACAAATCTTGGGTTTTAAGTTGTAACACAAACTGTTATTCGTCTTTGCACAACAGAGTGAAAACTCCACTATCAGGTCCAGTTTCCTCCAGAGTAGGGGTGTACCTGGATCACAGAGCAGGTATTCTGTCTTTCTACAGCGTCTCTGAAACCATGACTCTCCTCCACAGAATCCAGACCACATTCACTCAGCCTCTACATGCTGGTGTCCGGCTTTTCGATAAAGGAGACACTGCAAAGTTTACACTACCTGAACAAATCTGAAACAAAAAGATCGATTATAATATATTTAGCAATGATAGGGGACAAAAAGATTTGGCAGATTTGTCTTTTTTATTAACTTTTAAACATTAGAAAAAACACAAGAAATTTGAACACTTTTATTCATGAATATTTGTATGACTGTTGAATCCAGAAACTTATAAAGCAAAATGTAGAAAAATATGTCAATGTAAATTTTAAAACATCTGAAACATTAGTAGTATAGTAATACATTTGCTACATATTCATATTCTGTCTTAGTTAAACATTCTTGCCTTAAAGCAGTTTAATCGGGAAGATAGGGCTTGTGTTTTCAGCATGACAAATGTTTCTTCCCTATATCATCCGTTGTGCATCACAGAAAGGTGTAAAATAATTTAAATATCTTTGTAATTCAGGTAAGTTTATATTTGAATGAAAACAATTCTTGTTGGTCTATATTTTTACAACTGTGATGCTAATAAAAGTATCTATAGTCAGCATGAGTCTCCATGTTATTTACACTTCATCTACCAAAAATACCTCTTGAACATTACACATTACAGCCACTGGAAAAATTAGCATTTCATCGATCAATAGCAGACATAATTTTCCATGTGAAGTTAGATAGTATGTTAGCTTTAGCTAATAGCCTGGCTTTATCTCAAGGAAATTTAAATCAAACGCAACTGGACTTGGTAATTTGTCTTGGAAGACGTTTCACCTCTTATCCAAGAGGCTTCATCAGTTCATGCTCACCGCTGACCAGGCTGGGACTGGTCCAACTAACTGGTGTGGAGACTCAGCTATTTAACCTCTTGGAGGGCTTTTACAAGACTCATTATGTCATTGGATCCTTTGTGCTCCATGTCTTAACGACGGTTGTTGGCGTGTCGCCTATTGGTGGAGGTTAGGTTTCGGCTTCATTGGTGCCCTATTGTGTAATAACGACAGTCATTGGAGTCACAGTTGTTTCTGTTATTAGAGGCTAAGTTGTTGACCTGGATGAATGAGAATATTCACTGGCTTATTGCAGAGCCTGGCTTTAGCCAGCATTCTGCCAATAGAATATTAGCCAAATGATGCTAGCACTAAACACTGTCCTAATATGAAATGACAGAGAATAGTGTTTTAGGGAATGACAAGAAAGGGCTCAACGAGATCTAGCAAATATGAAGTGAAGGAACATTGTGCACAAAAAGAGACAGACTGCCAAAATAAAACAGTAAGTAAATGTTACAATAATGCTGCCTTCAGACCGCAGGCTTTGTCAGCGTCAAGCAACGCCCATAAAGCGACTTGTTCGACGCATATAAACAGAAGATACATTTTTAAGCTGAAGCTTGCAAAGCTTGTGGGCGGGCCTTTCTATGCTGCATGTTTTAAATACTCGCGGATCGTTGTTGGCTAGGCAGCGTTGACGTTGGGCAACGTCACTACAGTGAGACGCTCTGATTGGTTGCCGTGCTGCGTCAAGAGTGTTAGGACCGTCAAAAGTTCAACTAGCTGGGCTTTGAAGTTTGAAACGCTGGAAAAGCCTAAAAGGTTGATGGAGCTAAAGCTCACAAAGCGCCACAAAGACTGTGACACTCCTTCAACGGCCTCCACCATAGACTTAACGTGTAATCTTGATGTTTCTGACGCTGACAAAGCCTGCGGTCTGAATGCAATTATGTCACCTTTATTCCCTGTTGCAAATTTCTCTCCTGTGTTTATGATAATGATTGGTGGCCCACACTGGACCAATCTTAAATTCAACTCATGTACTACTGTAGTTATCAGGCTCCTCTCCTGTGGAACCAGCTCACAGTTTTATTTAGTCCCTATGCTACTATAGGTTTAGACTGCTGGAGGTTGAAAATAGCATTTATCTTCACTCTGAAACATTCTCTTACTGCTGTCCGATTTTGTCAAGTCACTTTCTGTGGAAGAATTTATATATATATATATATATATATATAAAAATGTGATGGAAAAACGTGCTGAACTTTAAGCACAATAACAACTTCTTTATGCACATTGTAAACATGGAGGAGACTGTCAGTGCGACTAGTGAGAAAAATTCTGAATTTAAAGAGCATCTCACACCCCTACCAGTGTCTAACTCCACCCACATTTCCTGTTTAAAAAATGCGGCAAAAGGAGGTTAAGCTTAGTAAACCCATAAACATGCGGTAGGAGAAGGTTGGGTGTAATCTGGGCGTAAATCTGACATCCTGACAGCAGCGCTTTTGCCATAGCACAGATAGCAACATCAGCTCTTTGTCCCAGAGCGATTTGTCTGAGGGGGAGGATGTCTCTCCACCTACTTGTTTTCTGTCCCATAGCGGCACGGTGGCTGACATCAACCAGTTGCTAACAGCAATGCATGATTCAAATTCAAGTACAGAATAGAGTTTTAACCTGAAGAGGGTGCCACACTGATTTCTGGTTAAACTGAACTGAATTCATGTTAATGAAGATGTACAAGAATACGAAAATAATTACCAAAATTTTAGACAGCACTATTAGACACTCATGTTAACAACTTATCAGCAAAACAAAAATATTTAGGAATGAATTGCTCTTTAAGACACATTTTCAGACTTGGAGACCCTTGGACATACAAACACAAAACCAATAGTCAGAGCCTTACCCTGGTCTCTGTGTTGGGAATAAAAATGAGACTGTGTGTGAAAATATTATGTATTTTAGAGTTACATCACAGTATGTCTATATGTACGTGTTAAGATTACATAGCAATTGCACTCATTGCATTAATTGTGATGAACGGAAATATAAATGCTGCAGTGACGCTCCTACATAACATTTCACAATCGATGCGCTGACATTAGTTAAAGATAATTCCAATGGCAGGATCTGAACTAAGTGGAGTTTTTAAGAGATTCCCTGCCCCATGATTATGACTGGCTCATCAGTCAGTTTAGATTCCCAAGAGCAGTTCTATTATATCTATGTGAATTGGACCCGGAGTTCTAACAACCCGCTGGAGGAACTGTGCATCCCGCCCCCTCTCTCCCCAGCTGCACAGTCTGACATGTCACCTTCCTCTTTGCCTATTATTAAGTAATCCTAGGTTTGTTTAATTTTTATCATGTTTTTTACTTGTTTGCAAACTTATGGTTTGTAAGAGTTGGAAACACAGCTGCAGAGTCTATCCAGAAGAGAGTGGCAGTTATGGGCAAAGCATAGTTAGACGGATGTATACTGGTTTAGGTGGGGTCCAGTTTGGGTGTGAGGGTGCAATAAATACATCCAGGACCGGTTTCCCTGCACTAGACTTTGGGTTAGTGGAAAATAACAGAATCCACTGTGAAACCTGGGTTGGGACCTAACTGTGTAGCTGATTTTGTTAGACACAGACCAGGACGAAATGCTTGATATGCTTGATATGCCTTTCTTTGCATGCAAGAATAAATTGACAAACAGTCTCAACTGTCTTTGATTAAAGTCAGCTGCTATTTCAGTCTCCACCTTCCTTTTTAGGTCAGGTATGTCGCTGCATCAATCCTTAGTCACTAACAACTTTTGTTTGTTTTTATTCTAGTCATAGTGTTGCTACAATAAGTGATTATATAATTAAATATTTATATTAATGTAGTTATTTATTTTATGCTTTGTGCTGCAGCTCTTATTTTTTTTAAATATCTTTACTATTGTTTCTGGTTAACCATTTTCCTGCTGCTTTCTATACTTTTGACTTTGTGAAAGGGACCCTTGCCTGCGCCGCTGCTTCAAAGAAGTTTGTGTTCTCCCAATGCCTATTTTAAACTCCTCCATCAGCAAGTTTGCACTCTGACACAGATGTATTGAGAGATACTTTTATTTTATAGTTCTCTCTGTTGGTGTCAGCATTGCAAAGCAATTCCCCACCAGGACAGCAGGGGTGGCTAACTTTTTCTGGCATGACGTTTCTGGTTGACGAGTTTATTTTTTTTCAGCTTGTGAATTTATTCACCCCTAAGGGAGCAATGGACAATACAAAGTAAATTTTGATTAACCTGTAAAGCTTTTTACTAGAAGTGCTGTTCATAGAATACTCTAAAAACATATCGAAACAAACACAGTAGTCTTTTGTTGTTGTTTCTCTACACAGCTTTGTGTTCCAAATTGCTAAAATACCATATCAAACTTTCCTTTCCATATAAACAGTCCACTGACTACTGATTACATCAACTACAGAGCACCATTCTGGTGAAATGATCTCTGGCTGTTGTTGAGCTGACCAATCGCAGGCATACACTCTCCGTTGACGGATAGTTAAAAATTGGGCTCTACTCTGTACGTCGTTGCGTGGGTGATGGAGAGCCCTTGCATTGATGGATAATGGCATTGCGTCTATCAGTTTTGAGCTAAAAGTAGAAACCATGCCTAAGTGTCCTCCGGTTCCTTTCATGTCATGGGTGACTTGGCTGAAAAATAATGGATTGAAGTCAATGGAGCAATAAAAGTTATTTTGTGGTCCACTTTGTCTTACATCGAATCACACACAGGACGTTCATTGTCGGCACACCCCAGTTTAAATGATAACTAACGATGTGTGTTTCAACTGTGTTTGTCAAGTGATTTGGGTTTCATTGGATTATAAAAATTCGCAATTAAAATGCCTACAAATCGGAAGTCGCAAATATGATGTCAAAGAACTACTACTAGCTAGCAATAGTGACTTAAAATACTCGCCAAGACCTTGTAGAGCTTCTCCAACATGCTGACTCTGACTCTGTTTGTCCTCCAGCATAAGTGGAACTTTCCACATGGTCAGACATCTAAATGGGCAATATAATTATTCTTCCACTGCTGATACTGTTGTTGGTTAATAAGCCCAATGCTTTAGTCCTCAATCTTACATTATGCAATGCTAACATTATAATTGAAATACAACAAATTAGGTAAAAAAAAAAGAATTACAAGGAACTACAAGTGATATGTAGAGTAGATGTGTGTGTGTATATTTACATTTTCTAACTTTATGAGACCATAAACATATCTGATCAATTTAAAAAAAATTCCCATGAGCCTTTGCTGTCGCAACGGACTGGATCAAACTTGTTGCATAGTTCGCAGGTTACCATGCTGGCTGCTAGCTTAAGCAGTTATTATCAACATGGAGCAGCATCGCCAGTGGTATGCAGACATAGAGCAAGGGAGGAAGACTATTTTTTTTTACTGACATCAATGACGAATCAATCAAATAAAGTTTAGATATGTTTAAAATGGATAAATATTATGTATTTTTGAATTTGTTGTCACTTACATAGAAAGGAATCTTAAATAACTGTATAATGAATAAAAGTACTTTACGATTCCTTACTATGAGTATTTGTGTTTCGAATAAAATATAAAATTTTGCATAAATATATATAATATATATATATATATATATATATAATATATATATATATAATATATATATAATTTATATATATAATATATATAAATTAATACATCTATTTCAGCAAGGTTCACAATTTCAGCAGGAATCAGAGAGCTTTACTGATATAGTCTCTCATAATTATATGCAATGCAAGCAATATTTTTTTACAGAGTTAAAAGCAGGAGGTTAAAATATAAAAAACTTTCTTATTTGAAAATTAAGACAGAGTTGATGATATCAGCTCCTTTCACAATGGATTTTATTTGTAGGTACTATGCTGTATATAAAATAAATGGTCAACTGATTATTATGTTCAAATGTGTGCAAAAGAGATTGTATGACCTGTAAATGTTTAAAACTCAGGAAGTGATGTAATGAATGCAGCAGCAGAGAGAAGCCGTTGGAGATCCTCTGCCCCTCCCAGCAAAAACTGCTACTAACCTCCTCCCTTCTACTTGACAAAGAGTTCAGCTTTGCTGCTGCATTTCCTGGTACCTTCTGTTTAACTCGTCTGAAAACTTCAGGATTAGTAGGATCACTGAGCCGACCACACAAACTGCTGCAGATCAGTAAGTAACAAACTGGAGTTTGGCTTCTAGATTCAGTTTTTTGAAAAGAAAAATTGCTCAGAGAGGAAATAATCTGGATTCAGGAAAATGTTCATGTCCCATATGTTTGGATCTACTGAATGATCCGGTGACTATTACCTGTGGACAAAGCTACTGTATGAGCTGTATTCAAACCCACTGGGATGGAGAAGATCAGAGTAGAATCCACAGCTGCCCTCAGTGCAGACAGACCTTTACACCGAGGCCTGTCCTGGGGAAAAACATCATGTTAGCAGAATTGGTGTAAGATCTGAAGAAGACCCAAGTAGTGAACCCGTCCAAGAAGCTCCAGGAGAACATCTGCTCTCGTCATCACGAGGTGAAGAAGATCTTCTGTCGCACTGATCAGCAGTTTATCTGTAATCTCTGCACTACGGATGAACATAAAGGCCATGAAACAGTCCCAGCTGCAACAGAAAGGGCTGAGAAGCAGAAGAAGCTCCAGGTGATTCGACAACAAATCCAGCAGAGAATCCAGGACCAAGAGAAAGATGTGAAGCTGCTTCAACAGGAGGTGGAGGCCATCAATGACTCTGCTGATGAAGCAGTGGAGGACAGTGAGAAGGTCTTCACTGAGCTGATCCGTCTCCTCCAGAAAAGAAGCTCTGATTTGAAGCAGGAGATCAGATGCCAGCAGGAAACTGAAGTGAGTCGAGTCAAAGAGCTTCAGGAGAAGCTGGAGCAGGAGATCACTGAGCTGAAGAGGAAAGATGCTGAGCTGGAGCAGCTCTCAAACACAGAGGATCACAACCAGTTTCTCCACAACTACCCCTCACTGTCAGCACTCAGTGAGTCTACAAACTCATCCAGCATCAAGATTCGTCCTCTGAGATACTTTGATGATGTGACAGCAGCTGTATCAGAGCTCGAAGATAAACTACAGGAGATCCCGAGAGACTCATGGACAAACATCTCAATGATGGTCCTGAGGTGGATGTTCTACTGTCAGACAGGACAAGAGCTGGACTCTTAAAATATGCAAAGCAAATCACTCTGGATCCAAACACAGTACAGAATAGCCTGGTGTTAAGTAAGAGGAACAGAAGAGTAACATTTAGTAGAAATGCACAGTCTTATCCTGAACATCCAGAAAGATTCACTGAATGGTTTCAGGTTCTGAGTAGAGAGAGTTTGACAGGACGTTGTTACTGGGAGGTAGAGATGGGAGGGGGATTAATTTATTTAGCAGTTTCATATATTAGCATCAGCAGATCAAAACAATCCGTAGAGGGATTATTTGGATATAATGAAAAATCTTGGGTATTAAGGATTGAAGAAAACCGCTTCGCATTTTATCCCAAGAACATTGTAACTCCGCTGTCGTGTCCGGTTTCGTCTAGAATAGGTGTGTACCTGGATCACAGTGCAGGTATTCTGTCTTTCTACAGCATCTCTGAAACCATGACTCTCCTCTACAAACTTCAGACCACGTTCACTCGGCCTCTATTTGCTGGGGTTTGGCTTTGTAATAAGGGAGAATATATTGAGTTTATCAAACCTAAATAATAAGCAGTGATTTGAGGTCCAATTGCTTCAGATGTTAATTTTAGTCCCTCTGTCTTTTGTCTTCATCATTGTTGTCATTTCTGCTCTGCTCAGAGATCAGATGTCTTTATAGAGCTACTTTGTCATTTTGTTTGTTGTTTTGTTGATATTGGAGTTTGTTTGGGTGCTGCCGCTTCCTGTTTCTGTTCAGCCATGGAGACTAGCACACCTCAGGAGGATTTTTATTCACCTAAACTAAATGCATTTAAATGTATTGCTTTGATTGATTGATTGTTAGACCAGATGTTGTTCATATCCATGTAGAGATGAGCTGATTAAAAACTATCATAAATCAAGACGTATGTCATTATTTTATTAGACAAAGACTAGATTCTGGATCAAATTGATTTCATAAATCAATGAAGAATTTCTGGATCAGATGTGCTCGGTTTAGATTTTAGATATCGTGAATGCAGCTGAACTCACTGGAGGTTTATAGAGTAATGAAGGCGGATGGCTGTTTGTTGATGTTAATATTTGATTATTATTTTTTTATTTCTTCTGAAATTTGACAAGATTTTATGATTTCATGATGAGTAATATAAGAAAGGATTCTTTATTCTTACACACCGGGCACAAACTCGTGTCAATGACTCATCGCAATCTGCTGGGATTCCTTACATAGAAAACTTTTAACTGATTGGAATGTTTGTGTAATCGTATTGAAACGACTTTTGTTGTAAAGTGCCTTGAGATGACATTTGTTATGAATTGGCGCTATATAAATAAAAGTAAATTAAAAAAATGAGTTAATAAATTGTATTTTTTTTTATCAATATCTAATCAACTAATATCAGTCTCTCTGTTTGGGTACAGAAAGATTATTATAGCCTACTGAACATGTCCTAAATTAATTGTTTTTCATAGATTGATGTTTATTGTTTTTCTACTTGTTTTTCCCCATTTTAAACATTTAGTTGGTTATTGTTTTCATTGTGAGCAAAATATTGTGTTTAATTTAATTAATATTACAATTTATTAGAGAAAAAATTCTTATCATATCTATTCATAATAAAAGAATAGAATCTTCAAAAGAAAAATCAAAAAAGTTTATTTTAACAGCAACACGGCACCATTATTACTCTATAATCTAAAGTAATTATGACACAGCAGAGGCACTCAGTGCTTCCAGGTCTCTAGTAGTAGTCTAGAGAAGCCATACTCAGATGAACATTACATGCTGTTCAATGTTCCGTTAATGATCAGAAGAAAATTAAAGGTTAAAGAACTTTTACAGGCTGTTAGAATAATTGTAAATGGATGCAATGTATTTTATAATTTATTTAGCTTTTTGTTCTTAGTGTATTGTATGGAGAACATTATTAATCTGTAAAGACTGGAGTTGTTCTGAGGTACTTGGGTGAGGATGTGTGAATTAGCAGGTGATTGGGCTCATAAAACCTTATCGCCCACAGAAGAAGCAAAGGAATATGTGGGAGGAGAAGAGGGCCATTAATCTGTTATAAAATATGGTGTGTTAATTGTAATCTTCAGTGTGAGTCTCTATAACATCAAGCCGACCGCACTCCTTGCGTTCTTAAAAATATACTTTTATATACTGTACATTCATGGCACCTCTGTCTCCTTGGTATTTTTGATAAACATAGGAATCAGAGATTTTGACTCTGACATGTTGGTGTTTTTTTCCTGTATCTGACTGAAGGGGAGCTTCGGAGCTCCTGTCTGCGGCCAGGTTTTCAGACCTGAAATCAAAGTCCTGCCTGTAAGTTAGGTTAAACAGGGGGCCAGTGGAGCTGTGGGGACTCTTCCCCAGAGTGGGACATTGTTGACGGATACCGTCAAAAAAATAATATTAGTAAAGCGGCGGGTGTTTTCTAAACTTCAGCTCTTAAATACGGTCTCCTTCATTGTCCTGCAGGTGACTCACGTCCCTCTTATTAGCCTCCTATTGTTCCCTCAGCCCTCTTAAGCCCTGCTGTGGTTCTCAATCCTTGTCAGGCCATTGTCTAATGTGCACAAGTTCCATTTTCATCATATCCCGTGTTTGTGCCAGAATCTTATCTGTGGACTTTGTTAATAAAATGTCAGCGCTCCAAACCCTTACACTCTCTGGATCTGGGTCCTCTATCTTGCTCGTTATCACAGTTAGAGGGGTCAAGGGAACAGCACTAGGCTGGTTTAAATCATATCTGTCCAATAGTTTACAGTATGTTAATGATAAATCTTCTTCACCCTCAAGGGTTACTTGTGGAGTGCCACAGAGTTATGTGCTTGGACCAATTCTTTTCATACAGTGGGGCAAAAAAGTATTTAGTCAGCCACCGATTGTGCAAGTTCTCCCACTTAAAATGATGACAGAGGTCAGCAATTTTCATCATAGGTACACTTCAACTGTGAGAGACAGAATGTGAAAAAAAAAAATTCAGGAATTCACATTGTAGGATTTTTAAAGAATTTATTTGTAAATTATGGTGGAAAATAAGTATTTGGTCAATAACAAAAATTCAACTCAATACTTTGTAATATAACCCTTGTTGGCAATAACAGATGATTACTATAGGTCTTTACCAGGTTTGCACACACAGTAGCTGGTATTGTTGGCCCATTCCTCCATGCAGATCTTCTCGAGAGCAGTGATGTTTTGGGGCTGTCGCCGAGCAACACGGACTTTCAATTCCCTCCACAGATTTTCTATGGGGTTGAGGTCTTGAGACTGGCTAGGCCACTCCAGGACTTTCAAATGCTTCTTACGGAGCCACTCGTTGCCCGGGCGGTGTGTTTGGGATCATTGTCATGTTGGAAGACCCGGCCATGTTTCATCTTCAAAGCTCTCACTGATGGAAGGAGGTTTTGGCTCAAAATCTCACGATACATGGCCCAATTCATTCTTTCCGTAACACGGATCAGTCGTCCTGTCCCCTTAGCAGAAAAACAGCCCCAAAGCATGATGTTTCCACCCCCATGCTTCACAGTAGGTATGGTGTTCTTGGGATGCAACTCAGTATTCTTCTTCCTCCAAACACGACGAGTTGAGTTTATACCAAAAAGTTCTACTTTGGTTTCATCTGACCACATGACATTCTCCCAATCCTCTGCTGTATCATCCATGTGCTCTCTGGCAAACTTCAGACGGGCCTGGACATGCACTGGCTTAAGCAGGGGGACACGTCTGGCACTGCAGGATTTGATTCCCTGTCGTTGTAGTGTGTTACTGATGGTAACCTTTGTTACTTTGGTCCCAGCTCTCTGCAGGTCATTCACCAGGTCCCCCCGTGTGGTTCTGGGATTTTTGCTCACCGTTCTCATGATCATTTTGACCCCACGGGATGAGATCTTGCGTGGAGCCCCAGATCGAGGGAGATTATCAGTGGTCTTGTTTTTCTTCCATTTTCTGATATTTGCTCCCACAGTTGATTTTTTCACACCAAGCTGCTTGCCTATTGTAGATTCACTCTTCCCAGTCAGGTGCAGGTCTACAATTCTTTTCCTGGTGTCCTTCGAAAGCTCTCTGGTCTTGACCATAGTGGAGTTTGGAGTCTGACTGTTTGAGGCTGTGGACAGGTGTGTTTTACACAGATAACGAGTTCAAACAGGTGCCATTAATACAGGTAACGAGTGGAGGACAGAGGAGCTTCTTAAAGAAGAAGTTACAGGTCTGTGAGAGCCAGAGATCTTCCTTGTTTGAAGTGACCAAATACTTATTTTCCACCATAATTTACAAATAAATTCTTTAAAAATCCTACAATGTGAATTCCTGGATTTTTTTGTCTCACAGTTGAAATGTACCTATGATGAAAATTACTGACCTCTATCATTATTTTAAGTGGGAGAACTTGCACAATCGGTGGCTGACTAAATACTTTTTTGCCCCACTGTATATGCTTCCAGTTGGTAAAATAATTAGACAGCATGGAATGAATTTCCACAGTTATGCAGATGATACCCAACTGTAAATAAATCCATAAATCCTGCTAAATTCAGTCAGTTAGATAGATTACAGACATGTCTGAGAGACAAAAACACCTGGATGACACTTAACCTCCTGCTTTTAAATTCAAACTTCATCAAATATCTCATGCTGCATTTGTTTGGATCTACTGAAGGACCCAGTGACTATTCCCTGTGGACACAGCTACTGCATTAAAGCACACTGGAATATGAAGAAAATCTATAGCTGCCCTCAGTGCAGGAAGGAGTTCAAATTAAGACCTGTTTTGCAAAAAATAAAATAGCTATGTTTGTAAAATCTTCAAATCTGTTTAACACCTTTGAAAAACATAACATTTCTTAAATGAACTAATACTTGTCAAAGATAATGTGGATATGAAAAGAGTATTAGTAAAGCAGAGGGTGTTTTAAGTAATCTGTCCCGCTTGCTGGTACAAAACCAATTTATCAGGTTAAAGACTTCAGCTCTTAAATGTAAAGCAGAACAAAGGTAGATTTGTTTTTTATTTAAATTTTTACAACACAGTTAAAAGCTTTAAAGACTTATTCACATGTAATATTTAGACAGAGAAGCCTCTATGAGCAGAAAAAAGAGAAAAAAGTCATGTAAAGGTAGTACCAGACTTTGCTGTTACTATAAACTGAGCTGCTCCCTTAGTTGGAATGAAAAAAATGATGCATGATAACCCCTCCCTTCCCTGCAAACAAAAACACTGAATCAGTTTGGCAGCGTATTTCCTGGTTTTTATATCGAACAAGGAGAAACGTTTTACCGCTGCGCATCGGAGAGAGAAAACAGAGCTGGGTTTGAAATCAAACAGCAAGGAAATCAGATGGATTCATCAAAATTCTCATGCTGCATTTGTTTGGATCTACTGAAGGACCCGGTGACTATTCCCTGTGGACACAGCTACTGCATGAACTGCATTAAAGCACACTGGAATATGAAGAGAATCTACAGCTGCCCTCAGTGCAGGAAGGAGTTCAAATCAAGACCTGTTTTGGAGAAAAACATCATGATAGCAGATTTGGTTGAGGATCTGAAGAAGTCTGGACTACAAGCTGCTCCAGCTGATCACTGCTATGCTGGACCTGAAGATGTGGTCTGTGATGTCTGCACTGGGAGGAAGATGAAAGCTGTCAAGTCCTGTCTGGTCTGCATGGTGTCATATTGTGAGAAACACCTCCAACCTCACTGTGATGTCCCTGGACTGAAGAGACACAAACTTTTCAGCCCCTCCAAGGAGCTACAGGAAAGCCTCTGTTCTCGTCACGATGAGGTGATGAAAATCTTATTGAATGATCTTGAAACAGCCTCTGTTGCAGCAGAAAGAGCTGAGAAGCAAAAGGAGCTCCAGGTAAGTCGACAACAAATCCAGCAGAGAATCCATGACCAAGAGAAAGATGTGAAGCTGCTTCAACAGGAGGCGGAGGCCATCAATGTCTCTGCTGATAAAGCAGTGGAGGACAGTGAGAAGGTCTTCACTGAGCTGATCCGTCTCCTCCAGAAAAGAAGCTCTGATGTGAAGCAGCAGATCAGATCCCAGCAGGAAACTGAAGTGAGTCGAGTCAAAGAGCTTCAGGAGAAGCTGGAGCAGGAGATCACTGAGCTGAAGAGGAAAGACGCTGAGATGGAGCAGCTCTCAAACACAGAGGATCACAACCAGTTTCTCCACAACTACCCCTCACTGTCAGCACTCAGTGATTCTACAAACTCATCCAGCATCAACATTTGTCCTCAGAGATATTTTGATGATGTGACAGCAGCTGTGTCAGAGCTCAGAGACATTCTACAGGATGTCCTGAGAGACTCATGGACAAACATCTCACTGAAGTTCACTGAGGTGGATGGTTTATTGTCAGAAGCGGAACCAGAACCGAAGACCAGGGCTGAATTCTTAAAATATTCATGGGAAATCACTCTGGATCCAAACACAGCGCACCAAAAACTGATATTATCTGAAGGAAACAGGAAAGTAACATTGATTAGACAAAAGCAGTCTTATCCTTATCATCCAGACAGATTCACAGGTTGTTCTCAGGTTCTGAGTACAGAGAGTCTGACTGGACGTTGTTACTGGGAGGTGGAGTGGAGAGGAAGAGTTAGTTATGTTGCAGTTACATACAAGAACATCAGCAGAGCGGGAGAGTCAGAGCAATGTGCATTTGGATATAATAACACATCTTGGGCGCTACGATGTCATGCAGATGGTTTTGAAGTATGGAACAATTTTGTCAATACAAAAGTATCAGGTCCAGTTTCCTCTAGAATAGGAGTGTACCTGGATTACGGAGCAGGTATTCTGTCTTTCTACAGCATCTCTGACGCCATGACTCTCCTCCACAGAGTCCAGACCACATTCACTCAGCCGCTATATGCTGGGATTTGGCTTTCAGATGTTGGAGACTTTGTAGAGTTCATTAAAGTCAAATGAAATCATAAAATTATTTTCAAATCCAATTTGAACATATCAACAAAGTCTTGAGTAAAGTTAGGTAGAATAAAAAAGGCTACACATCCGGTCTATGGTGCCTCACATGGTAAAAGACAAATTGCAACTTTAATTTATCTGTCAGTTCATTTCTGTTTAAGGCAATGAAATGACATATAGGATATATTTGGCGTACAGGATACCGTATATTGAGATGATATATTTTGTTTTTAAAGACTATTCTAAGTATGTATTATTATTGGGACTGGTATTTGAAGTATGAATGTTCTTTTTTTTCTCCTTCCCCATCGTCAAACTAATTCTTCATACCCAGAACTTTGGTTTATATGGACATGAGGAGGAGCTCAAATTTATTTACTTTTATGTCAACAACTAACTTTTTGTAAGCTTCCTGATTGTAACGCAACTTTTAATAAATAATAAAGTTTGAAGAAGAAAAAAAACTCAGTCATGTGACAAGGGTTCAATTCAATTCAATTCAGTTTATTTATATAGCGCCATTTCACAACAGATGTCATCTCAAGGCACTTTACAAAAAGAGTTATTACAATACAATGTTTAGTGTAGAAATTACAGAACCACAGAAGATTGCGTCGTGGAATTCTCAGCAATCCCTCATACTGAGCAAGCATGCAGCGACAGTGGGAAGGAAAAACTCCCAACAAGGGTTGACATCAATGGCGTAGCCAGAAATGTTTTTTTGGGTGGGCCCAGCAAATAAAGGGTGGGTCAAATAAATATCATCAAAAGTTATTTATTTGACTCTTCCACAGTTGCTTCAACAAATTTGTGTTTGTATACATCAGAAACTGTTTAGAACAAAGCATTCAGGCAAACTAAACCATATAAAAGCTCATACCAGCTCTCTCATATAAACATAGTTATTTTTTAGGAGGTATTTCAGCCTTATTGGACTTCACTCACTGTTGAGACAATGTGTTGGTTTATATGTCACATCTGATCAGTAGCAGTCATATGCTGATGAAGAAACTCTATAACCACTGCCAGATATCCAATGCTTTAAACAATTATTTGATTCCATTAAGGACTAATATTAATTGTAGAGATATTTAACCACAGATTTTGAAGCTGTTACTCATGTTGCTGGGTTGCACAATTTTTTGCTAACTGGAAGTAGCACAGGAAGATAAACAGGGCAGGATCATCTGGGCTTTGTGAGATCAGTGGTTGGTCAGCTTTTCCCAAGGGAATACGGGAAATGTAGTAGCAAGATGTTTCAAAGAAAACTTCCTAATCTAAATGTAATTTATTTTATTTATTGTAATATTAAATTCTTTTTAATGCATGGGATGGTACTTTAACGGCTTAATCTTGAATATTGAGCTCAGGGATGTAATGTCTTCAATAAAGGTGCAAGTTTAAAATCTAGAATCTTACACTTGGTTACACAAAGCAATATTATAGCTAGCCCTAGAGAGTTCATAAGGCGTGTTATTTAAACAGCCAATGACGGAAAGTACCGATAGATTTATCACGTCCCGATTTATTTTCTTTCATTTAATCATGACTTTCAGTGACACTCCTAAAAAAAAAAGTAAAAAAAAAAAAAAGCTATGTGGTTTGTTTAAATTTATTTTACCAAAGTGATTTATTTGGGTGGTTCTTGGTCCAGAGTGGTTGGGCCTAAGCTCCCACCAACAGGCCCAAGCATAACCACACCCCTGGTTGACATCAACCAATGGTCTTTAATTTGAAAGCCACTGTTAAAAAGATTTGTTTGCTAAGTAGCTTCTACTGACAACTGTTATCAGGCCTGATGTACTGCAACATGAAGAGATATTTGAATATTTAATTTACTAAATAAATGAGTTGCATGAGTTAGCTGCATATGGGATAAATGTGTTTTGCTGCACAAGCTCAATTCAATTCACTTTTATTTACAGTATATAGCGTCAGTTCATAACAAATGTCATCTCAAAGCACTTTACAACAAAAGTCATTTCAATACAATTATACAAACATTCCAATCAGTTAAAAGTTTTCTATGTAAGGAATCCCAGCAGATTGCGATAAGTCATCAACGTGAGGTTGTGGCCAGATCATGCAGACTCCGACCACAGCAATTTCTCAGTCATCCCTCATACTGAGCACGCATGTAAGGACAGTGGAGAGGAAAAACTCTCCTTTAACAGGAAGAAACCTCCAGCAGAACCTGGCTAGTACAAGCGGTCATCTGCCACGACCATCTGGGGGACTGAGAAGACAGAGAAGAGACAGCATGGAGGATGGTCAGTGACTTTGAGCATCATCTGGACCGATGTTCCCCATCCAGCAGGGGGCATTATAGTTGAGCCGGGTACCAGACCGTGTGGAGCTTCTATGGATAGAAAAGTAGTAGAGAGAAAACTGGGTCAACAATCGCAATAACAGCAGAAAATATATATTTGGAGAGTAGTAGAAGAGAAAAGTAGGAGAGAGAAGAAAAGTGGTCAGTCTGTCCTCCAACAGTATAAACCTATAGCAGCATAACTACAAAAACAGCTCAGGATAACCTAAGCCACTAACTATAAGCTTTATCAAAAAGAAAGGTTTTAAGCCTAGTCTTGAAAACAGACAGAGTATCTGCCTCACTGACTAAAACTGGGAGCTGGTTCCATAGGAGAGGAGCCTGATAACTAAAAGATCTGCCTCCCATTCTAGATTTAGAAATCCTAGGAACTACCAGTAAACCTGCATTCTGAGAACGAAGTGCTCTGTTAGGAAAATATGGAACAATCAGATGTCTGATGTACGATGGAGCTTGATTATTAAGGGCTTTATAGGTAAGGAAGAGGATCTTAAACTCTATTCTGGATTTAACAGGGAGCCAGTGGAGAGAAGCCAAAACAGAAGAAATGTGATCTCTCTTTTTAATATTCATCAGAACTCTGGCTACAGCATTTTTGATCAACTGAAGGCTTTTAATAGCATTTTGAGGATTTCCTGATAATAAGGAATGACAGTAGTCCAGCCTCAAAGTCACAAATGCATGGACTAGTTTCTCTGCATCACTCCTGGAAAGGATGTGTCTGATTTTAGCAATATTCCGGAAGTGAAAGAAAGAAATCTTAGAAACCTGTTTAATATGGGATTTAAATGTCATGTCTTGATCATTACACCGAGGTTCTTTACATTATTACCAGAGGACAAATTATTGCCATCCACACGAGGTGATTGATTTAGCAATTTCCTTTTTAAGGGTTCTGGTCCAAAGACATCAACTTCTGTCTTGTCTGAATTTAAAAGTAGAAAATTCAGAGTCATCCAGGTTTTGATGTCTTCCAGATATGCTTGTAATCTACCTAACTGATTGGTTTAATCAGGTTATATAGATAAATATAATTGTGTATCATCAGCATAACTGTGGAAATTCATTTCATGTTGTCCAATTATTTTACCAATTGGAAGCATTTATGTAGTAAAGAGAATCGGTCCAAGCACAGAACCCTGTGGTACTCCACAAGTAACCCTTGAGTGTAAAGAAGATTTATCATTGACATGAACAAACTGGAATCTGTCGGACAGATATGATTTAAACCAGCCTAGTGCTGTTCCCTTGATCCCTACAACATGTTCAAGCCTTTCTAAGAGAATATTATGATCGACTGTGTCAAAAGCAGTTCTGAGATCTAACAAGACCAGAACCGTCAGAAATCCATTATCTGAGATTATTAAAATATTATTAAAATATTATTAGTAACTTTTACCAGCGCTGTTTCAGTGCTATGATGAGCTCTAAAACATGACTGAAATTCTTCAAACAGGTTGTTGCTGTTTAGATGCTCACATACTTGATTAGCAACTATTTTCTCAAGAATTTTGGATAAGAAAGGAAGGTTAGATATAGGTCTGTAGTTAGCTAAATTATCTTGATCCAGGGAGGGTTTCTTAAGTAAAGCTTTAATTACAACAACCTTAAATTCCTGAGGCACATATCCATTTATTAAAGATAGATTCATCATGTCTAGAATAGGGCCAGTAACCAGAGGGAACACTTCCTTAAATAATTTGGTTGGTATTGGGTCTAACATACAAGTTGAGGGTTTAGATGAAGCTAATATTTGTGATAATTCCTAAAGTTCAACAGAATCAAAATGGTACAGACATTAACAGGGTTCTACAGTTCTCTCTGATGAGGCCTCATTTACTGAAAGAGAGTTAATCATGTTTGGGAGAATGCCCATGATTTTATATTTAATAGAATCTATTTTACTTATGAATAATCCAATAAAGTCATCACTACTGAGATAAGGGGGAATAGTTGGCTCAACAGAGCTATGACTCTGTGTAAGTTTGGCAACTGTACTAAAAAGAAACCTAGGATTGTTTTTATTTACCTCTATTAATGAGGAGAAATATTCTTTTCTAGCTTGTCGAAGGGCGTTTTTATAAAGTAGTAGGGTACTTTTTCCAGGTTAGAAAGGAATCATTTAAGTGTGTAGAGCACCATTTTCTCCACAGTTTCCTAGTATTCTGCTTTAAGGTACGGAACTCTGCAGTAAACCAGGGAGCCAACCTCCTATGGCTGATTACCTTCTTTTAAAAGGGGGCTACACTGTCTAGCGCCAAATGCAGTGAGGAAGTAATACTTTGAACCAGACCATCAATTTCTGAAGGGTTAGTGTTGGAATTATTGCCATCCACTGTGGTATTCTGAGACGGATAGGGAAGCAAGAATGGAACAGATTCTTTAAAACTTGTTACAACACTGTCTGATAAATTTCTACTGTAATGAAATTTTCTTTCAGATTTTGGAACGTTGGGTGAAGTAAATTCAAAGGTTATCAAAAAATGGTCAGATAGGACTGGGTTATGTGGGAGGAGTATTAGTTCATCACACGTAATGCCGTATGTCAGTACAATGTCTAAAGTGGCTGGTTTAGAATCCATACATGCTGTTGTGTTTCTAACTCCTTATTCACACTGGCTGCGTACACACAACTGAAAAGTTGTAACACTGGGTTTTAGGAGCTAATCCTACTTTGACCTAAACTGAGCAACAGTTTGACAAAAAAGATATTTCACAGCAGTGAAGGGAAGGACGTCTTGTCTGGCCTGTGTCGTCTCCTGTTGAATTGACTTTACCCTTTCTCCTGTCTGACCAGAGTGTGTGGATCCCTTCACTTTAAAAAAATTAAAGATCTAAACCTATCAGGTGATGGTTTGCTTGGGATCATTGAGAATAAATAATTGATTCTAGGCAAAACCATCATTTTTATTGTAGCTACCCTTCCAATAAGTGATATTGGAAGGGATTTCCATCTTGCCAGATCATCTTCCACTTTTTTTAAAAGTGGGACATAGTTTAGCTTTGATAAGTCTGCCAGTCTTGGTGAGATATGGATACCTAGATATGTAATATTTCCCGACCGGAGTTGCACAGCAACGGGACCCTGGAAAGAACAGTTGATTGGAAGGACTGTAGATTTTAACCAATTTATGGAATAGTCTGAAACTCTTGAATAAGATTTTATCAACTCAATTACCTGAGAGAAGGAAGTTTGTGAATGCTGTAGAAAGAGTAGTACATCATCTGTATACAGACTAATTTTATGTTCTATTTTGTTGCATTGTATACCTTTAACATTATTATTTTTGCCTGATTGCTGCTGCTAATGGTTCAATAAAAATAGCAAAGAGGGAGGGAGAAAGTGGACATCCCTGCCTGGTACCTCTCTGAAGAAAAACCTTGATGATGTTTGATTATTAGCTCTAATACATGCTGTTGATGAGCTGTATAATATTTTTAACCAGTTTACAAAAGAATTACTGAACCCGAATTTATGTAAGGTTGCAAATAAAAATTTCCAGTTAACTCTATCAAATGCTTTTTCTGCATCTAAAGATAATATATTGGTTTGGACGTTTTTACAGTAGGAATAATCTATTAAATCTATTAATCTACGTGAATTTGTGGAAGAGAGCCTACCTTTTATAAAACCTGTTTGATCAGGATGGATTATTAGAGGTGTTATTTTCTCAATCCTTCTTGCAAGAGCTTTGCAAATTATTTTCAGATCCACATTGATAAGAGAAATGGGACGATAACTGGTAGGAGACATAGGGTCTTTTCCTGGTTTTAATAGAAGATTGATGTAGGCAGAATTCATGTTTGGTGGTAATCGACCATTTTCCTTTGTTTCCTGTAACATTTTGTAAAATGTTGGTGCCAGAATATTCCAGAATTCTTTATAGAACTCTCCTGGAAATCCATCTGGGCCTGGAGCTTTATTACTAGGCATGGATTGGAGGGCCTCCTGGAGTTCAGTCACTGTTAGCGGTGAATCCAGGAAGATGTTTGTTACATGAAGATGTTTGTTACAGCAACACGTCGGCAGCACTCCAACCAGTTCAGCAGGTTAAACACAATGTGAATTATCTTTTAATTATGACACATTCCTCTTGTTTTCCTTTCTCATGCAACACAGAAACAATTGTCCAAAACCATTTAAACAGTTTTAAAATTGTTTATCTCAAACTGCTACTCACAGATACGACTTACAGAGACAAATGTGTTTAACCTATAACCTTCAACATTACGTCTGAAGATTATGGTTAACATTGGCTGAACTGTCTGCTAACACAATAGATATAAACTGCCCTTTCACCTGGAATGAAGATGCACTGATGGTCCTCCTCCCACCTCTGAAGCACTGATAGGATGACAGGTTATTTCCTGCTTCTTCTATTCATGGTTCCGACAACACTCACAATCACTGGATTCCATCAGAGAATCCAGGACCAAGAGAAAGATTTGAAGCTGCTTCAACAGGAGGTGGAGGCCATCAATGTCTCTGCTGATAAAGCAGTGGAGGACAGTGAGAAGATCTTCACTGAGCTGATCCGTTTTTTTCAAATGCTTCATACAACAGCGATTTGAGAAATTCCAGAAATAGATACTTTTCCAGAATCATCTCAGAACATAAAAATAACCCCAAAATTCTGTTTTCCCCCATTAACAAGATTCTAAATCATTAGTCTAATACTTTTCATAAAATCCCCTCAAACACTCTTTGTGAGGAGTTTGCAGACCATTTCAGAGGGAAGGTAGACACCATCAGATGTAATATTTTATTCTCTCAAACAAAAATGGTTTTAGACAAATCTGAGTGTCTGCCTTCGGCGGTAGTGACGCCCCTGCTGAAGAAGAGCAATTCAGATTTTAATGATTTACACAATTACCGGCCGGTATCTAACTTACCATTTTTAAGCAAAGTTTTAGAAAAACGTGTTTTAATTCAACTTAAAGGCACAGTGTGTAATTTTCGGCCAGTAGGGGGCAGTGCATACTTAAATTATCATAAGCATGCGGTATCTGTGTCTTCGAGGAAGAAACTCAACAACAGAGGTCCAACTAGTGCGGTTTTCAAACGCTCAATTCCCTGAGAATTATCTATGTGCAGCAACATGACGAGCACATCAGTCTCTCTTTCATCGCTTGGAACTAGCGAAGAGGTAATGGCGAAACATTTTTGCATTTTGAGGGGAAATCAATGTTTTAATAGCGGGCTTGTTCCTTGCGCTTTGTCCGTCCGGGCTCTTGAGAAGTAAAGACGTCATCTAATATGGCTTTCCCCTGAAAAGAGGACCCGCGCCTATTTATTTTAAAACAGATTTTTAAAGTCATATTTTACAATATGGCCAATATTTTGCAATTAATGTGCTTTACATAATTACTATTACATAATATTTTAATGGCTTTTTTCAAAGATATACTGCAAAAACTAAACACTGTCACTTTAATTATAATATTAACGATCATAATGTCCTAGAGAAATTTCAGTCTGGTTTTAGGATGAACCACAGCACCAAGACGGCTCTTTTAAAGATTTTAAATGATTTTAGATCAAACTATGATGCTAAAAAGGTGACAGTGTTGGTTCTTCTGGATCTAAGCGCTGCCTTTTAACTCGATTAAAACAGATCGGCCTCTCTGGTGCTGTTCACAAATGGTTCACATCCTACCTCACAGACAGGACTTTTATGGTAAGTTTAGATACCCAGGGTTACATTTTAGGCCCAGTGCTTTTTAACCTGTATATGCTCCCTCTTGGCCGTGTCATCAGAAGACATGGAGTTAACTTTCACAGTTATGCTGATGATACACATTTGTACCTCTCCATGTCTCCTGATAACACACGGCCAATGGATGCACTTTTTAACTGCATTTTAGAAATTAAATCTTGGATGGCAGGAAACTTTCTTCAGCTCAACCAGGACAAAACTGAGGTTTTAGTTATCGGTCCTGAGGCTCAGAGAAAGAAACTTTTACCAAAACTACAATCATTATCTTTTAATCGCTCTTTACAAATGAGGAACCTGTGCGTGATTTTTGACTCTGAGCTGAATTTTATCCCCCACATTAAAAATATTACTAAAATAGGTTTTTATCACCTAAAGAACATCGCCAGAGTCAGCCCCATTCTCTCTCGGGCCAATACGGAGACGCTAATGCATGCTTTTATCACTAGTAGAATTGATTATTGTAATGCCCTGCTTTTTGGTCTTCCCAAAAAGACTACCTCAGGTTTACAGCTTTTACAGAATTCAGCAGCTCGTGTCCTGATGAAGACTAGGAGGCGGGAGCACAGTACACCGGTCTTAAAATCACTGCATTTGCTCCCCATATGTTTTAGGATCGATTTTAAGGTTCTTTTAATGGTTTTTAAATGTCTTAATGGTCTTGGGCCTTCGTATCTGTCAGAAATGCTTTTACCGTATGAACCATCGCGGTCTCTGCAATCCTCTTGCAGCCGTCTCCTTGTCATCCCCAAAGTCAGGACAAGGACTCATGGTGAGGCGTCTTTCCATTATTATGGCCCTCACCTCTGGAACAGGCTGCCAGAGGACCTCAAGGCCGCAGAGAACGTTCATGTTTTTAAGAGCAGGCTTAAGACTCAACTTTTTAACCAAGATTTTAACTAATTATTATTTATTAATATATGTTTAACTGGTCAGCATGTTTTACCTGATTTAATTTTAAGTTTAGCTTTTAACTGTTTATTATTTGTTAATCTGCTTTGCATTTTGATTTTGATTCTATCTTATCATTGTTTTACACTTGATAATTTAAAACATAATCAGTCGTAACATCTTTATCATTTTTTACTACTTGATCTATTTATCATTATTTTAATAATATATTATATATATTAATCTTATTATTTTATTTTTTAACGTATTTTAATCCTCCTCCCAGTGTTTCATCTCTGGGGGCCCTCGGCCTCGGGAGATTCCTGAGAGCAGAGGCTCAAAACGGGATCACTAGCCCCACTTAGTGCTTCATGAATTTTAAAAACTAAAGGAAGCAATCTCTAACAGATTTTTACTGCTCAATAAACATTTTAACATAAAATAAGCTTAAATGTAGCTTGTAAGAGCAATGTTCTAAATAAAATAAATATTCCACGGAAAATGGTCAAATGGAGACCAACGTCTGTAAACTACAAACAATCTTCTGCCCCTCCGATCAACAGCTGCTTCTAAGCTCCTCCCCTATATTCAACACAGAGTTCAGCTCTGCTGCTGCATTTCCTGGTTCCTCCTGTTTCACTCGTCTGAAAGCTTCGGGATCGGTAGAATCACTGAGCTGATCACACAAACTGCAGCAGATCAGTAAGGAACAAACTGGAGTTTGGCTTCTTGTGGGACACATCTACAGGAGGAACAGAAACCTGAGACTTTTAGTTTTGTTGAGAAGGAAAATTGGATCAGAAAGGAAATCAGATGGATTCAACAAAATACTCCTGTTCCATCTGTTTGGAACTACTAAAGGATCCAGTGACTATTCCCTGTGGACACAGCTACTGTATGAACTGTATTAAAGATTACTGGGATGGAGAAGATAAAAGTAGAATCTGTAGCTGCCCTCAGTGCAGGAAACAGTTTATACCAAGGCCTGTTTTGGAGAAAAACATCATGTTAGCAGAGTTAGTTGAGGATCTGAAGAAGACTGGACTCCAAGCTGCTCCAGCTGATCACTGCTATGCTGGACCTGAAGATGTGGCCTGTGATGTCTGCACTGGGAGAAAGATGAAAGCTGTCAAGTCCTGTCTTGTTTGTTTGGTTTCCTACTGTAAGAATCACCTTCAACCTCATTATGAATTGCCTGCTTTTAAACGACACAAGCTGGAGAGTCCTTCTAAGGACCTCCAGGAGAACATCTGCTCTCATCATGATGAGGTGATGAAGATCTTCTGTCGCACTGATCAGCAGTTTATCTGTTTTCTCTGCAATATGGATCAACATAAAGGCCATGAAACAGTCCCAGCTGCAGCAGAAAGGGCTGAGAAGCAGAAGAAGCTCCAGGTGAGTCGACAACAAATCCAGCAGAGAATCCAGGACCAAGAGAAAGATGTGAAGCTGCTTCAACAGGAGGTGGAGGCCATCAATGTCTCTGCTGATAAAGCAGTGGAGGACAATGAGAAGATCTTCACTGAGCTGATCCGTCTCCTCCAGAAAATAAGCTCTGATGTGAAGCAGAAGATTAGATCCCAGCAGGAAACTGAAGTGAGTCGAGTCAAAGAGCTTCAGGAGAAGTTGGAGCAGGAGATCACTGAGCTGAAGAGCAAAGACGCTGAGCTGGAGCAGCTCTCAAACACAGAGGATCACAACCAGTTTCTCCACAACTACCGCTCACTGTCAGCACTCAGTGATTCTACACACTCATGCAGCATCAACATCCGTCCTCAAAGATACTTTGAGGACGTAACAGCAGCTGTGTTAGAGCTCAAAGATAAACTACAGGACATATTGAGAGACTCATGGACCAACTTATCAAAGATGGTCACAAAGGTGGACGTTCTACTACCAGAACCAGTGACCAGAGATGGATTCTTAAGATTTTCATGGGAAGTCACTTTGGATCCAAACACAGCACACACCGAACTTATATTGTCAAAGAGGAACAGGAAAGTGACACTAATGAACCAACAACAGTCTAATCCTAATCATCCAGACAGATTTACAGATTATTATCAGATTCTGAGCAGAGAGAGACTGACTGGACGTTGTTACTGGGAGGTGGAGTGGAGAGGAGGAGGAGTTTATGTAGCTGTTTCATACAGAAACATCAGGAGAGCAGGAGGATTTGGATTCAATGCTAAGTCTTGGTCTTTACGCTGTGATACAAACAGTTACACATTTTGTCACAACAACATCATAACTCCAGTATCAGGTCCAGTTTCCTCCAGAATAGGAGTGTACCTGGATCACAGAGCAGGTATTCTGTCTTTCTACAGCGTCTCTGAAACCATGACTCTCCTCCATAGAGTCCTGACCACATTCACTCAGCCTCTACATGCTGGGATTGGGCTTAATTATAATTATCATGGATCATCTGCTGAGTTGATTAAACCTAAACAATCAGTAGTGATCTAAGCTCCAGTTGGTTAAAAGTATATTTCATTCTCAGGTACTTTAGTAGCCATCATTGCTTTCATTTCTTCACTGCTCAGAGATCAGCTGTGTTTATGGAGCTACTTTCTCCTCGTGTTGTTGTGTTGATGTTGGACTTTAACTGGGTGCTGCCCCTTCCTGTTTCTGTTCAACCATGAAGGATATAACTGCTCATGATTATTTTTATTCAATTAAACTAATTACATTTACATTTATTGCTTTGTTAGACCAGATGTTGTTTAAATCCATGCAGAGATGAGCTGATGGACACTATATATCATAAAGATCAATCAGGACATTAGTCATTTTGTTGGACAAAGCTTAGATTCTGTATTAAACTGATTGAATAACACAAAACTTTACTGAGCTCAATGCAGTTGGGTTAAACTGAAATTAAAATTCGGTTCCACACCATATTAACTTAGTTACTACATTCTGGGATTTTGATAATAGAAACAGGAATCAAAGTAAGAAAGAAATTTGATAGTGAAATAGATGAAGACAACACATGCTAATAGAGGGTTGTTAAAACTAGGATTAGACATGAATTTATTCCCAGTTAAGGTTTCTTCATAATCACGTGTTATCAACTGAGAAATAAATAGTTTTAGTCTACTAATAATTCTACTAATAATTCCACTCATTTTTGTAAGAAAAAATGTTTCTCCCTCATCTTGTAATAACAGCAAGCAGCTGTTCTAAAGTAAAATTGGACTCATAAAAAAAATGTTCAGAAACTGAAAATACCTTGTAATACTTAACAATCTCACTTACCGCACACATTTAATAGAGTTCACTCTTTTGGCCAGTTTCTTTTGAAAAGGCCTTTATGGCATTAGATGGAGCTCAAATGATCATTTATCCTCCAGATGATGATCCATAAAAAATAAATTAATAAAAAAAAACAGAACAAGATGTGCAGAAACTGTTGGTTCCTTTGAATCAGGGTTGAACACGTTTTTGTTTACTGCTTCTTTGCCTTAAAGAATCAAATTAACGAACAGTTTGAAAAAGGTTTCTTTTATGCCCTTATTATTTGAATTTTACCATTATTTTTTTGATGACCTTTGATGACCTGTAACTCATTTTGGATTGTCTTATGTGTAAATGGTGACAAAAATAAACTTGCCTTATCTTGCCTGAGAAAATCAAAGCATGCATTGTTTAAGGGTAGCTGTGTTCAAAAACTATTTGTATGAATATGTTAATATACATTTTCAGTCAAACAAGACATGATGATCTTGAGATGATTATGATGACTTTATGGGATTCTCCATAAGTAAAATAAATTCTATTTAAAATGAAATCATTGGCATTCTCCCAAACATGATTAACTCTCTTTCAGTAAATGAGGCAGTATCAGAGAGAACGGTAGAACCATGTTTATGTCTGTACAATTTTGATTCTGTTGAACTTTTGGAATTATCACAAATATTAGCTTCATCTTAATCACTCAACTTGTATGTTAGACCCAATACCAACCAAATTATTTAAGGAAGTGTTCCCTCTGGTTACTGGCCCTATTCTAGAAATGATTAATCTATCTTTAATAAATGGATATGTGCCTCAGGAATTTAAGGTTGCTGTAATTAAACCTTTACTTAAGAAACCCTCCCTGGATCAAGATCATTTGGCTACAACTACAGACCTATATCTAACCTCCCTTTCTTATCCAAAATTCTTGAGAAAATTTTCAATTCAATTCATTTATATAGCGCCATTTCACAACAGATGTCATATCAAGGCACTTTACAAGAAGAGTTATTACAATACAATGTAATTATTAATAATTAGGACTTAGAGAACCACAGACGATTGCGTCGTGACTTCTCAGCAATCCCTCACATTGAGCAAGCGTGAAGCGACAGTGGAGAGGAAAAACTCCCTTTTAACAGGAAGAAACCTCCAGCAGAACCAGATCATAAGCGGTCATCTGCCGAGACCGTCTGGGGTTTGGAGAAGGCAGCAGAGACACAGAAAGAGCAACAGCGCTTGAATTGATAGCACATCATGCAGTTGGGGAGAAGTAGGAGAGAAAGTAGGAACTGACTCAAATAATGTCCTCCAACAGCCTAAAGCAGCATAGCTACTAACATTAACCTGTCTCCTAGCTACTAGCAGACCTAGCTACTAACACTCTCTACCTGGCTTACATTAATCTATCTCTACCTAGCTACTCTACCTCTTCCTATCTCTTCCTAGCTTTTGACACTCTACCTGACTACTAACATTAACCTATCTCTTCCTAGCTACCTGTCTAACCTGTCTCTAACTACCTATTAACATATCTCTAACTGTAAGCTTTGTCAAAGAGGAAGGTTTTAAGCCTAGTTTTAAAGATAGACAAGTTGTCTGCTTCACGAACCAACCCTGGGAGCTGGTACCATAGGAGGGGAGCCTGGTAATCGAGAGATATGCCACCCATTCTACTTTTAGAAATCCTAGGAACTACCAGTAGACCTGCAGTCTGAGAGCGAAGGTCTCTGTTAGGAACATTTGGAACAATCAGGTCTCTTATGTATGATGGAGCTTGATTATTAAGAGCTTTATACACAAGAAGGAGGATCTTAAATTCTATTCTAGATTTTAGTGGGAGCCAGTGAAGAGAAGCTAAAACAGGGGAAATGTGATCTCTTCTTCTTTTATTTATTAGAATCCTAGCAGCCACATTTTGGACTAACTGAAGACTTTTAATTGTATTCTGTGGACTACCTGATAATAAAGAGATACAGTAATACATCCTTGAAGTAACAAAGGCATGGACTAGTTTTTCAGCATCACTCCTGGACAATGTTCCTAAGGTGAAAAAAGGATATCCTAGAGACTACTTTAATGTCAGATCTAAATGACATATCTTGGTCAAAAATAACACAGAGGTTCTTTGCTTTATTACTGGAGGCTAATTTAATGCCTTCCAGGTGAAGGGGTTGACTAAGTAGTTTCTTTTTCAGAGCTTCTGGTCCAAAGACGACAACTTCTGTTTTATCAGAATTCAGAAGCAAGAAGTTTAGAGTCATTCAAATTTTTATGTCTTCCAGACATGCCTGTAGTCTACCTAACTGATTGGATTCATCAGGATTTATGGCAGTCCCTGTTCCCTGAACCTGGACCCTGGGTTGTGTTGTATTTTATTTTTTTGGGGCTATTTTTATATACAGTTTCGTAGTACATATGTTTTAAATATCTTTGGTAGGCATTCAGAGGTAGAGGTCTGTTTTATATTATTCATGGGGGTAAAACACATTCTTGACCAGTATTTTAATTGGGGTAAGCTTTTTAAGCAATAAAACTCTTGGGTAATTCTGTATGTTGTACAACCAGGATGTCTGTAGATTAGGATTTATTGCAGGCCATAAAACTAGGAGTTTTGCTTGGGAGGACCCGGAACCATAATACCATAAAACTCAGAATGAACTTTTGACCAAGGAGGAGGACACTTCCATCTTATGAATGCATCATTCTTGACAACCAGTCTGTGTCAAGACACTTTTTAAAAACGTTCTGATTGGAGCAGATTCCGAGGGAGAAGAGACGCCCAGAATCCTGGGAAGTTTTGGATGTCTATAAAAGTTATGACATGAAAACCATTCGTTGTCAGATGTCTTTAATCTGGCCCAGAGAAAATGGGCATGTTTCTCTGTAAAACTGCATATCTGTTAATCTGTTTAAAATAAAACTGAGAACTGGGAAATTGGCTCCATTTGTCTCTGCTTTGAACATGCACTGAATTATCTTTTTTACAAAAATTTAATTCTACAAATGGTGACCTCGAACGTGTGCAGAGTTTGGACCAAGATCCAGTTATTTTTTAAATTAATTAGACGGACATGTATTTGCTCTATTGACAATTTGCGCAGAGTTGCGTAGTTTTTAATTCTGTTGATTGGTTAATCTAACATTGGGTAAATGTTGTCATGCAAGTTAAATATGTTTTTTTGTTTTGAGCAGATTAACTGTTGCGGGCCCGTAGTTGAAGCTGCTCCTTTGTCTGTCTCTCTGTTCTGCACATGATTGCGACTTTCTTTGCGCTCCGCAGAGAAACACCGGTGTCTGCTGGGAGATGGAGTTTGTTACTCTGCGCGCCCAGGGGGGCTGGTTTTTCTCCGGAGAATACAGAGGGACAGTGGAGCAGATGGACTGGATGGAGCGGTCCCTTCAACGACTCAAAATCGGAGCCAAAGTGCGGATCGGGGCTTGAGAATTGGCCTCTCGACTTCGACAGGACGCTGTCGGAGATTCTTCAAGGCTGGCAAACGAAAAAAGATTGCGGTAGAGGTTGAGGTTAGTGTTTGATAATATTGTACAAGTACTGTGTATGTGTGTGCGTATGTGTGTGTGTGAGATGTTTTTTTACGCAGGCGCTTTGCGAGACGTGCTGGAGATGTTGCGTTTGTGTTAAAATGTTATAGTATAAATAATGAACTCGGGTATAATAAAATCATTAAAATAGATAAATAAATATATAACTAAATATGATGGATAACTGAAATTAAAAAATCTATAAGAATTAGCTGTGAACATTTACAACAGGCCATCAGAGCGGACGCCCAAGCTAGGTGGTGAGATGGCGGAGCGAATTCTGCGTGGTTTTCTGTTTAATAGCACGGCTAACATACAACAGCTTTGACTATATGTTTTAATAAATAAATTAGTGGTAATAGGCGGTTTTCTGCCATCTGTTCGAGTCTTTTGAGTGGTTTTCTGGAGGCCGGCACCGGGAAATTTCTCAAAGTGGACTACGAAAATTGTAACAGATTGGTGTAAACCTCCGCGATAAAATAATTAATAAGGTCTGAAAGTCACCGCTTATAATGTTGTGTTTTTTGTTAATGGTTTTGGGCTGTAACGGACGTTGTAGATTCGGTGTTTTCTGTGCGGGACAGCTGTTTGGAAACATGTGTTTCAGTCCGTGTTGGAAGAACAGGAGATTGTTTTGGTCGTACCGAATTAAAGTTTGGTAAAGTGGTATAAATTGTGCGGATTAAGACCTGGGATGGCGGTATGTAATTTTCTAAAGTGTGTGTTGCGATTTTCTTGAGTGTTTTCGCCGTACGTTTTGTACTGTTTTAGGTTTCGTTGCACAAAGAGGGTTTACGGTAGCACGTTGCTGTAGGCTGCTGTGCTATGCTAGCGTTTTTGCTTTTGTGTGTCAATGTGTTTTGTAATTAAACATAACTGCATGTTATGTGTGTTGTAAGCTAGAAGTTGATTTTGGATATAAAGTGATTACAGACTCCTGCAGACGATTGCCTTGTTAAGACTTAAACGAATTTGGATTTTGTTAAATTTTTCTGGTTAATTAGGATATAATATTTTATGACATGACTGGACGTTTGTTAGAAAACGGCCTCAGATAAATTTTGTTTGCTACTCATTTGGACTCCCTTCGGCAATGTTTTAGCACATTTTCTACGAAGGGCAATTTAAGGTGTTTCACATTTAACTGAACTGTTACAATACGGAGATTAAAGATTAAGAAGTACATGCTGAATTTAGTTAACTGGTTTTGCCAGAGAAGGCTCAATTTATCACATGAGGAGAGCATGTACATTTATTGGGATAATGATGCATGTTACAATTAAACGCAAATGACTAAGAACAGTTACTCATGAGTCGATTCTGACTTGGTGAAGTTTTAATTTTTGATTTCATCTTTAAAATTAAAAAGAGGGGAGTTTATAGTCAAAATAAAAGTTGCATTTTTTTAATCTTTAATTAGGTGGATTTGTTGCTTTTTGATTGATCTAAGCAGGATTTGATTAAGTTGGCCTAAATAAAGATAAAGCTATAAGCAGTAATTATAAGAATAGAACGAAAAGCAAACGGTGTTAATTGGAAAGCAACAAACTGGTTTAAATTATTTTAATAAGCACCGTGTTGAATGGTACAGAGAATGAGTCTGTGATTTAAATAAGTATCATTTATGCTAAAATTATGTTTGGCTTATTTCTGATGGCTCTATAGACTTTAGAAATATAGCTTAGTCTCTGAATGAATGACCTAAAGGAGACTGGTGTTAAATTATTTACACAATTGAACATTCTTAAGGATTTTGTGGACACTAAATGCTTATTGGATTTATCAAATTTCAACTGGGGTTCAAGGAGTAACCCAGCATATTTCAATTCCGTTACAAATTGAATGTTTTTACCATGCAAAACAATACTTATCATAGTGATATTTTCTAAACTAGTGGGATTTGAATGTTTGAGTTTGAAAAAAAGAAAACATTAAAACACAGAGTCATCTTTAAGGCATCAGTTTGTTTTTAAACAGGCTGGGGATAAATTTGGAATTGGTCTAAGGATTGAAAGTAACAACTAAATTCTTTGGTAGATTTGTTGAAGAACAAGTAATGAATATCAGCGGTGATCGAAATGATGGTTTAATTTAGAAGTAAGAAGTAAATTCTAATTCATTTATTCTGATCGTGTAGAAGCAAAATGTGATTGGAGCAGCTACATTGAAATAATTGTTTACCATATATTTGAATGCACATTTTGTTTTCACAAATAAGAATTGGTTTTAGTTTTAAAGTTTAGGATTAATCTTTCAGATGTTATTCATTAATTGTTAGCTAGTCTACTTGATGCTGAGAGTAAATTTACATGTCCTAAAACATTTTGGAACAGTTCTGATCATAGAATAATGGCATAATATACCATTTGATTAGTGGGGACTCTGTGACTGACAATTTATTTAGATTTTTTTTGATTTGATTTTCTTTATTTTTTTCTTATTTTTTTTATTTTTTTCTCTTTCTCTCTCAACCTTTATGTATTTGGTTCGACTTGGATTCTGACCCAAATTTCTGAATTGCGGTCTGTTTATTAATGAGAACTTTGGAAAATGTTAATTTGAGAAGCTGGATTAAAGAAAACATGATTCAGTGGTAATTTCTTTGACATTTGTTTAGAAGCTTCAATTAAATTTAGTGTGTGTACTTTGAGACATAGAAGGAGATAATTGGGATACTGTAAAAATGCTGGTTTTTGTTTTTTATTTTAATGCTACTAGTTTTTGTTAAGATAAATCTTATCTCTTGAACCTCCTTTATTGAATGTTTTTTTTGTTTTACTGCTAAGGGGAATTAGACTACTATGTATCCTACAAAAATTTAAGAGGAGTTTTAGTTGCACAAATCAGTTTGACTATGTTTGATTCACTTCACAGAATCTGACAGATGTTCTTGAAGTATGAACTGTTTCGTTATTTACAACCAGAATATCTTGCCCAGTTGGCTTTTTGTGTTTGTTTAAAGAGGAATCATATAAGCAAAAGTTACTTTGAATTTAGATTGGATTGTGTTAATAAATAAGTACTTTAGGTTTGATAGTCTGCGATTACATTAATTGGAGCAAGGAGTGAGACAGGCTTTGTATGCACAACAAGCCTGCAAGTCTCATAGAATTCTTTACGAAAGTTGTTCCGTCATTTTGTTTAATGTTTTTGGTTTTCATAATTTTTTTATGCTTTGGGTTATTTTTTCTCTGCATTTGTTTTACTAATTTTTTTTTTGTCTGAGCCAGCTTGATAGAGATCCAGTACACTTAAGTGATGGGGAGTTTGGAGACTGGATCGTTATTGGTAATTGCTCAGATGGGAGGAGCTTCACAGGTAACATTGACAACACCAACAACAGTTATAATTGGAGGGGAACCTAGTTGGACATCTTTATCTCACTGTAAGTAGCATACTTATATTAGCAGAAATTATTAATTGATTAAAGGGACAGAGTCTGGGAAAAGTGGTGTGAAGTCTGAATTTCAAAGGGGTTTAGTTCAATATGAGCTATTCGTCTCAACCTCAGTGAAGCGAAACCAGGAGAGCCACTTTTCCATAGAGACTGTTTACAAGAGGGACAGAAAAAAGGGGATAGAACCTTTGCAGATGGTTATTGCCTTTATTTTTGTTATTGCAATGTTTTAGTGGTGCTTTAGCAATATCTAACAGAAAAATCCAGCCTTTTTTTTTATTTTTATTTTTTTATTTATTTATTTTTTATTTTATTTTATTTATCTATTTACTTTGTGAACAGACCACTAAACTTTGAAGAAAAGAATTAGTGAATGGTATCGATGCAGTTTATATCTGAGGAATAGACATTATGTTATGAATTGTTATGTTTGCTCTCAGACACCATTTTGTAGGACATCAACATAGAGCCTACTGATCTTACTGATTAATTTTCAGATATTTTACTCACCTCAAGGATTTGGGAGACTGTTGAGACTGAAATGTATTGCCCAGGAAGGAAGTTATGGGGGTGATGAAAGAATTTGCAGAGTGGGTAAGACTGACTGATAGAGGTTAACCTGCGTTTTTCTATACTTTTGATTGTATTTGTGATCAGACCATAGATCTACTTGTTTGGACATGTTTAGTAAAACTAAATAAGATTATATTGATTTGCCAAATTAGGGCATGGGACATGTATGGCTGTTTGTCCACTGTTGACGCACTCCAATGGCTGCAAGGAAGCTCGGTGCTTTGTGTTGAGGCTGGATGGAACGTCTGGTCTGCTTATCTGTGGAATGTCTTGTCATAACTGCCTTTCGACAATAATGCAGGAGACAATTTGCTGGGATTAACAAACGTTCTTGGCTTTATCCACAGCAAGCACCTGAGGATGTGGGGAGAGGCACAAAGCTGCTGCCCCAATAGGAGCAGGCCTGTCGAGTGCTGGATGGGAAAACATGGTTCTGTTCCCGTGCCCAGGTTTGGTGAATTTGAAGATAATTGGATACTTTAAATTTATAGGTTTAGTTTTGTTAATTTATACTTGGAAAATTTACAGCTAAAGTGGGAAAAACTCAGGCTAACTAGGTTAGTTTTTGCGTACTTTATGGGATATATTTCTGGATATATGACACATGTTATGGGTTTTTTAAGCTGTAAGGAAGAATTCAGAAACAATGCGTAAATGTTAAATTAATCATTTGATTCCATACCAGGTTTTCTTAATGGCATCAGATCGCATCTTCCTGCACCTGAATGAATTGGCTGTGTTTGGGAAATGGTCAATTACGGGAGTAATTTACCATTAAAGAGGGATTATTATTGTAATCATCTGATTATGATTTCATTTGGAAAAGACAGTTCCTTTATAGACATTTACTGAATGCAGCTCCCAGCAGCCTTGGACGGAATGCCAGCGGTGCGGAAGAGAAGATATGAACTTTTAAAAGAACAAAAATGTTACTTCTAACTATTTTTTTCTGTTTCACAGGGTTCTTCCCACTTTAAGTTTGATTTATTTCAGAATATAACATAGTAATAATGTCTATGTTCATGGGTTTTCTAAGCTTCTTCCACAGTATTAACATGTATCAAGTCAGATTTAATTATCTCTTCACATTTAAGACATTCTTATACCTACTATTACATTTTTGGGTTTTGAATTTAGTAGTTTTTGGGAATTGTTAAAATAATTTTTTTGGATAATGCCAAAAGAGGGTGAATTTATAATTAACAGATTTACATTTTTTGAGTAATGGGAGTTAAGGTTAAAAAGGTATTTTAACAGGTTGTGTTTTGAATTTTAATCTGGAAGTCTTGTTGTGGTATCATATGAAAGACTTCATGTTTTAAAACTGATAAAATTTCTTGGGTTTGACTTTTTTTTAGCATTCTCAAATGCTTTACAGGTTTTAGATCTTAAGTTGTAAACACTAACCCTGAAGGAGAGTACAGAGGAGTGATCAATCTATTTGAAAATAGATTGAAAGAGGGATTTGTTGTATTTTATTTTTTTGGGGCTATTTTTATATACAGTTTCGTAGTACATATGTTTTAAATATCTTTGGTAGGCATTCAGAGGTAGAGGTCTGTTTTATATTATTCATGGGGGTAAAACACATTCTTGACCAGTATTTTAATTGGGGTAAGCTTTTAAGCAATAAAACTCTTGGGTAATTTACTGATGTTGTACAACCAGGATGTCTGTAGATTAGGATTTATTGCAGGCCATAAAACTAGGAGTTTTGCTTGGGAGGACCCGGAACCATAAAACCATAAAACTCAGAATGAACTTTTGACTTGGACCCAAGAGGAGGACACTTCCATCTTATGAATGCATAACGGACCAGTCTGTGTCAAGACACTTTTTAAAAACGTTCTGATTGGAGCAGATTCCTAGGGAGAAGAGACGCCCAGAATCCTGTGAAGTTTTGGATGTCTATAAAAGTTATGACATGAAAACCATTCGTTGTCAGATGTCTTTAATCTGGCCCAGAGAAAATGGGCATGTTTCTCTGTAAAACTGCATATCTGTTAATCTGTTTAAAATAAAACTGAGAACTGGGAAATTGGCTCCATTTGTCTCTGCTTTGAACATGCACTGAATTATCTTTTTTACAAAAATTTAATTCTACAGTTGTCACAGCATTGGGGAACTAGAGATAACCCTATCAATGTTCCTGGAAAGAAGCGAAGCTCCGTCCGCGGTGGGATGGATGCCGTCTCTATGTAACAGTCCAGGTTTTCCCCAGAAGGTCCCCCAGTTATCAATGTAGCCCACATCGTTTTCTGGACACCACCTTGACAACCAAAGGTGAAACGACAGCATTCAGCTATACATGTCATCGCTAGTACAATCAGGCAGGGGACCAGAAAAAATGTCAGTCAGACATCTTTTTGGCAGCCCTACACACCAAAGCTATGCTAATTTTAGTGACCTCCGATTGCCGTAAGCGGGTGCGGCTGCGCACTGGGGTCTGGCGCTAAGCTTCCTACGAACAGTCACCCAGCTCGCCTGAGGTCCCGGCTGCACGGGATCTGTTGGAGGACGGCTAAGGAGTCCTGTCCTAACTGGCTCCGCACTAGCTACTGCTGGGCCTGGCTGTTCTACAGCGCGGAGCCGGGCCTCTAGCTCAGAAACCCTTACCTCCAAGGCTACAAAAATGCTGCACTTATTACACCTACCATCTTCGCTAAAGGAGGCAGAGGAGTAGCTAAACATCTGACACAGAGAGCAGGAGAGAGGAGATGCAGAGACAGATGGAGGGACAGGAGAAACAGCAGCCATAGCCATGCTAGCAGTGAACCTAAGCTAACCTAGCTAACCTAACCTAGCCCAGAAAACAAGTGTAACACTTAACGAGTTCCCAAAACGTAAACAACACCAACAGAAAATAAGTGTTTCAACGTGTTTGTGTGTTAAAATAACTCAGAAAAGCTTCTAGACAGAGAAAATTAGGTGAATTAAAGAGGGCAAGAGCACCGAGATTCAGCCAAGTGAGCCACCAAACAGGAAATGACGCGATACGCTTCAGGAAATGATGCAATCGTTAGTAGTATATATAGTAGTATAATATATATAGTATATACACTTATATAGTAGTATAAATAGTTGCTAATCAAGTATGTGAGCATCTGAACAGCAACAAGGTGTTTGAAGAATTTCAGTCAGGTTTTAGAGCTCATCATAGTACTGAAACAACACTGGTAATGTCATTTTTTCAGTTTTCAGAGATCAGATGTCTTTATGGAGCTACGTTGTCATCTTGTTTATTGTTTTGTTGATGTTAGTTTATTTGGGTGCTGCCTCTTCCTGTTTCTGTTCAGCTATGAAGGTTATCACAGACCAGGAGGATTTTGATTAGACTAAACTAAGTACATTTAAATTTATAGCTTTAGACCAGATGTTATTTTTTATATCCATGCAGAGATTAGCTGATGAAAACTGTACTTATCATCATTAATCAGGACAATCATTGTTTTATTGGACAAAGTTTAGATTCTGGATCAAAGTGGTTGTAGAAATTCATATAAAATGTACGGACCCTAAACTTGTAATCTCCCTCTTAAAGGTTTAGATCCATTTTGGTTAAACTTAAATCCAAATTCAAGTCCAGACCACATTCATGCTGGGTTTAGATAAATGAAACAGGAATCAGCGCAAAGTTCCCTAAATTCAAAACCTTTGCTGGCAGACAGCCAGCTGATGCTAAAAGAAAAGGTATTTGTTTTTTATTAGAAATTTTCAAGACTTCAGGCATAAAAAATTTAATAAAAATGTATGAATTTATAATGCTGCAAAAGTCGTTCACAAGACAATCATTCATAGAGAATTATGTGATAATTGGTTAAAAAAAAAGAAGAAAAAATGCTAATTATTATTAAAATATTATCGTATTTATATAAAAACATTTTTGGTTGATTTCATCCATCCATCCATCCATCTTCTTAACCGCTTATCCAATTCAGGGTCACGGGGCAGCTGGAGCCTATCCCAGCAATTATCAGGCGTTAGGCAGGGTACACCCTGAACAGGACGCCAGTCTGTTGCAGGGCCAACACAGAGAGACAGACAACCATTCACACTCACATTCATTCCTAGGGACAATTTAGAGTGATCAATTCACCTATCATGCATGTTTTTGGACTGTGGGAGGAGCCGGAGTACCCGGAGAGAACCCACGCATACACGGGGAGAACATGCAAACTCCATGCAGAAAGACCCTGGGCCGGGATACGAACCCACGACCTTCTTGCTGCAAGGCAACAGCGCTAACCACTGCGCCACCGTGCAGCCCTGGTTGATTTCATACTTTCCCTATTTTATACATTTAATCAGCATAATTGATGATTTTTTTTTCATATAATGTGGCTGTCCTGATAATTATTTTTGCAATAAATACAGAAATCACATCTGAACAATAAGAATAAAGTTTTTCTCTGAATGTTTACACATCAATAGAAAATCTCAAGTAACATGAAGATCTTACTCAAACAAAGATTCAATGTTTTAGAGATGTCAGTAAGTTAGAGCGTCACATTTGATCACCTTAATACCAGAATAATTTGTATTTTGCTAAAATCATATGTTTTCAACCAAAACAAAGCAGCATAAAAATGTGAAATGTAAAGGAAAAGAGAAACGTTTTTCAAATATATAAAATAAAATCTCAGGAGTTTGATCTGCATTGGTAATCATTTCACTTTCTTATGATACCCCTAAATAAAATCAAGGTCAACCACCATTTCGTCTACTCTTACCTGGAAACACAAGGCATATTTAATTTTGTGTTTCAAATGTTTTTTATTTATTTATTGTTATCTATTGTGTCTGCAGTCAGAGGAAACTGAAAGCAACCAAGTCCGGTCTGGTCTGTAGGGCTTCTTATTGGGAGATTCCCTTTTCTCCTCACTATTTTGTCCCTATCATAAAGAATCACAAGCTGGTGGAACCCTCCAAGTAGTATCAGGAGAGGAACTGGGCTATTGGAGATGAGTTCGAGAAACTTTTGAAGAAAGAACTTAAGAAGCCTTAAGAAGAACTGAGAAGCAGAAGGAGCTAGAGTGGCTAAAATTATGTAACAATTAATTAAAATAACTCTGGAATTGTCCGCAAATATTCCAGAATGTCTATCTGAAAAAGGCTGTTGAGATGTGCTAAAGAGGCTACATAACATCGCTCTTTCTGGCATATGACGACACGAAGTGTGGCCGTGCCAAGGGGCTTGGTCTGGGAGGTCATCAGAATGTCTTTTTCCCATCAAAATGAATGAATTAGTGAACAAAAGAGAAACACCGCAAATGGCTTATACAAAGTAAAACCCCAGATAAGGTTTCAAGTTACTTCTCAAGGTTATCAAAATGGACAATTTTCTGATTACTATGAGCTAATTCCAATGGCCAGCATGAGTATTGTCTTATTATGAATTGATAATTTTATTATTGTTTTTTTTTTTTTTTTGATTGATCTCTCACCCACAACCATTAGTAAATGACATCATTAAATAATTGGTCTGTTATCTGTTAAAAAACAGGGGACTCTTATGGGAAAATAATTTCACGATTAGTTCTATTTAGTGATTAGAAATTATTAGCAAATGTATCCGGGGAATATGACATAATTCGTGAAACTCGATGAAGAGAATGAAGTTGAAGAAGACTTATGGATGCTTCGCCTACTCTGTTCTAACTGGAAGACTCATCTTATATTTGTTACATCTGTAGAGTAGACCAATATATCTGATGGAAAGCTCGGGAAGCTCACGCATTCAAGCAGAGATACCATGTTAGATGGGAAGAGATGCCCGAAGAGAGGTTTGTGTACTTCTATAATAAATATTTAAAAACTGCCAATGGAGACTGAATCATCCTTATCTTTATTTTCATCCCTATGGAAATCTGCCATATCACGCTTTAATGTAATAAGGTGGTGTTTGTTATTATCTTTCTTGTTCTCATTTATTGGAAGTAGGACTCAATGAGAGTATTTTCTCCCTCGCACACCAACCCTGACCTATTGTAAATCCTCTTTGCTACAAAGTGGGAGCACCTACCATGTCAATCCCACAGCCTCCTTAGCATCCCTGCGATGTATGTCTTATGTTTTCTCTCTGAGAACGTGTACGGGAAAAGCAATTTACTGAACCACTGGTTACAATGCCAATACGGCATTCATTCATTCATTCATTCATATATGCTTGCTAAATATGAGGGATTGCTGTGAGTCAATGCAGCAATGCAGGCAACTTTTTACTTTCTCGACACGCTTATCCGGGAGGAGTAAATGCTGTAAGTCAACCATTCTATGCAATCTGCTGGGTTTTCATAAAAAGAACAACCTTTTAAACCAGTTAGAATAATGAATCAAACCTGGTGAACTGTTAATAAGAAGTATGAATCGGAGCGTGTGTATGAATGGTTTAAAATTACTTTTTTTGTAAAGCGCCTTGAAATGACACGTTGGGGGGGAGCATTTATTTTGCAGCAAAGCAAATAAACACAATGATAAAACTAAAAATGAAAAAAAGATCCAAGACTGAAATGGGTTCAGATTTGAGATGGATGCACCATGTTTCTCTGAGCGACATCTCAATAACACCAATATTAGAGATAAAACTACAGGTTACAAACATTCTGTGCCACAATGTTTAACCAACATGAGCTTCTATTTTCTACAGTAACCTTAAAAAAATAATGACAGCATCAAAGTAATTATATACTGACATTTTCTTCACTGATTTCATTTATTTGTGTGTTGTATTCCATTGAGACAATATACTATCTTTAGGCATCATTTATATTTATTTATTAATTTATAACTTTCCAGAAATACTTCCTCAGTAACCACTACCTTATCATTGATTCCACTCCTTAACAGTATCTTCTGATCTTCAAAGCCCAAAAAAGGGCAATACAGGTCCCCTCCATTTCTCAGGTAAACAGCTGGGAGAGGCCTTTATCAGCTCATGTAAAGCTGCATGTGACACATTAATATTTATAAAGAAGAGACAAACAATGTTACTGAGAGCTGAAAGCTACACAGCAGAGAACAAATGGATTCTACAAAAATATTTTGTATTTGTTTGGATCTTCTGAAGAGTCCAACGACTATTTCCTGTGGACACAGCTACTGTATGAACTGCAATAAAGCTTGCTGGGATAAAGAGGATCGAAAGAGAATCTACAGCTACCCTCAGTGCAGGAAAGAGTTCACTCAGAGGCCGGTCCTGGTGAAAAATATCATATGAGCAGAGTTAGTGGAGGATCTGAAGAAGAATGGACTCCAAGCTGCTCCAGCTGATCACTGCTATGCTGGACCTGAAGATGTGGCCTGTGATGTTTCCACTGGGATGAAGCTAAAAATTTCTTAGTACTGTCTGATCTGCTTGGCCTCTTTTTGCAAAAAAAATAACAACCTCAGACTAGAGATGTCTAGATACGATCACGTGATTGGAAATAGGGCCCGATCACATGGTTTCAGACTCGATAAAAATTGGACAGTTAAATCCCGATCAGGACTCAGATATATATGCATACATATTCTCATTATAACGTTTTTTTAATTTGATGTGCTATTTTTTTATTGTTATACTTTTTTATATCTACTGTTGCACTAAAGTCCAAAAGGGAAGAATTTATGTTATTTATGACTTGATTGTTCAAGCTACCTCACAGAAGTGATAAAATGTATGTTAACAGATTTGTTGTGTTAAAATAAGGTGAATTAAATGTAAAATAAGGAACCTCCTGGATCTATTTCTCCACTCTTCTGTATTCTTTGTTATGCATGATAGAAGTGTCAGATCCGGACTCTGTATCAGTGGATACCCGAAATCAAATGACTCGCACTCAGACTCGAGGGCAAACAATCTAAATTGGGACATCCTTACTGCCAACCTCAATATGGGCCTGATTTATCATATGTTTTTTTTCTTGTAAAAACAGGCCCAAAGCTTACAGCGGTGCAAAAACATACAGCAGGCGATTTACTAACATGTCACAGAGATTATTCTGCCTGTTAAACCCCAAGATGCACAATATTCATTCAGCGCTTTTGTACTTGATGAATATGCAATGTGGGCATTTGAGTCAGAAAGTGCAAAATATTGGGAGGAGAACATGCAAATATGTAGGCGTTACTTTGCACAGTGTGTTTTATCAAACATCAAACTGTTTGAGATGGCTGTTTTACTCCCTATTTTTAATGCCTCGGAAAGGCATGTCTTAACTTTGTGCCACTACAATTTAAGAGAAGTTTATTATGAGAAAACAATCCTTCACACATATTCTCACCAAATAGTAATCAACACTCTTACGACCTTAAACCTGATAGTAATGTCCGATTTTCCCTTTTTTCCCCAAAGACACATCGTAACTCACTGAGCACTCAACATGTCTGCACCCTCGGCTTATTTATTTGGATCCCTATTAGTTTTCATCAGAGTGGTTACTAATCTTCATGGGATCCCATCAATAAAATATAACATTCATGTAGTACAATACAACAATGACAAATGATTATAAATATATATGATTTTTAGGGATGTTAATTAGCAAGAATCGGGTAATACGATTTTTATCAAGATACAAGGGACGATATATAATGCGAATCATGATACTATGAGTAAGAGTATATATTGGGATTCTTAAAACTGAAATAAACTGTAGAAAATCTGCCACAGCATTCCAAACACTCCAACCTGTTTCATATGTGATCGAAAAATGTATTATTATGATTAATCTTTTAGTATTATTAACACTGAGAGCAGAGGAGCCAGACAACAGGTGTTGAGTTCGAGGTTAGAGAAGACATCACTGCCTGAGAAAATATTGATTCTTCTTACATACTTAGTTTTGAGAGTTTCTCTTATTGTGTTACATATAACCCAAGCTATTGCCATTATTTTGTATATGTCAAAAGTCACTTATTCACAGCTAAAGAGCCAGATGTCTTCATCCGGAGATATCCCCACCCTGAGGTTAATAGTTGTGTCTTCAAAGTGATAGAGGCAAGGTTGCTGAACTTTATAAATACTTATTTTCATATGAGCTTGTTAGGAGTTGGGAGTAGGGGGTAGTAGGTAGTTGGGGAGTTAGGAGGGGGGCAGCATTCGGCATTCACTGTGATCTGTGCTGTTCTCCTGTATGATCAATTCAACTTTTATTAAAACCTCCAAACTCTTAAAGGAATCTCTCTCATCTTTATTAAGAGTCTTAAATGCCATTACACATACAAAATATATCCAATTTTATTTCTGGATCCACTGGAGCAAAGAAGGTGAAAACTACCAGTCATACTTTTAATTTTATGACAAAAATTACACTCATGTCAATTAATGGTTGAATTCACATTCTTAAAAAATAAAAATCGTTAGTTTGCTTTTGAATATCAAAAAAATGTGATGCAATATATTGGCATATCGATATTTTCTTACATCCCTACTTTTTACATACTAAATTCATAAGTTTTTGATTACAAAAGCCAAATGTAATCAACTTATCAAATTTCCAACTGTCAATAAAATACCTAAAACAATGCGGTAGATCCAAAGCTAAAATTATATTTTAATATTTTTTTAAAGAATACATCTTTAATTTTCCAATACTTTATGATAATTTATTCCATTCTGGAACTTTACATTCAATACAGGCCATGATTAACTGAGGTGCATTTCAATAACATTAGTAGAATATGGACTTTTAGGACTAAGCAAACAGCCTTGATCTGGACAAACTGCAGTTTTAAGAAGTCTGACTCATGAATACACACCTGCATGTTTTAGAGAGACACTTAACATGTCTGCACTAGCTGTCTCTGAAATATGGTGCCCGCATGGAGCAGAGTGGTGCATATAACAAACAAAAACTCACATACATTCTGGCCCGATAGTAATTAACCCTCTATCAGCCTTTATCTTTATCTTTAGTCTTTATCACTTCCATTGCCTCCTGACCCTGTCCCTGGTGGTGGTGGTGTCTCTCCAAACATAAAAAAATGATCAAGCACTTCAGCAAAGACAAACCAGCAATTGTTACTATCTCCATTTCATCAGCCGATTGTGGGAAATGCAGCAAGGCTCTATTCAGCGCTTTCCAAACTGTGAAGGCCATGGGGGAAGTCTTCCACTCCAGCTGCTGAGAGAAAATCACTGTCCGTGTCCTGAAGGCAATGGGAAAGTTTTCCATGTCCGTTGTTTCTTCTGCTGGAAAATTCTGAAGATTGTAAGCAAACAGGTATGGCATCTGGAGGAAGAAGAGACTCCTATGTTCAGCCGCTGATAAACATTGGATTACTGGCTCCACCTAGTCGAGAGAAATAGGCTCATAATTTAAAACATTTCACAAAGCAATGACTTACTGACCACTTTTTTGCAGCTCAGTTAACATTTTACCACCTGCCATGTTTAGTCAAACAGACTGAAAACTATCAACTTGTAACTTGTCAGAGCAATGCTGTATATAAAATAGATATTCAACTGAAAATGATCTAATGGAGTACAAAGTCTGTATCTGAACAAAAAATATTTCAAAGACAGAAATTATGGAGCAATAACCTGAAGCCATAGGAACTTCTCTGCCCCTCCCAACCACATTGCTGCTAAGCTCCTCCCTTTTGTTCAACAAAGAGTTCAGCACTGATGCAGCATTTCCTGGTTCGTCCTGTTTTACTCGTCTAAAATTTCAGTATCGGTAGGATCACTGAGCTAACCACAAACTGCTGCAAATCTGGAGTTTGGCTTCCTGCGGAACACATCTACAGGAAGAATAGAAACCTTTCAGTGTTGCCGAGAAAGGAAATCAGATGGATTCAGGAAAATACTCCTGTTCCATCTGTTTGGATCTACTGAAGGATCCAGTCACTATTCCTTGTGGACACAGCTACTGTATGAGCTGTATTAAAGGCTACTGGGATGGAAAAGATCAGAGGAGAACCCACAGCTGTCCACAGTGCAGGAAGGAATTCATACCAAGGCCTGTTTTGGAGAAAAACTTCATGCTAACAGAGTTGGTGGAGGATCTGAAGAAGGCTAGACTCCAAGCGGCTCCAGCTGATCACTGCTGTGCTGGACCTGAAGATGTGGCCTGTGATATCTGCACTGGGAGGAAGATGAAAGCTGTCAAGTCCTGTCTGATCTGTTTAGTTTCCTACTGTGAGAATCACCTTCAACCTCACCATGATGTCCCTGGACTGAAGAAACACAAGCTTGTGAACCCGTCCAAGAAGCTCCAGGAAAACATCTGCTCTCATCATGATGAGGTGATGAAGATCTTCTGTCGTACTGATCAGCAGTGCATCTGTTATCTCTGCACTATGGATGAACATAAAGGCCATGAAACAGTCCCAGCTGGGGCAGAAAGAGCTGAGAAGCAGAAGGAGCTCCAGGTGAGTCGACAACAAATCCAGCAGAAAATCCAGGACCAAGAGAAAGATGTGAAGCTGCTTCAACAGGAGGCGGAGGCCATCAATGTCTCTGCTGATAAAGCAGTGGACGACAGTGAGAAGATCTTCACTGAGCTGATTCGTCTCCTCCAGGAAAGAAGCTCTGATGTGAAGCAACAGATCCAAACCCAGCAGGAAACTGAAGTGAGTCGAGTCAAAGAGCTTCAGGAGAAGTTGGAGCAGGAGATCACTGAGCTGAAGAGGAAAGACTCTGAGCTGGAGCAGCTCTCAAACATAGAGGATCACAACCAGTTTCTCCACAACTACCCGTCACTGTCAGCACTCAGTGAGTCTACACACTCATCCAGCATCAACATTCGTCCTCAGAGATACTTTGAGGATGTGACAGTAGCTGTGTCAGAGCTCAAAGATAAACTAAAGGACATCCTGAGAGACTCATTGACAAACATCTTAGAAGCCATCGCTGAGGTGGATGTTCTACTGACAGAACCAGAACCAAAGACCAGAGATGGATTCTTAAAATATTCAAGAGAAATCACTCTGGATCCTAATACAGCAAATATGAAACTCTTATTATCTGAGGGGAACAGAAAAGTAACATTTATGAACCAACAACAGTCTTATCCTGATCATCCAGACAGATTCACTGACTGGCCTCAGGTACTGAGTAGAGAGAGTCTGACTGGACGTTGTTACTGGGAGGTGGAGTGGAGAGGTGGAGTAGTTCATGTAGCAGTTTCATACCAAGATATCAATAGAACAGGAAGATCTAAGGAAAGTTTATTCGGGGCCATTGACAACTCTTGGACATTACGCTGTGACAAAAACAGTTACGCACTTTATCACAACAGTGTTAAAACTCCAGTATCAGGTCCAGTTTCTTCCAGAGTAGGGGTGTACCTGGATCAGAGAGCAGGTTTTCTTTCTTTCTACAGCGTCTCTGAAACCATGACTCTCCTCCATAGAGTCCTGACCACATTCACTCAGCCTCTATATGCTGGGGTTTGGATAAATGGTAATAGAATATCTGCTGAGTTCATTCAACCTCATTGATCAGCAGTGATCTGAGATCCAGTTGGTTAAAAGTGTGATTTAGTCTTTCTTTAGTCTCCATCATTATTGCCGAGATCTCATTGTTATGTAATGTCTTCACTGTCTTCGTGGAGCTAATTTGTCATCTTCTTTGTTGTTCTGTTGATGCTGTAGTTTGTCTGGGTGCTGCGCCCAGAGGTGTAGCTTGCCAGTAGGCAAGGCAGGCATCTGCCTGGAGCCCCCAAGCCACCAGGGGCCCCTCAAGGGCCAACAAATGTTACACAATGAACGCAGAGAAATGACAAGTTGAAGTGACAATTGGCTGTCGCAAATTCCTTAAATGGTCCCCTCGGCTGAGCCAAGCTTAAATCACCCTCCCCCACCTGTCTTGTCTCTGTATGTGATGGGATGGCAAACATAATTTGTTACTTATTATAATTATAATTAATAAGAGTAGCTAACAAATAATAATTTATGTTTGTTTTATGATGTTACATTGTCATCAAATATGCCTGGATAAGCCTCGAAAACTGAAGAACTTAATGACAAAACGGCCGACAGAGGGGCCCCTAGTGACATTGCTGCCTGGCGCCCCTGGTGTCTTCTGGTTTCTGGTCAGTCATGGAGGCTATCACAGCTCAGGAGGATTTTGAGTCAGCTAAACTAATTACTTTTACATGTATTGCTTTGTTAGACATTATGTTGTTGCTTTTCAGATCCATTAGTGATGAGCTGATTGAAACTGTGGTTATCATTATCATTCAGTTCATCAGTCATTTATTGTATTGGACAAAGATCACATTTAGAATTAAACTGATTTGGATATTAATAATGTGATGGACTGACGATCTGTCCAGGGTTTACCCTGCCTTTTGAATCAATGAATGAATAACTTTATTGTTTTTGTAACCAGTGGTACAATGAAAGTGCCTTTCATCACAACCTTTGCAGAGAAATACATACAGACATACATCTCAAGGACGGTCAGGAGGATGTGGGCTCGCCATATGTAGGGGCTCCAATTTTGTAGCTAAGAAAGAGGAATTATGATAGGTCAGGAGGGGGAGGGCGTTTCACATGTTTATCCGAGGCCACAAGGAAGCAAATTCAAGTTGATAAGAAATTATTTTAGGTGCAGGCGAGATCACTTTTCCATTGCCTTAAAGTCTCTCTGGCGTCTCCATACTCCCGCACAGCTGAATTTAGGGTGAGTTTCCACCGAGCTTGCCTGAAAGTTTCTCCATATTGGTCCCATTCCGTGTATCAGTTCTGAGTTCACAGTAAGCCTTCAGCTTAGTTTGTTTACCACATGAGTCTGAGATGTTACAACTCTGCACATTCCCTCATGTTGGTCATGTAGCTTCCCAGTGTTTGCTGACATCTTTTGAAATGTGCGATACACTGTGACCCCGCAGATCCCATAGAGTAGAAATCCGGTTACCATAATTCCAGTTATGTAAATATCATCCACATCTTCCATGGAAAGAAATGAGAGGCAGAAAATTTTCAATTTCCCCCAGGGAATCCGTAATGTACAGTACCACCCGGGGAACAATCTGCTCAGGCACGAGGGTTCCCTCTCACCAGCCCTCCAGTTTGAGAATAATTGATCAAATGCTTTCAGAGACCAGCTGACTATTTTCATGATTCCTTTGGTTTTTTGGAGAAAAATACAGAGAGGCACTCCAAAAATAGGGTCAGAAGGGACAGAGAACAGCAGATAAGAAACGAAATGGAGGAGAGAAGAGAGAATGTACACTTTAATCTTTGGAAAACCCTAAGAACATTCAAAATCCTGCAAGAACTCTTGAATATTGGCGAGAACATCCACATTAAGTGTTACGGATGTCAGGACTTGGTTCATCCACTTTTATTTGAGGTAGATACAATTCCAGGTTATCCTGTGGGTGGCAGGCTCCTGTGCATAAAGTGCATATATATATATATATATATATATATATGTATGTGACAGGTCTTAACCCTCTGACAAATGCAGCTCCACACTACTGTGGCTTTACACACGACAGATGTCAGTCAGGTGGATCACAAGGGGTTTATTTCTCCACGGCAGCATGGTTTCTCCTCTGTGCTCAGTTCAGTAAATAAAAGAAAACCCAATTCTGATTAAATAAATCAGAAGCAAACTAAAAAAAGTGTGATCGTAAAGTGTATATTGTTTTATAAACATGCATTAAAAACCCCAATTAATCCATTATTATGGCAGAACAAATTCAATATTCACCATGAAGTAAACACAATAATAAATCACATGGCAAATACAGTAAACTCAGAGCTAGTAGACAAATTAGCCATTTAACTAAACATATTATGAAAATCAGCCCATACAGACAATATATTCAATAAAACATTCTGAAAATAAAAATAAAAATGCACAGTGGATTACCTGCAACACAGCAGGCGACAGAGCAACAGCGTGGGTTAGCATCAGTTTCAGGACAACATGAATCTAGACATGTGGGATGAAAATAGCATTTAAGCTAAGTTAACTTCACTAACAAGGTCCCGAAACAATATATACTACTAGAAATCACAGTAAATGCTCAACCCAGTTGGCTTAATTCACAACGAAAACTATATGTGGTCAAATATCATTATAACAAATCAAACACTCCAGAAAATCAATAATTGTCTCGAACTATGCGGGAGCACGTCTTACCACGGCAGCATGGTTTCTCCTCTGTGCAATTTCCCCGCTACGTCAGTAGATGGCAGTGTTGCGCCTGCTTTGCGCTGCTTTGCCATAATTTAACATCGGCTTTTCTACTCCGTTACATATATATATATATATATATATATATATATATATATACAGTCTTGGCCAAAGGTTTTGAGACTGACACAAATATTAGTTTTCACAAAGATTCTCAGCTCTTTCTTAATCGTCGCTCCCGTCCCGTCCCGATCCCAAAGAAATACTCTTGTCCCGTCCCGATCACGTGACAGCCCCCCCCCCAAAAAAAATCTTGTCCCGAAAAAATCCCGAGAGAAAGACTCCCATCCCGACCCGAATCCCGTAGATTAGTAATTTACCTCCTATAGCGCTCGCTCCCCCCGCCCCCCTTCAAACCATAGCGTAGCACAGTATCAAAGATCATCTATTTAGCTTTATCGGCCATCTTTAACCATATCCTGCATTCTCGTTGTTTGGCCACCTTACCACGTCATGAATGGACTCGATTCGTCTGACTACCAAACTATTAATGCTGCATTCGAGAGCCCATCCAAACCAGTGGGACTTCTACCTGAAATGCACTAGCTCCCACTTCTAAGCGTTCGAAGCAATCGAAGTGGAATGTAAACAGAAAACATGGACGACCGCCGCGCTAAACAGATAGTCGCTTTGTTTATGAAGAGGCATGCTAACAGATAATAACGACATTCACACCATAATATGAAAAACAATTTGTGTTAAAATTACAGTGCCTAAAACAACACTACAAGCAGAGAAGTACAGTTTATGGCCTATTCGTTCAAGTTTTACCTCTCAGGACATGAGACTCCGTGGGCGCCGCCATTATGCTCCGACTTAATTTTGGTGAAGTCGGTGTACGTCGAACTACCCTGAGTTCGCAGGTAGGAGGTTCCACTTCGACAGGCATTCCAGTGCACTTTTCCTATTTGGAGTTAGGATAAGGCCCATGTCCCACTGGTTCGAATGGGCTCTCAAACGCAGCATAAGATACACGCATTTTCAGTCGGATATCATATGCTTACCAGTTTATCCAGGTGGTGTAGCAACAACAATGCAGTTTCAGTTTTGGTGCGTGCCGTGTAGTAGACCCGATGGAATTCAACTAAAGATAGATGTAAAAAAAAAAAAAGAAGAAAATTATTATTTCCGGTTTCCCGTTCGATCCCGTGGATTATTTCTTGTCCCATCCCGATCACGTTACCAAAAGTGAAATTGACTCCCGCAGGAATCCTGCAGGAATCCCGTGACCCGTGGGAATCCTGAAAAATTGTCACCCTCTATTTTCAAGTGTTTTTTAAGATAATTCTGGTCAATTCAGTTTATGATATATTTATGAGCTGTGGCTTTCCAAAAATTATGTTAGATGCAAATGTATGAAACAGTAAAATGTATCTTGCCTGGTTGGGCACCTCTCAGAGCACTCAGCAACCCTAACCTTCTGATCCTAGAATCGCCCCTGCTAGTAATAATGAAAGATGTTATGATTGGGGGAAAACTAACACTAAGTACATAGTCTCTATTGTAAAACATAGCCTACTTAAAAACCCCTCCAGATGTAATTTTACAGCAACCCAAACCTGGACAAGATGAAGAAAATAAGGTTAAACATTGAGAGTTATTTTAACAGCTTTCAAGTGGATTACAGCTGGAGCTAAAGTGGAATAAAATCCAGCCGCCAATGACTGGCAAGATATAAAAAGTAAGTGTCCACACACTCTCAAACCAATGTGATGGTTTGGTAATTTTCATATAATAGGCTCAAAATTTCGCTCTCTAGATCTGAATAGATTGGAGAAACATACATAGTAAACCTGCAGATGTCATTTCACAGCAACCAAAACCTGGACAAGAGGAAGAAAATAAAGTTAAACATTGAGAGATTTTTTTTACAGCTTTCAGGTGACTTTTAACTATGGGTTGTAAAGATTTAAAGTTAAATGTTTTATTCTATGGTCGTTCAGATCTAAAATTTGCCTTTAGGTTTCCATCAGTTAAACTTGTTAATAGAAAGTTGCCCCTTTTGTGTTCAGTTCAGCTTTCTCAACTTTCTTGGTTCAAACCATGTTTTAATGGCTGGATTTAGGACAACACTGAACACAGTTCAAAGATTAGGATGAGGATCAGTTTTAGGATCTAGTTTCGCTCCTTGTGATCCGGGTTATTGTGTGTATAAAATACAAATCAAGGTCCATCATTTCATTTCTACTATGTCCTCATTAGAACGGAAACCTGATCCTTGAAAAAGTATTTCCTTTACCCTTACCTGGAAACATAAGGCATTTTTAGTTTATGAAAACATTTGTATTTCAAAAAGGTTGTATTGTTATTTATTGTGTTGTGTGATATCCGCAGTTGACACCTGAATGCTTTCAAGTCCTGTCTAATCTGTAGGGCTTATTATTGAGAGACTTACCTCTCTACTCACTATTTTCACCATGTACACACATAGCATCAGCTCTTCAAAGTACTCTTTCCATCTTCTCATTTCACACTTGGCACCTGTCAGTACATTTCCACCCCTATCTTTGATCACTCTAACCTGTTGCACATCCTTTCCATCTCCATCTCTCTGCCTTGTCGCCAACCTATACAAATCATTCTCTCCCTCCTTACTGTCCAACTTATCATACAGGTCATCATACGGCACTTCAGCAACTAGTCATTCAGAAAAAAATATTATTCCATAAGCTAATTAAAAACAAAAATTTCATTCACTTTAAGGCGCCGTCCACACTACTGCATTTTCATTTAGAAATGGAGAGGTAAAACGAATATAATCTCTGTCCAAATCAACATTTTTGCTGCGTATCAGAATTGATCTCAGTTCCCATTAAAATGGCCGAAAATGCAAATCAAATGTCCATTCTCCAACATTAGGGATGCGCGTACCGGTGTAAACAGGAAACAGATTGATGAATTCTCAGATGTAAAATGCAAAATTTACCGGCACAACAGCTGCAAGCAAAGACGACAGAGTGAGTAAGGCTTGTAATTCAGTATGTTGCCGTCTCTGATGTACCGCACCCCAGACTGTTTTCTTATGTTTTCTTCAAGGGATGAGTGATGTGATTGGTGGCTGATGAAACAGGAAAAGATATGCCATGACTGATTAAATCCAATGGAAAAGCCAAGCATCCAGACTAAAACGCCCTCCAGAGATTCAAAATGAAAAATGGGTCTGCAGCATTTCTAAACTTCTCCATTTTGGGCCTCTGTTTTAGACGTTTTAGTGTGGACGGGAGGTAAAAAGTGTCGTAAAAGGTCTCTGTTTTTAAATGAAAAAGCAGTAGTGCTGACGAGGCCTAGGTGAAATTAATAAGGATCAAGTAGACAGAACTAAATTTTAAAATTATTTCTGTTCCATATTCAAAATGTGGACCACTCAGCCTCTATATGCCGGGATTGGGATTTTCATCTCACCTTTCTATTCTGCTGGAGCTTCAATTGAGTTCATTAATCTAAAAATAGTCAGCAGTGATCAGCTAATGTGGCTCAGGTAAACAAAGCTAAAATTAAAAAGTAGATCTGTATTATACCTAAAAGAGGATTCATTTAACTATCTAGCATCTGCTTCAAAGCACAAAACACAACTGATTATTTCTTTCACAAATCATTACATGTTTCCTAGTTTCAATTTAACTGTTTGGCCATGAGTTGATCTCTGGAGTGACCATAAGTAACAAGGAGGAGGATGATGATGAGCAAACAGGTATGGCAGATGGAAGCAGAGGGTGAACCTGGGGCCACTGGCTCCACCTAGTGGAGAGAGAAATACTCCCACAATTTGGATGTAGGATGAAGTCCTCAGAATCCATGGGTGGGTGTGATGGCTGGTAGCTTAGAGATGTGAAGTAATGAGAGGAAAAAAAGACAGTCCTCAATGATGAGGGAGTTGCAGCAAGGGAAACGGTTCTGTGGGAGGGTTGGCTGGTCAAAACCATTAAAACACAGGTTCAGGTCAGTTATCCACCCTAGGTCTACTGCAGACTGGGGGTTTGGGTTTTGCCCTGAAATTTCTTACAGGCTCTTCCAAAGCCCACTGATAACCTGCTGCTTCTCTTTGTACGAACCAGATTGTGAACTGTACCACCCAGGGGAAGAAGAAACAATGAGCACTTCAAACGATAACGGCAAAAAATAAAAACAAAAGTAAAACAAATGAAAACACTGGTCCAAGAAAAGTGCAAATTAATAACCCAATTCATATAAATAATTAAATATTCGGTGAATATTTACATTGTGTCAAAGAATATGTAATTTAAGATATGTACATTAAGCATATATTATGTACATTAAATAATTATCTGCTTGAAAGGTGGTGGAAAGTAGTGAACCTATTAATTTCCACCCCTGTTAAATATTTTATAAATCATATGGTTCTGTTATTTCAATACTAATGAATACAAATACATATCACGCTCCCAGCAAAGGAAAAAAAACATTATATTTTCTAAACTAAGGTCTTCAGTGTTTCAATATCAAAAATAGTCACAAAATAAGTAATCCTGCCCACTCTGGGCTCATGGGTTTATATGGCTTGGTGCTGGTTTTCCTTCTAACAATGAGGAGCTGCAAGAAAAAGTTTCCCAAGTACGTGGCATCGGATTATATTATCAAAATAATATGTTATGCTAGTTGCCACAACGTCCCACAATTCATCGACTTGATTTTGATGAGGCAGAATTCCATAGGTATGAAGATAAGGATAAGGATGATTCAGTCTCCATTGGTGTTTTTAAAATATTTGTTATAGAAGTACAAAAGCCCCTCTTCAGGTATCTCTCTCTCCCTCACAAATGGCTTTTTTACCTGCCTGTGCGAGCTTCCATAGCTTTCTATCAGATATAGTCGGTCAACTCTACAAACGTAACATTAATAAGAGGAGTCCTTCAGTTAGACTCGAGTAGATGAAACAACTTTAAGTCTTCTCCAACTTCAGTCTCTTCGTTGAGTTCCAAGAATTATGCCATATTCATCAGATACCTTTACTTATAATTACTAATCACTGAATCGAACTAATCTTGAAATAATTTCCCCATAACAATAATTAACTTGAATGGTGGTTTCCAGGTGAAGTTCAAAGTGTTGTCTAACCCATCTAATTGTTCTTATTTTCGGTCAGAAACCACAAAGCTTGTTTTAGTGAAATAGTTGCCCATTTTTGTACCTTTAGCTGCATCTGTTTGATCTTTCTTAATTTTCTCTGACCTTTGCTCTTTGAACTTTCAAACACGGCTGACTGAATTCTCTGACATTTTACAACCAGGGCATAAATACAGAGCAGGTATTCTGTGTTTCTACAGTGTCTCTGAAACCAAGACTCTCCTTTACAGAGTCCAGACCACATTCACTCAGCCTCTATATGCTGGAGGCTATCACTGCTCAGGAGGATTCTGATCCACCTTAACTAACTAACTTACATTTAGTGATTTGTCAGACAAAATGTTGTTGAAATTAATTTAGAGATGAGCTGATGGAAAGTCAGGGCATCAGTTATTATTTCATTCATTAAAGATCAGATTCCGGATAAGATAGAACATTTTATTATTAATGCTGGGACATTAAGAAAGGTTTAATTCTCTTACTCAGCTATTAGATAGCTGTTCTGATTCTAAGGTACAAACAAGAACCAATTGTATGTAAACATATCCTGACTTATGTCAACTCTTGTTATTATCTGGTGTTACACTTATGACAGATCCTGTGAATGTCTTTCTCAGCATTATACAAAGTGTCCCTTCTTGTTATCTATATTCTGATTGTCCAGTGAAACTATCTCCTGATTGTTAGATGACATTTTGTTTACTGATGAATACTGAACTGACACTTCCTCTTCTGTTTGATTATGTATGAAGTCATCTGTTTCCCCAAAGTAAGAACTGAATCAATCAGTAACAGATATGATAGGGTGTGGCTGACTACTATATATACCCATGCATCTGTTCTGAAGCTTCGGGGTCCTGAGCAGGAGGCCCTCTGTGCACGTAAAATAAACTATGTATGAATGTAGCTGACACTTTGTTTTATTCTCTCATCTAAGGCCTCTCAGACACCCAGATTTCTACGACACTGGATTAAACTGATTGTAATTAATTAATGTGGCCTAGAACATGGCCAACATCTGTAGTTAGGAGGACTTCATTCTCCTTAATTGTAACAATGAAATGTTGATCAAATAAAAGTAATATGGTTTACTTTAAATATGATTAAAGTATTATTTGAACAACTATTATATTTAGGTACTGAAATACAGAGTCAAAAGCAGTAAGAAGGGAAAATGTGCAAAGATTGAATGGTTTAACAATGAACTTAATGAAAATAAGTTAAAGTGTTGATTATTCTGCAGGTGGTAAGAATAGAGAAAACAAACAAAATGGAACTAGCATTCAACGTGATGATCAGATATAGAACTAGTTATGCCCACTTTAGCCAGTAAGCAATAGGTCACAGACATAACATGCCAGTGACAAACATATTTCTTCATTTATTGTTGTTTTTAAGCTTTAAAATGTTTGTGTTGATAAATAACAACTGAAAACAAATAGTTGAATCTCACTTCCCAGGAAGTGTGATGCCCAAATTAGGGGATTTTGATCAAAATGAATGTTAATGATTGTCCTAAGCATTTTTTCAGTTATTCACAGCCAAATTAGACCCATTGTTTCACAACTCTGATAAAAATCAGTGGTGTACCAAGACACAGGTGGGAGTGAGAAACAGAGTTAAAACAGCTGAGACACAAAAGAGGGCAGAGGCAGAATCAGAAAACAGGACATTATAATTCCTAATACAAAGAAAAATAATAATAATACAAATAAACTCAGAAGGAGCAATAATAGGAATCCTATATGGCTGGATCATCATCCATGAATTAAGGGTGAAAGCTGCTCCTCCAAGAAGAATTCGAGTTTTAACAAATTCATCATCTGCTGGTAAAAATATCTGTGTGCACAAGACCAAATAAAGAAATGAAGAAACGGTTTTAATTCCTAAAAAAATGTTTGACAAAGTAAATTAGAAAGAAATATCTGGTTATACAGGAATGAGTCTATTACAATATTTCTGTCCCTCTAAAAGATATTGCTCAAAACCAATTAAACAGGTTAAAAAGATTAATTTCCTAAAATTGATTATTTTTACTGTAAATATTGTACTTTTGTGCCACTGTACCATTTTGTTTGATTTGGTATTAGCAGTTGATGAACAACACTTTAGTTAACCTTGTTTTGTATCAGTGCTTTATAAATAAACTGGATTGGAAAGAGAGTATTCCCAATAGTCTTTTAGGCAGCTAAGGTTTCGTCCCGAATTATCAAAATATTGTTTAACCAGAGTTGATTGAGGATCTGAAGAATATTTGAGCAGATTATTGTTGTGATGGAATTGAAAATGCATTTTGAAGGAAGTTGAAAGCTGTCAAGTCCTGTTATTCCTTTCTAAGCATAAATCAATACGCGAAGGATTTAAAGTAGCAAGATAAGTTTGACAACAAAACTCAAAAACAGGAATAATATAAGCCTGTGAATATTCTCATTCATCCAGGTCATGGTTATCTCAAGGAAATTTCAATCAAACGCAACTGGACTTGGTAATTTGTCTTGGAAGACGTTTCACCTCTTATCCAATAGGCTTCATCAGTTCATGCTCACCGCTGACCAGGCTGGGACTGGTCCAACTAACTCTCAACACCAGTTAGTTGGAACTGACAATATGTTTGGTGCTGAATTCCCCAAAAACGATTTTTATTTGCACCAGATTTTACAGCATGGTTAATAGTCTAATGCCTAAAAGATAATTACTGAAATCTTTGGTGGGAATGGCCTAATTTCAACACAGAGTCTGTTAGAAGCACTAAAACAATCAGCCCCAAGCCATATTGTATCCACGGGTAAGGACATTCTGTTTCTCTGGAACTAAAAAAAGGGTCTTGAAATATTTAAATATCAAATTCGACATGATGGCTATTAGTTCAATGCCCAACAGACGTGTAGAAATAACAGAAAACAAAAATAATGGCGTCTGCAAAAAACTGGGCTCCCCGCAGAGTTAGTACCTTGTACTGTTCCTTTGGACAGCTGAGACCTGACAGTGGCATGGATTGCTCACAATCATCGTTTGGAAAGACCAGGGTTCTCATTTATAAAACATGGCGTAGAATCCCTACTAAAAGTGTATGTACGACCAAAACAAAAAGATTTCTGATTTATAAAACCATAGGTTTTATAAATCAGAAATAAACGCAAAGGTGTAAGCAATTTCCCTTTATAAATCACGGTCTTCTTGGAAGTTTGCGCACGTGGATTTGGCTCATATCCCGCCCTGAACACGCCCAAATCTGGCTATAAAATGTCAATGCAAAGCAGGACATGACTATTGATGCATATGAAGAAACGGGGAAGTATAGCAACAACAAAAGAAAAACAAAAAGAGAAACTTTACGTAGATGTTGATTGAAGTGCTAGTGGGTGAAGTGGAGGCTAGAAGAGACATTTTATTTGGTGGACACAGCAGCGGTGTCACAAATAAAAGGAAGAATTGCGAGTGGCAGCATGTGGCGTCTGCAGGGCAGACTGTCAGTGCAACTGACAACACGGTACCCGAAATAAAAAAAAAGTGGTCGGGACCTCAAAGTTGAGGGGGAAAAAAAACACTTGCCTCCCACCGCCAGAATGGGTCTGCTACTGGAGGGGGTACGTTTACACCTGAGCTGACACTAAATATGAGCATATTGGGAGGGGAATTTCCTCGGACAGGGCCCTTGTAGTATTATGGGTGCAGTCAATTGCGCCGATTATGTTTGGGAAACCGGACATTGCTGCAAATTGCATCTTAATTTCGGCCTGCTCCCCCACAGTATACGGAAACGTGATGTATCGCCTGCTCATTTTAATGATCCCATCCAAGACTGCAGTTATTATTGCGTTCAGGGACGGCAGATGATTCAATTTATTAATTGGCACAGAGTCCTGGCCCTTTTATCTGAGTTAAAGGTTTTGAGATAAATTTTATGTATCTATTTTAACATTAAAAAATGTTTTTAGAAGAGCTATAGTTCACTGCAAAGCTACAATATAGATATCATTGCTGGTTTGGATGTTTATAATAACATGAATCCATAATTAGAGTTTGATGTTAGGTGAAATGATATGTGTGAGAGAAGTAATATGCAGTCTGGCTGCAGTTCACCACCTCAACAACTGCGTCGTCGATTCCCTCGTCTCCAAAAATGTCCTTACGCACTTGTCAGAGTTGGCGTACAGGTGCGCACATTTTCCTGTCAAGTCTATTTTTTATAAATCACAACTTTTGCTTTGAAAGTGGCGTACGCCAGTTTCAGGCCCCGTTTTGTGCGTACGCAACGTTTATAAATGAGACCTCAGGTGATTTAAATCTCAAATGCTTTAAAGGCCAACACTCATCTGAGCTTGCCCCAACAAACAGCACCATGGATTCCGCTAAGCAATTGTCTAGGACCCAGAAACTGAAAAAACTTAACTCTCACAAAGCAGGAGAAGGCTATAAGAAGATAGCAAATAATTTCCAGATTCCAATATCCTCTGTTCAGAATGCAATTAAGAAATGACAGTCATCAGGAACAGTGGAAGTTAAAGCCAGATCTGGAGGACTGAGAAAAATATCCGACAGAACAGCCAGCAGGATTGTGAGAAAAGTAAGTCAAAACCCACGTTTGACTGCACGAACCCTTCAGAAAGATCTGGCAGACACTGGAGTTGTGGCACATTACTCCACTATAAAGAGATACTTGTACAAATATGGTCTTCATGGAAGATTAACCAGAAGAAAGCCTCTTCTACATCGTCATCCCAAAAATCATCGTTTGAAGTTCGCAATTGAACATAAAGACAAGCCTGATGAATTTTCGGCCAGAATAAGCAAAGGTACATTGGGAGAAGAAAGGGCACATAATTTAATGAAAAGAATCTCTGTACAACTGTTAAGCATGGGGGTGGATCAGTAATGCTCTGGGGTTGTATTGCAGCCATTGGCACAGGGAACATTTCACAAGTTGAAGGAAAGATATATTCAATTACATTTCAACAAATTTTGGACGGTAAGTTGATGCCACCTGCAAAAAAACTGAAGTGGTTTTTACAAATGGATAATGATCCTAAACACACCTCAAAATCCACGATTGATTACATCAAGAGGCGTAAACTGAAGGTTTTGCCATAGCCTTTACAATCTCCTGACCTCAACATAATTGAAAATCTATGGATAGACCTTAAAAGAGCAGTGCGTGACAGACAGCCCAGAAATCTTAAAGGACTGGAACACTTTTGTAAGGAAGAATGGGCGACGATACCTCAAAAAAAGAATTGAAAGACTGTTGGCTGACTACAAAAAGCGGTTTCAAGCTGTGATACTTGCCAAAGGGACAGTACAAGGAATTCACTCTGCAGGGAGCCTAAACTTTTGCAGACACCATTATTTTGTTTTCTGTTATTTTGAAAGTGTAAGTGATGAAAATAAAATCTAACTTTTTGGACACAATATAAGAATGTCTCATCTGTAACTTAATGCATTTTGGAGGCGTTTCCATCTTTTCTTGGCTTCTTTATGCACATTAATGCAAATGTTTACCTGTGGTGCCCAAACTATTGATCCCCACTGTAGGCTATAGGCTAGTTAACCTTAACATTGCTTACCGCTCATTAACTTTTTTTGAAAGTTCCTACATGGCTTTGGACAACCAAATAGAAAACAGCAAGCCAGCTGCTAAATCATCTGTTGGTCCACCAGCCAAAAAAACTTGTTCAAGTTCTGTGTGGAAGCATTTTATAGTCAGCGCTGCACATAAAACCAAAGTGACATGTAGTGCATGTAAAAGTCAAATCAGCAGAGACAGAGATATCAAACATCTGTCAACATCTGCTGTACATATCCATGTGCACTTAAAGCATCCTCTGCCAATCCCCCCACCAGCACCAGTTCATCATCATGTTCTGCTCCTGTAAGTTTAACCATAGGTAAAAACTGTTATTTTATTTCTTTTCAAAACATTCCTTGCTACATTTTCATTGCTGGATATATGGAAAAACAACAACCAATATTACATAACCATAATTATTATAACGGATAATTAAAGAGTACTTACACTCTAACGTAAATTAGAAGTGTAATACAAAAAATAGATTTTTATATCTATTTTTGATTTTACTCTAATACAAATACAACTATTGGCTGCTTGGCACATCCCTAGTCAGTAGCAATGCTTTCAACTAGTATTGTGAGATTTCAGTACATATATGTAGTTTCTGAAGACCTAAAAATAGTATTTGAAGCCAAGGTCCATAGCCCAGAGTTAGTTGGCCATTTTGGTCAAAAGCTGCTATTTGCTGTCCTTTGAACACTTTTTCATGCAGATTAAATCAGTAATCTCAGTAGTAAATACTAAGGATTTGGATGCAGGGAATGTCAAAGGCCTTTAAAAGCTGTAATGGTTTCCCATAAATTGCACTTGAGATTGCACTCTGCAATAACATATTTAGCTTTTACTTTTAAATATATATATATATATATATATATATATATATATATATTGGAGTTTTTTTTTTTTTTTCATTATTAATCATCTAATCTAAAGTTTTATTTTTCACCAAAAAATTCTAAAAGTTTATAATTGGTGCAATAAAAATAGATATTTTACAGGACTAGATGAATGATCGTGATTAATTTCGTGATTACAATATTGATCCAAATAATCGTGATTATTTTTTTGGACAGAATCGTGCAGCCCTAGTTGCCTATGTGAAATCCACATATTTCTACGCTGTTGTTGAAACTAATATTAGGAATTAATTTGTTCCCCATTAACTCTTCTCCATAATCTCATGTGGAATCAATTGAGAAATGAAGATTTATGTTTAAACGTGAAAATACTGGAGCTTCCTGAGCACTATTCGTTAGAAATATATTTTTACTTGTTTACATGTAATAAGGAATATTAAGTGTAATTTTTTAGTATCATATAATCTGTGTAATGAAAGTAATTCCACCACTGTGTGGTCATTAAGGAATTAATAAACAATACATTCATACAGTCTCCTACTACTTCATAAAAATAATCTCATTCATACTTTCTTTAAAAAACAAATATCTCTCCAACCTTACCTCATCACATGATAGTAGTGAGCTATTCTGAAGTCAAATTTAACTTTAAAAAAATATTGAAAATGTGAAATGACCTCGGACACCTCAGCAATCTGTCTTTCTACACACATTTAATAGAGTTCACTCTTCTAAACCAGAGGCTTTTGAAAAGTCCTTCATTACATTAGATGAAGGTCAAATGATCCTTTTCCCTGCAGATGATAATCTTGAAAACCTGAGTTGTCCAGAAGCTTTGGTACCTTTAGATCTGACTTGAAAAAGTTTTGTACTTACTGTACTGCAGCTTTTAATCAAAGAATCAAACCAATGAATCAAACCAATTAACTTACTTTAAAAAAAGGTTTCCTGTATGTTTTAATATCAGTATTTTAACATAGTTTTCTTTTTCTTTTCTAGCTCATGCTGTTATTTTCCTTCTGTCTTTTCCTTTGATTTCCTGTGAAGAATTTAGGATTGTGTTAACGGTGAAATATGTATAAACTTGTCTTGTCTAAGATAATCAAAGCATGCTTGATTTATGATCCTGAAGTGTTAAAAAACTATTTGTATGCATGTTGCTACATGCAGGTAGTACCTAGTACATTCTGCCAGTTCAGCATTGTTGTTTTACATGAGTCATTGTATTAAAATTAGGATTTTTTAAAACTGTTTTCCTTGGATTTAAGATTTAAGGATTATTTCTTCTTTTTAGCAGCTGTCCTTTAGGAAGAATATTTCATTTTTTCTCTGCTCTTTAAATATTCACATCTGCAGAACACATTAAGCTTATTAAAAAAGTGATTTAATTCACATAATTCAAATTACTGTGGATTACCTAAGTCAGATATTATCTTCTGCAGGTTCTGCATTCAAATGATTGATTCTGTTAACTAGTAAGCATCTATATATAGTATAAACGTTCAGGTGATTTTGCGGTTTGACCCTGAGCTGACCTCTGTAGGGACATTAAGTAGCAGGATGATGATGAAGATGGTGTGCAAACAGGTCTGGCAGCTGGAGGCAGTGGGTGAACACCACTGGCTCCACCTAGTCGAAATAAGATAGACTAACTCTTAGTTAATTGCAGCACTCAACACATATTTGTCCTGCTCTGCCATGGCCATCCTATCATAATGATACTGCAGACATGAAATGCACAATGTCTTCTCTGCAGAATTTCTTTCTCATACAGGATGTTTGTACGACCTTCTCAGAAACATTCTTACTTATGGTTGCAGTTGAAAAGAAATACTGATCTTTATTTGTAGAATTTAGGAGACGTATACAGTAATCCAAACTTTAAAGACACGTATTAGTATCACTTGATATGAATGGTTTCATTAGTTTACTGACATGCAGTATTTTTAGGTGGCTACTGCCTGTTAGACTGGTGAGCAAATTTCAAACATAAGACAGGTTAACTTGTTTCTTAAATGGACCCAGAAGGCTTTGCTCTTTAACTCGACCATGGCATCTAGTTTCCTTTATTTTGAAGAAAACAAAACAAACACCTGGTCTTCTAGTCCAAAAACACATTTAAAAAAAAATCCATGTAATTCTCATATAGGCCAAGAAAACCGATAACTATCTAGAAAAAAAGTACAGGACCAATTTTATTCACCCCAGAACCACCACATAGCTGTTCTAAATCCGGTTAGGTTCAGTGACAGCAATGCCCAAACTGGATGACTTTCTGCATCTGAGTGGAGACTCCAAACACCTCCTCTTAACAAATACTGCAAAGGTCTGGAGCAAATAAGGTCCTTCGTCCGGTCTACTATCCTAAAACTTTAAGATGCATCCCTGCTCCAACAAATTCATATCAAATGATGTAAATCCTTTGTTAACAGACATTCTACTGTGCATAGTCCTGCTGATGAGCATTTTATTTGATTCAGGTTCTCAAAACAAGAATATCTGTGTGCAAGGCTCTGTTCTGGGCCTCTCCATTTCATAACCCATCCTCTCTCTGTCAAGAATACATTGATAATGAATGAATGTATTATATGATAATCAAATCATGTTTTCCCTTATCTTTCTGAAACTCAACAACAACAAAAATAATTTCTCCTTGTCAGTACCAAATCTACTCGTTTCAAATTTGGCATTTTTTCTTGTTTTAAAGGGCAGTTTTCCGTCTGCAGTGTCGCTACATGCATGCACAAAATGAGGGATTGCTGTAAAGTCAACGACACAACACAGGTGACTGTCAACTCCTGTCTCTACAAGCTGGAAACCAGTGACTTGATGCAATTAGTAAGGTTTCCTTAAAGGAGCAGGGGGCTGGATTGAAGAAATTAAACTCGCGACTGCCGCAGCCGGCACTGCAAGTAACTGCAGCCACCGTGGGAGTGTGCACAAAAAGTAAATAAATCTTTGACGTAACATACTTTCAAGCCACCGCACATTGCGCACATCGCCAACTTTACAACAACAAGCAACATGTCTACGGACGGAGTAAGTAATAGTGTTTAATCAATTGCGTCTGAATTCCGGGTTCTTTCTCTTCCTTCTTCCTGTTTAATCGAGAATTCGCAAGAAATGTAGATTGATGTTACATCCGCGCGTAAGGGTCCCGCCCTTACGAGCGGATGTAATTTGGCTACCGAATCGCAGACTATTTTGCAGCACACAGACTGCTCAAGATAATGGGATTACACATGGGTGGGCTCATTTTGCTTAGTTTAAAACGCTCCATTACCCAATACAAATACAAAACTAAACATGAACATTATTTATTTTAGAAATTCAGCCCCCTGCTCCTTTAAACAGAATTTTTTTTACACTAATTGGAAGAATGAGTTGAACTCTATGCTTTGTACAAGACAGTTGGAATTTATGTATTGGATTAAGTTGTTTTTTGAAAGCACTTTGAGATGACATGTCGTGAATTGGCGCCATTTAAATCAACTGGCTTGAATTGTTTTAATAGCATTTTTTCATGTTAATTTTATCGCTAATATTCCATTATTTAATATTGGAGAAAGATGAATCGATTTAATTAGCAGGAAAGCAAATGGACACAATGATAAAACTAAAAATAAATAAGATGCAAAGTTAAAATGATTTTAGACGGATAGGCTGTATAATAGTTACAGACAGAAAACTGGTTTAACAGGTTATAAACCTTTAGCTCCACAATGTTTAACAAACATGAGCTTCTATTTTCTATGCAATCTTAAAAATTGTACGACTTAACTTAAGGCATTAGGTTTATTCGTTTCCAGAAATACTCCTTCAATAACCACAACATTATCATTGAACTCACTCTACAAGACTAACCTCTGCTCCCCAGAGCACCGATAACAGCAACAAAGGCCCCTCCCATTTCTCAGGTAAACAGCTGGGAGAGGCCAATATCAGCTCCAGCAAAGCTGCGTGTGACACATTCATTTTCATACAGGAAGAGACACACAGTGTTACTGAAAGCTGAAAGCCACAGCAGCGGTGATTAGATGGATTCTAGAAAATTATCTTGTTGTATTTGTTTGGATCTCCTGAAGAGTCCAGCGACTATTCCCTGTGGACACAGCTACTGTATGAACTGCATTAAAGCTTGCTGGGATAAAGATGATCGAAAAGGAATCTACGGCTGCCCTCAGTGCAGGAAAGAGTTCACTCCAAGGCCTGTACTGGTGAAAAACATCATGTTAGCAGAGGTAGTGGAGGATCTGAAGAAGACTGGACTCCAAGCTGCTCCAACTGATCACTGCTATGCTGGACCTGAAGATGTGGCCTGTGATGTCTGCACTGGAAGGAAGATGAAAGCCGCTAAGTCCTGTTTGGTCTGCTTGGCTGCTTTTTGTGAGAAACACCTCCAACCTCATTATGAGTCTTTTACTTTTAGGAAACATAAACTTGTGGAAGTTTCTGCAAAGCCCCAACAGATCACCTCCTCTCGACATGATGAGGTGAGGAAGATTTTACACGATAAATTTAAAAGAGTCCCAGCAGCAACAGAGAGGACTGAGAAGCAGAAGCACATGGAGGAGAGGCGACAACATATCCAGAAGAGAATCCAGAGCCGAGAGAAAGATGCGAAGCTGCTTCAGCAGAAGGTGGAGGCCATCGATGTCTCTGATGATAAAGCAGTGGAGGACAGCGAGGAATCACCTCCCTCCTGTGTCAATAAGCCACTCAAAAACAGGCCTTTATCAGTGCCATCATGTCCTGACCCAGTCCCTGTCCCTGGTGTCTCTCCAAACATGCAGAAATTGATCAAGCACTTCAGCAAAGACAAACCAGCACCTGTTACTATCTCCACTCCATCAACAGGTTGTGGGAAATGCAGCAAGGCTCTGTCCAGCACTCAGCCAGTTGTGAAGGCCATGGGGAAAGTCTTCCACTGCAGCTGCTTCTGCTGCATTAGCTGCTATCGCCCCCTACAGGGGATGCCATTCTATGACAGGGAAGGTTCACCACAATGTGAAGGTTGCTACATGGATTCCTTGGCTTCCTGCTCTCAATGTGGAGAGAAAATCACTGACCGTGTCCTTAAGGCCATGGGAAAGTGTTTCCACGTCCGTTGTTTCTTTTGCACCACCTGCTCCTGCACGCTGGATGGACTCCCCTTTATTGCAGGTGAAGACAACAAACCCTACTGTGTCCAGGATTACCACAGGCGGTTCTCTCCTCTGTGCGAGACCTGTAAAGAACCCATTGTTCCAGCCCCGGACAGTGAGAAAACAGTGAAAGTGGTGGCTCTTGGCAAGAACTTCCACATCAAGTGTTACCGATGTCAGGACTGTGCTCGTCCACTTTCATCAGAAGTGAATAAAAATCCTTGTTATCCTGTTAGTGGCAAGTTCCTGTGCAAAAAGTGCTACACGAAGAGAACCAAGCAATGACTGGCTCCTGCAGCATCTATAAGTTGGACAAAATCTAAAAGTATCTATATCTCTGGTTTCTGGTTTCATTTAACAACAAAATCTTATGTGATATATGTGTGTATTTGCGTATCTTGATGACTTTATCAAGTCCAGAGGAGGTTCTACACCAAAGAATAGAAAATAATAATGCTTAATTGTTTCATAAATGGGAAATTTGGCTGTAACAGCAACAAAGTTACAGGTAATAGTAGCATTCACAATGACAAAGAAAGATTGAAAAAGTATAAAAACAGAATTGAAAATAATATATATACATTAGATACACAATTACAAAAAACAAAGCGATGTGCAGCTAGTTGCATACTAGAATGGTATAAAAACAGAATATTTAAAGAACGCTGATGTTTAGTTGTGCAATTAAAGTTAAAAAGTAAACTTATTTTTATTATGTTAATAGACTATAAGATGAGAAAAACAAATGTGAAAATCAGTGCATCCAAAAATGTTAAATAAATGAGTCAAACATTTGCAAATTAATCAATGCCTCTTGTGTCGGTTTGCAGATCTTTACATGAATTACATTACATTTGACATAAATTACAGTATGTTTTAATGCAACATTTAGATGCTTGGAAACAAATTATATTTGCCATTAAATTCATAAATGCATGTAGTAATTCTGAATATATCAGCATATTTGTTCCGATGAGGCTTTCATATCAGTTAAAAGTACCTTTAGAAAATAACAACCTTAAAGGAGGTATTACCTATGTTTTAATAAGTTCAATTTTCTGCATTAGTGTTTTTTTTTATTGTTCTGGTTTAATATTCTAATCTTGAATGCAATGTTTTTATTAAGCAGAAAATCATCATGATAACAGAATTAAAGGCTTGAAAACATCTCTCTGTTTTTATTTAACAGAGAGAGTAGGAGTTGTACTGCTTCAAGATATGGTTTTAGGAGCAAAACTTCATTCAAAAATCTTTTTTAAGTAGGAGTAAAAAGTATTTCGTAAATAGGCTACTTAAATACTAAATACTTGAGTTCTAATAATTTTGTTTGCGGAAATGATGCAATCATACAGACAGACACTCAAATTTCTTGCAGATTCTGGTATGTTGAATAACAAAAGAAAGGAAAAACAGTAAAACATAAATGACATCATTATAAAATCTAAATTCTCACAGAAGAAGCTTTCATCTCCAAATCGAAATTTTTGAGGAGCTGTTGTCGCACATAGGTCCAAGCTTCACCTGCCAAGACACAAACTACTATGCTGAGCGGCTGTCCATCTGGCTGCGGTTAGTTAAAGTGCATAATATAATATGTGAGTGGCACGGGATGTGCTGTGGTGGAGCCATTTCCAGGCCTGAGTCATGTTTACTCCTCCAGAGAGGCTGTCAGGGTGAGGAAGCTGTTCATCGCTCACTTCTTGGTGGAGGGGGCAGCAACTATTGTTTTAAGAGCCACCCACAAACCTATTAAGAGATCTCCTGTCTGAATAGTTTAACATCTTTATAATGTTTTTTTTATTTTTTATTCCAGTCTCAGTATAGAAAACAGCTGGTGTCATGTAGCTCAGGGTGATTAGCCACAGTGTTTATCAGTAGTTCCTCCATCACATGCTGATGCTGTGACTCCACGTCAGTCACAGCATCACTAACACCCCTTCAGCGTCAGACGCAAAAATGCTGGTCAGGCGTGAATGCACAAAATGCAGCACATAAAATGACATGCATATTTTCTGGCATGCGTCAAACGCCTCATTCATGCTAATTTGGCACGCAAATGAGGCAGAAAAGCGTTTTTGCAACACAAATCAATCTAATCAATGAAAGAAAACATTTAGCATTTGATTAAACAAAACAGTTTAGAAAAAGCATAAAAAGAAAATATATGTAAAAACAGATAAAACATGTGAATCGATAAAAGAAAAGAATTAGCATTTTAATAAAAAACACTACTATTTAGGAAAAGCATAGAAACAAAATTTATGTTAAAAATAAATATTAGAACATTACTCAAAAGCATCTTTTTAATCCTTGATGTAAAAGAGCCCAGCAATTCAGCAGCTTTGCAGTCGTCACCAAGTTTGTTCCACACTTGTGGGGCATAAAAACTGAAAGCTGTTTCTCCATGTTTGGTTCTAAATCTAGAAATTTTAAGTAAACTAGAGCTGGATTAGGTTTATACAGTGACAACAGGTCTTCAACATACTTTAGTGCTAAACCATTTAGTGATTTATAAAGTATCAGGATTATTTTAAAGTCTATTTTCTAAGCTACAGTGACCCAGTGTAAGGAATTTAGAACTGGAGAACTGTGCTTTACTTTCGTGGTTTTAATGAGCATCAGCATTCTGGATCAGCTTCAGCTGTCTGATTTACTTTTTAGGTAGACCCATGAGGACGCTGTTGCAGTAATCAATCCAACTAAAAATGAACGCATGGATGAGTTTTTCAAGGTGCTTACGTGACATTAGTCCTTTAATCCTGGAAATGTTCTTCCGGTGATAGAAGGCTGACCTTTGGTTTCACTCAGCATGTTTAAAAACCGACACACAAACAGGATAACATTCTGACCTTCTTATAAGCAAGGGCCTAAACGTTTCTTAAGTCTCCATATGTGATGGTTCCCTGTCAGACAATTTTTTAAAGTGGTGTTTCTACTGACTCAGTTAGGCAAAGAGATATCAAATCAAAATGTTTTTAAGGAAACCACCGCTGAAACCTATCAAGTTTAATCTTCCATCTCTCTTTCGTCATGTAACTAATTACCTCCATTGAGCTCAGCAAACTGAAAGCTCTGTCAGGTAGGAAAAAGTTTCCAAGGAAAAGTGTATAACATGAAAAAAAGGGATTTCAACTTGACTCCAGGTTTCCTGCAAAATCTATAAATAGAAACATACACTTAACACTAAAATGTGGAAGGGAATCACTCTTTACTAAAATTATTTACAAATTAACAATGTCTGTGTCCACTTTGCCCCGGTCAACAGCTTAGTAAACCCTTGTGTCACTTTAGCATCTAATTTGCACTCCGTCAGGACATTCAATGAATTTGTTAACTTCTTTAAAGGGAAGAAAAAATCTTGGTTAATCTGCACACCAATATACCAATATCAAATCCATGCATATGCTTGTCTAATGACAATAACTTTAAGGAAAATGACATAATTTTACAAAGTCAACCTGAAATACCTCCCTCTGTTGTCATGATATCCAGCTTTCCTTAAGAAATATTTCCCTAGTATTGCATCTGATCTGATTCAAAGACTAATCTAATCTTTCCAATCAGGTGCTTTTCCCCAGGCTTAAATATCAAACCATTACTGAAAATAAACAATGTCGGCAAGTCTACAGGCCAATTTCCAGGCTTCCATTCATTAGCAAGGCAATTGGAGAAGTAGTGTTTAAAAAGTTAAACAGGTTCCTGACAATGATCCACCGCTATGATATCTTTCATAATGGTTTTTGTGGTCACTAAATTACTAAGACTGCTTTTGTCAAAGTGCTCCATGACATCTACTTAAATACGGACTGTGGAAGAGCCAAAGTGCTGGTACTGTTGGATATCCGTGCAGCATCAAACACTTGACCATAAACCATTATTGGAGTTACTGGAGATGTAGGTTGGACTGTCTGGTACACTACTTAATGATAGTATTAGTAACCATAACAATACAGATGATACACAGATCTACATTACAACAACCGAAATAAACAATCTTTCTCAGTGCCAAAACTTTATCCAGCCGTACTAAAAGAAAACTGAAGTAATTATTTTTGGACCTAAAGATAAAAGAACTGGAGTCACCAGATGGCTTCAACTATTACATCCAGAATCTACACATAGGCCTTCCATCACCTGTAGAACATTTTCGGGATTAATGTCCTATCAATATCTTGAGAAACTCATCCATGTCTTTATCTTAAGTAAAACTGATTACAAAAATAGTTTCTCCACAAGTCTGCCTAAAAATTCAATCAGACAGCAGCTGATCCAGAACGCTGCTGCTCGCATCCTCACTAGAACCAGGAAAGTAAACCATGTCACACCAGTTTTAAAATCCTGACACTGCCTCCCTTTAGCTCAGACAATAGACTTCAACAGAATTTTGTTACTTTATAAATCCTTTAATGGCTTTGGACCTAAAACATTTAATGTCTGTTGTCATTGTATCAACTTTCCAGACCACTCGGGTCAGGTTTAAGTCTACTCTACATACATCCCTGAAAACATAACTAAACATAGAGAGGCAGCTAAACCCCATTTATATATGCTTTTGATCAGTAATCACTGGAACATAATTAATTCTAGTCCAAAGTGCATCTTTTCATTACTTGTCTTCATTTTGCCACCATAAAATGTATAGTTACCTTGTCTGTTTACTGTGTTTTACTGCCTTGTTAGTGAGGTGTGCTAAACAAATATACTTGTGTTGCCTTGACTGTAATAAAACACACAATGAGAACCACTCCCTGCTCTGCAACACAAAGTTCAGATTTAACTGACTGACAGCTTATTTCCCTGTTCCTCCCATTCAAAGGTCAGGGATTGGTAGAATTATTGGGCTGTAAAGTGTTTGGACTGGTAAGTTAGACTTCTGAGGACGCAGTGGAGAAAATAAGCCAAATGGATTCGGCTAAATATTCCTGTTCCATCTGTCTGGATCTACTGAACGATGCGGTGACTATTCCCTGTGGACACAGCTACTGTATGAACTGTATTAAAACATTCTGGGATGGAGAAGATCAGAGGAGAATCCACAGCTGCCCTCAGTGCAGGAAAGAGTTTATACCGAGGCCTGTCCTGAGGAAAAATATTGTGTTAGCGGAGATGGTGGAGGATCTAAAGAAGACTGGACTCCAAGCTGCTCCAGCTGATCACTGCTATGCTGGACCTGAAGATGTGGCCTGTGATGTCTGCACTGGGAGGAAGATGAAAGCTGACAAGTCCTGTCTGGTTTGTTTAGCTTCTTATTGCCAGAATCACCTCCAACCTCACTATGGATCACTTAAACAACATGAACCTGAACCAGTTGAAAACATCAACTGGTTCAGGTTTCCGCTAAACTTCAGCAGAATATCTGCTCTCATCATGATGAGGTGATGAAGATCTTCTGTCGTACTGATCAGCAGTGTATCTGTTATCTCTGCTTAATGGAGGAACATAAAGGCCATGAAACAGTCCCAGCTGCAGCAGAAAGAGCTGAGAAGCAGAAGGAGCTCCAGGTGAGTCGACAACAAATCCAGCAGAGAATCCAGGACCAAGAGAAAGATGTGAAGCTGCTTCAACAGGAGGTGGATTCCATCAAGGTCTCTGCTGATAAAGCCGTGGAAGACAGTGAGAAGATCTTCACTGAGCTGATCAGTCTCCTCCAGAAAAGAAGCTCTGATGTGAAGCAGCAGATCAGATCCCAGCAGGAAACTGAAGTGAGTCGAGTCAAAAAGCTTCAGGAGAAGCTGGAGAAGGAGATCACTGAGCTGAAGAGGAAAGACGCTGAGCGGGAGCAGCTCTCAAACACAGAGGATCACAACCAGTTTCTCCACAACTACCCCTCACTGTCAGCACTCAGTGATTCTACAAACTCATCCAGAATCAAGATTCGTCCTCTGAGATATTTTGAGGATGTGACAGTAGCTGTGTCAGAGCTCAGAGATAAACTACAGGACGTCCTGAGAGACTCATGGACAAACATCTCACTGATGGTCACTAAGGAGGAGAATTTACAGTCAGAACCAAAGACCAGAGATGCATTGCTAAAATATTCACAAGAAATAACTTTGGATCCAAACACAGCACATCAAAGTTTGTCGTTATCCCAGGACAACAGAAAAGTAACATTAATGTTTCAATCTTATCCTGATCATCCAGAAAGATTCACTGCTTGGTCTCAGGTCCTGAGTAGAGAGAGTTTGACTGAACGTTGTTACTGGGAGGTAGAGTGGAGTCAGGGAGGAGTTGAAGTGGCAGTTTTATACAAGAACATCAGTAGGTCAGGCAGATCAGATGAATCCAAGCTTGGATTTAATGACAAATCTTGGACATTACGTTGTGACAGCAAACGTGGTGTATTTTGGCACAACAAAGCAAGTACTTCTGTTAATAGTCCAGTTTCCTCCAGAATAGGAGTATACCTGGATCACAGAGCAGGTATTCTGTCTTTCTACAGCATCTCTGACACAATGACTCTCCTCCACAGAGTCCAGACCACATTCACTCAGCCTCTGTATGCTGGAATTTGGCTGTTTAATCATGGAACTGCTGAGCTCGTTAAGGTTAAATAGAGTAAATGTACTAAACTTACACAACTCTAGTTAACTTTTATTTATATCAACACCTTAAAGCAGTTTTACACCAGAGTCACATTCATCTAAGGGAACATGATGGTGGAGGAAGCTGTAATCAAACCCACAATGCTTCTAGATTAGGCAAAGCTCCAACAGAACATCTGTTCTTGTCACAATGACATGACAACAGGATTGTGCAATGACGATCAGTTTCATATTGGTTTAATCACAAAAAACTGTCAAAATGTAATTGACATTACTTTTACAAATTCCACTTAATAGGCTTGCTATAATTTTGCAGAAATAATGTGGTACAATTGGATCAAATCACGTGAAGTCAAGAGAAAAATGTTATAGGTTTTGTTCAATTGTAGATCTTTTTCTGTCTTTCACAAATATAGAACAACCTGATTCTTAAGTAGTGATTCTTTTGTTTCCTTTTTAGCATAAATACGAGTCAGTAAATGGAAATGAACAGATCTGTTGAAGAGTGTCACAAATACTGTATCATAATCCACAATGTCTTTTTGTTGTCAGTCAGTCACGGTAGATAACATAGTAGTCATATGCAGTGTTTCCTTGAATATAAAACCTTTTACTAGCTGCCATAATAAACTGAACTTAACTGCATTGTTTTGTAGCTTGAATCTTTATAACTGACTCTGAAACGGTCTGTATGATTAATTTAAACACACTATCTTTCTAAATATAGACTGAATCTGTTTGTCTTGTAACATGGCTTGAGTTGAAATGTATTGTGAATTAGCACTTTATGAATAAACTGAATGGAATTGACTGATTTGTCTTTTGTGTGGAGGAAACATTACTCATGTAGTTGTCAGGCAGCTTTCAGATCATCATTCTGGTGCACATGATTGCTCCAAGAGAGAACGAAAAAAGAAAAGACAATGAAAGACATTTTTTCAGTTGAAACTCATAATAAAATTATGTATCTTGGCATTTTTAAGAAAACGAATGATTAATAATGTATTTGGAAGGTATGAGATAGCAGGGATGACTAAAATTAACACAGAAGAACAATAAAGGGAATCAGGCACACTCACCAATGCCATTTTTTCGACCAAACAAACTTCTAAATACTAGCATATGGAATTTTGCGGTATTGACAGGATTTTATGTGCCGTTTTCAGGGCATCTCATGAATCACATCATCATCATGTTGCCTGTAGACAGTATATTACGAGTAAATGGAAAACATTAAGCCAGGGGTTGCTTTAATAGTTACAACGGACGATCTCATGGGGCGGTTGTCTTACGGATATGAGTTCACCTGTTCTTGACGGCTGACCATTGTGACCTAACAACTGTGACCTGCAGGTGACAAATCAGCATGCAAACACCAACTCCACTCAAAAACACTTACTTCTGCACAAACACTCATCTATATACAAATAATCCAAATAGCTAAAGGTCTAACAAGCACAGGTAACTATCACAGCAATGTGGAATGGCTAACTTGGTTTTAATCGTGTTTTTAAGTAGACAACCAGTTTCTATATGTGACATGTCTGATATGCTGAGACAGGACACTTTGAAAACAAACAAGAAAGGTCAATGATTGTTAAAACTGAATTTTAAGGTTGATCCTGGAATGCAGGAATGGATACTGTAAGATCTAGATTTGTATATCCAAATAGCTCTTCTTACTTAATATCTGTCTCCTACACTCACAGTGGACTGAAAACAGGAACAGGTAGCCCCGCCCCTTTCTCAGCACTGCTGCTTCTCCTGTCACATGACTCACCTTAAAAGATGTCACATGAAGCAGTCAAATTGGAACAAGTGAAAGCCCAGAGAAAGCGGAGCGTCCTGTTACAGTGGTGAACTGCTGTGGTAACTTTAATCATTTAAATTAGCATCCTTCCAAATGAAACAAGAGCAGAGGGAAATCCCTCAGAGAGATCCATGACAGACAGGTTACAGGTCCAGGTACTTTTGTGCGACACATGGCTGACCAGTCTGTTGAACTTGAAACTTGAAACCAGTATTACACCAAAATGACAGCCAAGTCTTCAGAAGAGGTGTGTGTGAATTACAGTTACAAATGAATATAAGGTAATCCATCGTCATCGTTGCTTTGATCTCATCTAGCATGAACAGTTTAGCTTTATAGAAAGATAAATCTGACAATCGTATGCTTAAGAGTGAAAAAAGATGCCATGCTTTATCAAAATTGAGCATTTTGATAAATCGAGCACATCAGTCTCTCTTTCATCGCTTGGAACTAGCGAAGAGGTAATAATGTATTTATGACAAAACATTTTTGCATTTTGAGGGGAAATCAATGTTTTAATAGCGGGCTTGTTCCGTGTGCTTTGTCCGTCTGGGCTCTTGTAGAAGTAAATACGTCATCTAATATGGCTTTCCCCTGAAAAGAGGACCAGCGCCTATGTATTTTAAAACGGATTTTTAAAGTCATATTTTACAATATCGCCAATATTTTACAATCAATGTGCTTTACGTAATTGTTATTACATAATATTTTAATGGCTATTTTCAAAGACGTACTGCAAAAAATACACACTGTCACTTTAAGGAAGAAGACATATTGAAAAAAGGAGAAGGAAAAATATAAATCTTGAGGAACTCCTCAAGGCACATGTGCTCAAATTAACCTAGTTTTCTGTTTGAACAAATACACGCATTTCCCATTGGTCTCCACCCAATGCTCCAAACATGATATTTGAAAACTGTGGTCTATAGTATAAAATGCTGCTGTGAGATCTAACAGTATTAAGATCCCGCAACTTCCAGAATCAATTCCCAAAAGGATGTCATAAATATGCCTTCAGGATTCTTTTATCTGTGTTGTGTAGATGTTTATAACCAGATTGGATTGTTTAGAATATTATTTAGTTGAACAAAAACAATTTTCTGCAATGTTCTTGAAAGAGGGTTTAAAACTTGAGTACACCAAAATGGGCTTTATATTATGTTATGCCCTAGGAAGTTAAAAGTTTCACAAAAAGTGTTCCCATTTTTTTTGTGTGGCACTAGTAGCCTTTATTTAACCATAACTGGACAAGAAGAAGGGAAGAATTAAATGGGGATAACAGCAGCAAATGACCCAGAGCCAGGAATCAACCATCAAACATCTGTGTTGAGGACTGTAACCTCTGAATTTGATGCACCTGCTCTACCACGGACCCACATGGTGCCCCAAAGGTTGATATACTGATGTTGGATCCATGTCTGACATGTCATGTGTCCTGTGTGTGTTTTATGGCTTACTGCTGTTCTTACTCTCATATGAAGCACCTTGAATCATCCTGTTGTAAGTGTGCTATACAAATAAAATTGCCTTGCCCTGCAGTATTGACCACCCCTACCACCTGCAATGGTAGAGTTTTAAGGCCTACTTTGATTCCAAAAGCAAATATTTTACAACTATTTCTTGTTAGAAACAACAAAAACTTTCTGCACTCACCCCTCACCCTTTTACAACTGCTATTGGTGCAAAGCATTAAGGGACAGCTTGTTGTTCCAAGTCATCAGAAAGATGATTCCCTGATATAATCACTAGAAAAAAAACATTCAGGCACCTCACTTGTTGCATTGTTAGGTTGGAACCAGTGCTGTTCATGTTTCACAAGTACAGACAGATCAAAACAAGAGAAAAGTGTACAGCTCCCTAGATCATAACCAGACTCCTCACTCAGGTTGGTGGTCGTTGGTTGATGTTTCAGTTGGCAAATACAGTTCAAGCTTTTTTTTGGACAGGGCCGGGCCAGAACAATTTTAACTTAACATGTTTTTAATATATCAGGACTATTTTTAAGCAAACTTAGGTTTCTAGAACGTTTTACAAAATCTAAAGAATTTTATTGACACCTTCCAGGCCAATAACACAAATCCTATCACAAATCATATGGTAATAAAAGTAAAGAAAAAAGTTCCACCTAAATGGATAGGAGAGTCCAGCAGATTATAAAAAATTGACTGGTGTGAGTTTTGAAGGTTTCTCCTTTGAAGTAAAATACTTTGAGCTATGAATACTAATAAAACCTTGATATGTATTAAAGAGGGATCGCACAAACATCACCACCAGACACAAAACCAGTCTGACAGGTTGAGGATGTCATACAATGTTGACACAACTTGAGAAAATATTTTTTTTTCATTCTCTATCACACAGAGATAAATGTGTCTCAAAATGACTGACGAAAAAAATTAATAAAAAAATAAATAAATTATATATATATATATATATATATATATATATATATATATATATCAAAAATGTTTCTAACTTTAAAGAATAACACATTTGGTTCCAAACTAGATTAGCAACATTCATTTCAGGAAGGTAAGAAAGTAACATGTTAAATTTTTTGTAAAATTACTAAAAAACAAAAAACATGATCAGTGACGTCTACTCTTTCTTGAGCATAGAGGAGTATTTGCAACTTCACCCACATTTCTGTGATGGATTCTAGCTCCGAGTTCTGACCTAGAGATGCAAATATTTGATAGAAGTAACCTGACACGTGGAGCACAGAGTGCTGCTGGAAGTTAACATAGTACAGAAAGGAAAACAGATCAATTGTGCAAAATGTTCTTGTTCTGGTTCTTTTTTTATACATAGCTCTACATCCATCCATCCATCCATCCATCAATCATCTTCTGCTTATCCTGGGTCGGGACTCGGGGGCAGCAGCTTAAGCAGAGAGACCCTGATTTCCCTCTCCCCAGCCACTTGGGCCAGCTCCTCAGGAAGAATCCCATGGTGTTCCCAGGCCAGTCGAGAATCAAAGTCCCTCTGGGTCTTTCTTTGGGCCTCCTTCCAGTGGGATGTGCCCTGAAAAGCCACCTCAGCTGTCTCCTCTCGATGTAGAGCAGCAGTGGCTCTGCTCTGAGCACCTCCCAGATGACTGAGCTTCTCAGCCTATCTCTAAGTGAGAGCCCAGACACCCTGCAGAGGAAACTAATTCCAGCCGCTTCTATCCGCGATCTTGTTCTTCTGGTCACCACTGAGAGTTTGTGACCATAGATGAAGGTAGGAAAACAGACTGACCGGTAAATCGAGAGCTTCCATGATGAGGTCCTTGAGGAAGGACCTCATCATGGACCCGAAGAAGGCACTCTACCCTTTTCCGGCTCAAGACCATGGTCAAGACCAGTTCTGTTCAGGTTAATTTAAGTCTTTTTTTTTCCAAAACGGAAATTAAATGCTTGTGATGGACTGGTGAGCTGTCCAGGATAACCCCGCCTCTCACCTGATAAATGCTGAAGATAGGCAGCATTAACCTCACAACCTAGCAAAGGACAGAAGGCTTAAATAATGGAAGGATGGGTGGAAAATGTAATATTAAAGGGGGGGCGGTACATTCTTCTCAGGCAGACAGAGCAATTCTATGGTACAGTACATCTTTAATATTACTCTAAATCCATCTGTGAGTTTAAAAAATGATATATACTACCTATTTGAAATATTTCACTCGTAACATGTCCAAACTTAATGCCTTGAAATTAGCTGCATGTCCCTTGAAGTGCCTTGGACATTCCCCCCTTCGACACACTGTCTTTAACGTCATCACAACATTTTGGGGCGCCATGCATGTGGAGGGTGGCTGCAGGTGGGCTCTAGTCTCCAAGCTGATTGCATTATGTGTTCGACCTGGCTTCAGGCAGAGCTGGGACTTCTACAGTAAGGAATCGGGGGGATCCATAAACACTGGCCCCTCGCTGCATCGGCAGGCCCAGTTTGAGGAGCCCGTGTCCCGCGTTGGTCAAAGCATCGCCCGTCGAGACACCAACTACAATGCTGAGCAGCTGTCCATCTGTCTGTGGTTAGTAAAACCGTATAATATAATATGTGAGTGGCGTGGGACGTGCTGTGGTGGAGCTACTGCCAGGCCTGGATCGTGTTTACTCCTCCAGAGAAGCTGTCCTGGTGAGGAAGCTGTTCATGGCTCACTTTTTTGGCGGAGAGAGAAACAACTATTGTTTTAATAGCCACCCACAGACCTCTTAAGAGCATTCCTGTCTAAATAGTTTAACCTCTTTATAATGTTTTTTTTTGTATTCCTGTCTCTGTATAGAAAACAGCTGGTGTAATGTAGCTTAGTGTGATTAGCCACGGTTTTTATCAGTATTTCCTCCGTCATGATGATGCTGTGACTCCATATCAGTCACAGCATCACTGACATTACAGTACTGGAGCATCTTTGTTGCACCAGACTTTTTTTTTTTTTCTCCAAGTAGGCATTTCGCGATTGGGAAAAATAACAAAGTATATACTGATTTCCACAGGCGAAACTGATTGCTGTTGATGACATTCTGCTTTTGTGCTCAGGGAGTGGGGGAGGGAGGGCTGCATAGAGATGGGGGTAGTAATCAAATTGTAGGGGCGTTGCTCGGATGTGAGGGCGGAGTTAGAAGGACTCTGGCATTCAGCGCTCAACATGGCGGCTGTGAGAGTTTCAAAAGATTTCTCAAACATACATAAATTAACCTAAAACATAAGAATGTGATGAAAAGCTTTAAAATGTGGATTTTACTTTCCACCCCCTTTAAATAAAATAAAGTATTATTTGAATAAATAAAGATCTCATGTTACATTTTTTCCATGTTGAAATTAGGACTTCACCTAGGCCAAGTTAACAACTTTAGTCTATTTTCTCTATAGCCACTATTTAGTCATTTTATTAGTGTTGTGACTCAGTTTGGATCAGCCTTCACTCATCCCACAGTTGTCCTCACATTGTTTACAATGAATAAAATTAACATGCAGAGTTTATGTGGTATTTCACATAAATATTTAAATAGACGGTTGCTGCATAAGAAATGCAGTTAAATGTTGTTGGAGATCATCTGCCCCTCCCAACAACAACTGCTATTGAGCTCCTCCCTTTATTTCAACAGCTGTGCTGCTACATTTTCTGGTGCTTTCAGATGTCTAAAGGCTCCAGGACCAGTAGGACCGTTAAACTGACCACACAAACTGCTGCAGATCAGTAAGTAGCAAACTGGTGTTTGGCTTCATCCACAGGAGAAATGAAAAACCTGAGACATTCAGTGTGTTTGACAGGTGAAATGAAAGAGAAATCACAATGGATTTTGGAATATTCTCCTTTACCATCTGTTTGGATCTACTGAATAATCCAGGGGCTAGTCTCTGTGGAAAAAAGTAAAGTATGAACTGTATTTAGACATCAGAGGAGCAGTCATAGCTGTCATCAATACAGCAAAAGGTTTCATGTCAGCATATCTTTCATCACATGAAACCACTTCTGAGTCAGCTAATTCAAATAGAGAACAGTTTACTGGCAGACGTGATGTCTACTGAACAGATGTATTTTCGATAAGGATTAACAAGACTTCTCAAGCAGAAATGTGTATCATTTTATGAAAGCCTAGTACTGCAAACTTTACTCACAAATCAATCATTTCTAGGAAATATTATTAGTTTTGCTCAAAATCACAAAAACTGATTCAGACCAAAATATTTCTCGTTGCATTTAAACAATTTTTGTTACTGATTTCACATTTTGCAATATCTTACATGACTGATAAGTATAAGTACCAAAAAAAAAAAATGTTAAAAAAAGCAGAAACAAAAGGACTCCAATAAGCGGACCCAGAGTATGACTGATAGCAGTGGAAAATATTATATTTTAGAGAATATTTAACAAACTAACTATGGAGAGGGGAGGCTTTGGGGAGTCCAAGGTGAGCCAGTGGGAATGTGTGAACAGTAGAGAATGAGTTGGCAGGGATGATGTCGATGAATCTGACGTTGGAGCAACCAGCAAATGTATATCTTCTATCATATGTAGGTGAGTATTTAAGTCAATGAAGCGCTTAATAATTTTATCAAAAAATAATTGGTCTAGGGAAGCAAGAGAGAAAAAAAAGTATTTTCAGGTAGCCCTTGTTTACTGTAACTGTTAATAAACTGGCAAGGAGATTATGTCTCGGATTATCCAAATGCTGTTAAAGTGAAAATCATGAGAGTAAAGGCAGAGGCCAAACTATGTCAGAGTGTGAGGTCTGACTCAGTTAAAAACGTCTCTTTATATCCAAAGAAAAGAAAAGTGTACAAATATTTAAGAGACACACTGTAAGAACCAGCTTCTCAACAGGCTGAAGAACCAACATCCTCTTTTCTACTGTATTCCCTTGCAGCTGCAGAAACCCATCTCTGAAAGATGACTTAAAAGAGTGGCAGGGCAGAGTAACGCTCTATTCACACCGGGTGTGTGTCAGTCCAGTTTCTGTATGGCTCCCGCATAGACTGAAATACAAAGAGACTGTCATGCGTGTGCAGAACTTCTTGTGAAACCACGGAGTGAAAGCAGTTAATTTAGAGCAATAGTTCGCAAAATACGGACAAAATTTGAGATCGTACAATACGCTTAAAGATATACTAGTAAAAATTACGAGAACTATGATACACTGGGAAAGGATGTCCTAGTCACTGATCATTAAAAAAGTGCAACACCTGTTTTATTTTGAAATATACCAGATCTGGCTCACGTCTCACTTCCTGTCTGGCTCATAATTTCTTCATTTTCATTCATTTATTTTTACCTTAATGGGAATCTGAATGCATTCTCTGGAAAAAATAGACTCTTTGCGGATAGTTAACAGAGCTCCACAACTGCATCACTGCAGCCAGTGTGAATGTTCTGATTAAACTCAATGTTTTTTCAGCTTTGCGGGAGTCTGCACCACATTTGTTCCCCATCCGGTGTGAATTAGGAGTAACCTATTCCACACAGAGCTTATAAGTATAAGTAGTCAGGCTAAAGCTCCCCCCAGTCGGTGTTGCATCGTAACATAACCTAAAACGCTACACCACATCTGTAAGAGACCACCTGAGGAGATGAAAACAGAGAGCATGCGGGCAAAGAGAGAGATTTTAACTATGTAGGAGTTCAAGTACTACTTTGTCCCACCATTTTATCTTTGCTGGATTTGCAAAGACGTGTCTATAATACATTCAATTTCATTATTTATTGTTACGAATGAAATTAGTAGTAGTGTGTTCTCCCTTGCTACACTAAGCTTCTATAATTCAATCCCCACAACTTTTACCTCATGCAAGCAGGGGAGAAAGCATTTCTTATCCAGCACCAGCTTTGGTCCAGAAAGTGGTTGGTGCTAGGTTAAGCACTGGGCTGGAGCAAATAACCTGATGCTATGGTGGTTGAATACCGAAGAATTCCAAGTCAGGCTCTAGCACCAAAGTAGCATTGGAACCAGCTCAGTGGACAAAAAGGTCCTGAGAGTCACTACAAGGACCTACTACAGCCCTGTGCCAGCATTTGGACTTCCAGGGTTTTCTCTTCAGCTCCTTCACAAGAATCCAGTTGCCTGGCTGCAATTAGAGTAGAGGAGTGGATGCTGCTGATGGCAGGCCTGTCCACACCTGGAGAAAAGTTTTAGCAAAGGTTGCAAACAAACTTCTCTTCAGCTAGTTATATAGTAGTATTTCTCCTTGCAATGTGTGTTGCAGTGGCCCAGCAGGTAAGAATTTGTCCTGTAATAAGTGGGTTCCAATAAAACTCCCGCTTCATCTGTTTCAGTTGTATAGACATAAAAATCATTGATCTAATACACTTTGTCTTAAGTCACCAAAGGGGTTGAAGAATTAATGTTTAGTCATTTTAATTGCAAAGGGAATTATAATAACAAGAAAAGAAAAAGAGTCACTGGAATATACTGAAGTTTGTGTCTACCCTAGATGGAGATGCTTGTCACAGCAAGACATGAGTCCAGCCCCAACCAGTTCAGCAGGTTAAAGAGAATATGACTCATATTGAACATGACATTTTCCTTCTGCTTTTCTTTCTCATATAACTAAGATAAACATGTACAAGATGTTTATAATACTTGTTGAGACTGTAACTCAAAAAGTAACTCTCAGATATGATTTATAGACAAACATTTTTGACAAAAATATATAAAAATTCAGTAAAATCTTAAAATTACAGATTAAGTTGGCTTCAGTGTAAATGGTGTGGCAACTATTGGGCAACTCTTATTTTTGAGGAAATCCTGTTAGCAGTCACAAACTACAGTGCTCTTGTTTAATCTAAAATGTTATTAAACCCCAAACATAAAAGTTTGAAAGGTAGAAGTGAGGTTTTGTTTTCATTAGGAGAATATCTACTTTATCAGTTATTATGCAACCAAATGAAAAACACGAATTTCCTCTCTACCTTTTTTATTTTTATCTGTTTAGCAGTGTGTGTTTTGCCTTCCACATGTCTTTTGTTTGAGCTCTGTGAAGCAAGGGATTAACCTTCCTCCTGGTGGCAACCCCCTTTTTAAGATAAAATGTTTTTTTAAGTGATTCTATGATGCTTATGGACTGTTCCATCCACATATAATTATTTTTCTAAGATTGGCAGTAGATGGCAGTAGTTGCATGCTGTAGAATAGATGGGATTTATTGACAAAATCCTTTGGCTGTAAGGTTGTTCTGTTTTCTTAATAAATAACCCTTGTCTTTTAAAGGGAAGCTTTCTGTGCTTACTTGGTGTATGCGCTCAATTATTGTCCACAGCATTTTTTAACCCATGCCTGCAGAAGCGACTGGGTTATGGACAATTGTCCTGCATCAAAATCATTGTCTTGCATAAAAACTCTTCCTAAACTGAGTGTCTTCCTAAACTCATGGTCCAGTAGTGGCCTAATTTACATAATGTGATGGGTTCTTGCAATTGTAACAGTGTAGGAGTCTAAACAGTTGCTTAATATAGAAACACAGTTGCTACGTTGGGAGCGCTGCCCCCTTTTGGATCAGATGATCACATGACTGTACGTGACTCAAGTGGAGTGCTCTTTCTTAAAGGGGCATGAGCACCACTAAACTAAAAAGCTTTTTTTTTTCCTTTTCTTTTTTTAAATACTGAATTTACAGACACTGGCAAAATGAAATTGGTAACAGTCATACATCTCGGTATCTCTACATTTTAAGTAAACCGTCTAGCTATATCTGCTATGACTATATGCAAATACCAATATGCTAAAGGGTGATAATATTGTCAAGATACGTGCCTTTTTTTGAACACAGTGTATGTTATTATTTTACATTTAAAGTGCTCTTTCCCCTGGATTGACACATGCAGTGATGGTTACTCCCATCTTTCAAACACTGATAGCCTAACAGTTTATTTCCTGTTTTTTTATTCACAGACCAGACAGTCAGAATCACTGCATTGGGAAGTTGAAGGGCTGACAAGTCAACCTCCCACAGGTTAGTGCCTAAAGGAGAAAGAAAATATTCCAGGTTTGGTTTGCTGTGTGACATATATTTGCCAAAAGAGAGAAAATAACATTAGCTGTTTTTCAGAGGTGACATGGCACAGCAAGAAAGTCCTATGGAGGCAGCAAAATACTCCTGTTCCATCTGTTTGGACCTACTGAATAGTCCAACGACAATTCCTTGTGGACACAGCTACTGTATGTACTGTATTAAAGACCACTGGGATGGAGAAGATCAGGGGAGAATCCACAGCTGCCCTCAGTGCAGAGAGACGTTCATACCAAGGCCTGTTTTGAAGAAAAATATCATGTTAGCAGAATTGGTGGAAGATCTGAAGAAGACTGGACTCCAAGCTGCTCCAGCTGATCACTACTATGCTGGACCTGAAGATGTGGCCTGTGATGTCTGCACTGGGAGGAAGATGAAAGCTGTCAAGTCATGTCTTGCCTGCTTGGTGTCTTATTGTAAGAATCACCTCCAACCTCACTATGATGTCCCTGGATTGAAGAAACACAAGCTTGTGAACCCGTCCAAGAGGCTCCAGGAGAACATCTGCTCTCGTCATGATGAGGTGATGAAGATCTTCTGTCGTACTGATCAGCAGTGTATCTGTTATCTCTGCTTAATGGATGAACATAAAGACCATGAAACAGTCCCAGCTGCAGAAGAAAGAGAGGAAAAGCAGAAGGAGCTCCAGGTGATTCAACAACAAATCCAGCAGAGAATCCAGGACCAAGAGAAAGATGTGAAGCTGCTTCAACAGGAGGTGGAGGCCATCAATGTCTCTGCTGATAAAGCAGTGGAGGACAGTGAGGAGATCTTCACTGACCTCATTAGTCTAATCAAGGAAAAAAGCTCTGATGTGAAAGAGCAGATCAGATCCCAGCAGGAGACTGAAGTGAGTCGAGTCAAAGAGCTTCAGGAGAAGCTGGAGAAGGAGATCACTGAGCTGAAGAGGAAAGACGCTGAGCTGGAGCAGCTCTCAAACACAGAGGATCACAACCAGTTTCTCCACAACTACCCCTCACTGTCAGCACTCAGTGATTCTACACACTCATCCAGCATCAAGATTCGTCCTCTGAGATACTTTGATGATGTGAAAGCAGCTGTGTCAGAGCTCAAAGACATTCTACAGGACGTCTTGAGAGACTCATGGATAAACATCTCACAGTCTATTACTGAGGTGGATGTTCTACTTTCAAAACCAGAACCAAAGACCAGAGATGGATTCTTAAAATTTTCACGAGAAATCACTCTGGATCCAAACACAGCAAATGGATTTCTGTTATTGTCTGAGGGGAACAGAAAAGTGACAGTAATGAAACAACTACAGCCTTATCCTGATCATCCAGACAGATTCACTGATTTGTTTCAGGTCCTGAGTAGAGATAGTCTGACTGGACGTTGTTACTGGGAGGTAGAGTGGAGAGAAGGAGGATTTAATGTAGCAGTTTCATACAAGAACATCAGAAGAGAAGGAGGTTCAAATGAAAGTTTATTTGGATTTAATGACAAATCTTGGTCATTTAGTTGTGACACAGACAGTTATACATTTTTCCACAACAACATTGAAACTCCAGTATCAGGTCCAGTTTCCTCCAGAATAGGAGTGTACCTGGATCACAGAGCAGGTATTCTGTCTTTCTACAGCGTCTCAGAAACCACCACTCTCCTCCACAGAGTCCAGACCACATTCAATCAGCCTCTATATGCTGGGGTTGGGCCTTTCTTTAATGGGGACTCTGCTGAGTTTGTTGAATTAAAAAAGTCAAAAAACAGCAGTGAGCTGATTTACAACTGAGTAAAATCTGTACTTTAAAGTGTTTCCACTATCAGCACTTCAGGGTAAGGCACATCTCTCCACTACAATCGGCTGTCCTGACAGGCACAATTTTGGAGCCACTGCACGAGCCCAGTGGGTACCTGCCTTAGTTTAAGTAATTGGAAATGGCTTGGTAGGAGCTGTGTTTAAGTCATGCTGACTGGTTGGAACTTGGAGGGAAATGACCAGATGTCACCGAACAACCGGCTTTGTAAAATAAAAGTTGCTGGCGAAACAGTTTATAGCAAAAATAGCAAACAGAAACACAGCAACTATCCATGGTTTTTTATGTTGACCTCTTGTTATTCTCTGCTGCCTTTGGCAAAATATGGTGCTGATCAGTGACGTCACTCGTTGCTGGAACAGTTGTAATCTGTGGATGTTTAAGCGAATTCCCTCAAGAATCAATTATGTATGGAGACACGATGGCTAAGAGGAGCATGCCAACAGATTTATCCTTATAGATGAAAGTCTGGTAAAATTACCCTGAAGTTCCCTGTACTGGAAACATTCCTTTAGCTTAATTTTCTTTAGTCACCGTCATGCAAAATTTCTCAAAAATTATCAGATTAACAATATTCCAGCTATCAGTCAAAGCCTAATCTAACCAAACGGGTTATTAGTCTTGATTCGAAGGTTCTCAGTGGTTTAGCATTTTGTGTTTTTTTTGGAAGTTTGTTTAATGTTAGAAGAGCATGAAACTGAAAGTGGCTTCTCTATCTCTGATTCTGTGGATGTAGAATAGACTTGAATGAGACGACTTCAGTGGGGTTGAAGGTTGATACAACAATAGATGGTCAAAGTATTTAAGAGCCCCTTCAGTGATTTACAAACTAAAAAAAGTATTTAAAGTCTATTCTCTCAGCAAAAGGGAGCCATTGTAAGGTCTTCAGCAGGTGGAACCTTAAGCCCACATATGATTTTAGTCAAATCCGATGAAAAGTTGCCTATCGTCACAAATAAGTCCCTGATCTTTATGTAGGACTTGGACCAGCCAAGTACAGTACCAGAGAGTCCGAGCCCTTTCTTGAGTGGTTTCAATAAAATGTCATGGTCAACAGTTTCAAATACTGTTCTGAGGTCCAAGAGTAGCAATGTTCTTTCACATTCCGCATTTATGAGCATATTTATCTAATTTGTTGTTGTGTTGATATTGGAGTTTGCTTAAGTGCAGCCCCTTCCCATTTCTGTTCAGCTATGGAAGCTATCACTGTTCTTGAGGATTTTTATTTTATTAACTACATATACATGTATTGCTTAGTGAGAACAAATGTTGTTCATATCGATCTATGGATGGATGTGGATTAAAGCTGTAGTTATCATGATCATCATACTTCTGGACTTCAGTCATTTCGTCGGACAAAATACAGAGGTTCAGGAAAAGACTGGAGTCAGAGGTGTTTAGTTTGGATTTGAGTTATTGGAAATTCATCAGATCTTTTTTTTCTGAAGTTCAAAAGGTGTTCAGTTTCAGCAGAAATAATAGGAATCAATACAATGATATTGTCAGATAAAGGGCAATATTCTTTAAATGTGCTTCAGAATAATTATTTGTTAATTCCTAAAGCTTAAAACAAACGCAAGAAAATCCCAGCAAAAATATCTGTTGTTTTTTTTAGGGTATAGAAGCATTGCTGTTCCTTTTTTGGTATATCCTGGTTAATTATTTTCACAGAATTATATTTACATAATGTTTTTCTTCTTTGTATATTCACCATATTTTCAAAATATGATTATATATTGTTTTTATTGTGTACATAATGTTGTAGCTTGTGTTTATTTCCACTGAATTAAATACAGAAATCATTTAGAGCTCCTGAGATTTCATAAATTAATAAACAGAAAAACTGTGGAATCGTTGCAATCCCAGGAATGCAAATCTAGTTTAAGAGCAATATACTATTTACATTTAATACAGCTTATACATACATGGTGGTTCTGTGATAAGTGGTGACAGCTGTAATGGTATCGCTCTACAGTTTAAGTCTGTTTCTCTGATTGATCTGTCTGTGTGTCAGAGCTGATTAATTATGAGCTGATTAGAGTGTGGGATCAGGTGTCTGCAGTAGCCTATTGCTAATTTTCACAATATTCCAATTTTTTTGAGATACACAATTTGGGATTTTCATTTATTGTCAGTTATAATCATGAAAATTAAAATAAAAAAATTGAAATATATCAATCTATGTTTAATAAATTAATCTAATAAACATGTCTTACTTTTTTTAAATTCAGTTACGGAAAAGAATAATCTTTTTCATAATATTCTAGTTTTATGACCAGCACCTGTGTAATGAAGAACCCTTATGAAAGAGGCAAATAAGGTCATATTACCTTTCTGTAGGTTTGGTAGATAAAAGTTCTCTATCAAATCTGAGTAAAATTATAATTTATTTCTATAAATGTCAGAGGATCTTTTTAAAAATATATTTTTTTATCAAGGAAACTTTGCTACACCTACACGGACCACTAGGGGTCCACGGAGCCCTGGTTGAGAAACACTGCTCCATGCTGTGGTAAAACATGTCCAAAGTCGCACACTCAATCAAGGCTACTCATCCTTGCACAATTTATCTACCCCAATACACACTAACACAGAGACTGTTGAAAAGTTACACCATCTATGTTGCAAGAGCAGAAACGCTCTCTGTTCAAGAAGTTGTTGTTTTACACACAACCTCATCGGCCCCAGTTCCTCCTGGGGTGAGTAACACATGTCTTGCAGTTGTTTAAAAGTGAGCTTAAACCATATTTTTGCTACTGCTAATTTGTCTGTACACTCAGGGTGTGAACAATTTCCAAGGTCAGAATACATATTTTTCCAACCCAATATGACAATATCACTGAAAAACAACAAATGTTAATTCATCACAACATATCAAAGATAATGTTAATATGACAAGTGAATATTATTAGTAAAAGGGAACGGTGTTTTAAGAGCGAGTTGTCTATCCCACATACTGGTACAAAACAGGTGTATTAGGTTAAAAATATCAACGTTTAAAGGAAAAGTTCTTCTTTTTCAACCTGGACCTTATTTATAGCAAATTTTTAGGTTTTCTGAAGCACCCAGATAATTTCGAAGATACAATAAGCCGTTTAGCGGGACTTTATCCCGTGCCGTGACCTTCCAATGAAAGGATAATGGAAGTCAATGAGGGGTGGGGGGGTGGGGGGGTATTAAGGCATTACCCCCCAAAATGCCTTAATTTAACAATGTTTTGTTATTAATAGTTACGCTTAATACCCTTTATGAAAAAGTCAAAGACGATTTGGCTAGCTGAGATGAACCAACATCCCTAAACCAGTTGATAAACCCTGCTATTGGACTAGATGATCAGTCAAGGGGACAACTTTCTTTCCCTTCATTCAATCTAAACATAATTCGCCACCTCCTGTTAAGAGGTGCGCCCATCTTACCCCAGAAGAATGACAGAAGCGCGTAGCATCAGACAGCTGTCTCTATTGTGATTCCCCACAACATTTCAGCCTAAAAGACTGAGCCTGTCAGTGAAACTGGGAATCCTAATGGGCCAAACCAACAACAGCCTCAGATTCATTGTTCCATCCTCTATCTGCATTAAAAATAAAAATCCCCTCCACTGTAGTTCTTTAATTGACTCTGGTTCAGAACAAAATCTTATACACCCTTATCTTGTCGGCCAGTGCAATATATGCACTTCCAAATTAGATCCTCCCATCGGTGTTACTGCTTAAGATGGCAGTAGAATCTCGGCAATAACTCATCAAACCCAACCCATAACTCTTGTTGTTTCTGGAAACCATCATGAAATCCAATTCTACCTTTTTCCAACTGAACAGACCCCAATTGTTCTAGGTTGTCCTTGGTTGGCTCACCACAATCCACCAATTTACTGGTCCAATTAAAGCTTTGATACCTGGAGCTCTTACTGTCTAAAGAATTGCATGGTCACTGCACCTCCGATAAGTCAGTCCGAGGAAGCTGAACCTCCCGCTTCTCCAGACCTAACTAATGTACCATCCAAATATCATGACCTCCAACAAGTATTTAGCAAAGGCCTCGAAATTTCTCTTCCTCCACATTGACCATAGACAGGAGACTATAGACCTCCTGTCCAGTGCTCCACTTGCCTTTACAGTCTTTTGAAGAGAGAAAGAGAAGCTATGGAAAAAAATAAAAATATGGGAATTATTAGACCCTCTTCTTCTCCTTTAGGCGTGGATTCTTCTTTGTTGAAAAGAAAGACGGTACGCTCAGACCCCGCAACAATTACAGAGGTCTCAATCCACCACTGCTATAGGAAACATAACAAAAAACCAAGAAATGAACTACAATGATAATTCAAATTAAACAAGGAAAAGAACTAACTAAAACTCAAACACAATTTGGGCCAATCATTTTTTTGAATTTCTGAGCAACTTAATTTCCTAAGAAATAAATTTAATGCACAGCTTTCTATTACTCATCTTTTTATTAAGCTAACCAAATATGATGCAGTCTAAATCATTCTCTCCCTCTATGTGATTATATTTCAGGATTATGTTTTAATATTGTGAACTTGTAAATTATTTCAGATTGATTCGGTTTGTTTAAACTCCTGAATTTTCTATGATCTATACTTAGAATAGAATACAATAATCCTTTAATATTTCAACAAGGGGAAGTTCGGTTGTAACAGCAGCAGCCAAAAAACCACAAATATGCAAACATGTTGAAACTCAATTAAAAAATATTTTACAGAAGAGAAAAAATATTTACGCCCTGCAACAGACTGGCGTCCTGTTCAGGGTGTACCCTGCCTAACGCCTGATAATTGCTGGGATAGGCTCCAGCTGCCCCGTGACCCTGAATTGGATAAGCGGTTAAGAAGATGGATGGATGGAAAAAATATTTACATCAGAATATTCAAAAAGAGTATGGATTGTGCATAGTACTCTGCATTAAAAATAGTCAGTTAACATATATATTGTCTGATAAAAATAATTTGCTAATTATATCTCTAACCACCTAAGATATGATTTTCTCTTGAAATGAATCCTTTCTCAGATCATTTGAATACACTATATACGTAAAAAAGTAATGTATCTTATGAACTGTTTGTTTCAGGCATGTAATGAGTTTAAGAACTTATGTTTAGCCCTGGGAATCAATCGGTAAAAATAAGGGCAGTTCTTGGATTAGCTCAAATTCATACGCAAAGTTATTTTAGTGTATCCCCTAAAGGAACATTCCTATCAGAGAAAGACACCAGTCCAACCATAACCAGTTTGGCAGCTTAAAGACAATCTGACTCATATTGTTAGCATGAAAATTGTCCTGTTTTCCTTTCACGTGAAACACTGAGTGTTCAAGGCCTTTTCAATACTTTAGCAGATTGTACCCCAAAGACTTATGCATAAATATATTTATTGATATATACTATGATTTAAAAATATGTTTTACATAAAAATGACAAAAATAACTGAGATTATGAATGAGGTTGATCACAGTTTATGCTAACCCTGTAGATTCAAACCGCTTTTATAGACTGGAATGTAAAGTGCATTAATAACCCCTCCTATTTCTTAAACAGAGGCAGTTTGTTTCCTGGTTCTTCAGTTCACAGAGCAGACAGACAGAAACATTGTGTTACTAGAATAAAGTAGTTAACCTGCTGCAGATCAGTTAGTAAAGAAGAAAGAAAAGAATATTGGTTTGCTTTTGTGACACATCTGTTTGCTAAAAATAAGAGAAAGGATCTTCAGCCATTACCTGGAGGGAAAATGTCACAGCAGGGAAATCAGACCGAGACAGCTAAATACACTTGTTCTATATGTTTGGATCTACTGAAAAACCCTGTGACTATTTCGTGCGGACACAGCTACTGTATGAACTGTATTACAGATTTATGGGATGGAGAAGATCGAAGGAAAATCTACAGCTGCCCTCAGTGCAGAGAGACTTTTAAGCCGAGGCCTGTCTTGAGGAAAAGCATCATGTTAGCAGAGTTGGTGGAGGATCTGAAGAAGACTGGACTCCAAGCTGCTCCAGCTGATCACTGCTATGCTGGACCTGAAGATGTGGTCTGTGATGTCTGCACTGGGAGGAAGATGAAAGCTGTCAAGTCCTGTCTGGTCTGTTTGGTTTCCTACTGTGAGAATCACCTCCAACCTCACTATGACGCTCCTACTTTTAATAGACATCAACTTGTTGAAGCTTCCACTAAACTCCAGCAACACATCTGTTCTCATCATGATGAGGTGATGAAGATCTTCTGTCGTACTGATCAGCAGTGTATCTGTTATCTCTGCACTATGGAGGAACATAAAGGCCATGAAACAGTCCCAGCTGCAGCAGAAAGGGCTGAGAAGCAGAAGGAGCTCCAGGTGAGTCGACAACAAATCCAGCAGAGAATCCAGGACCAAGAGAAAGATGTGAAGCTGCTTCAACAGGAGGTGGAGGCCATCAATGTCTCTGCTGATAAAGCCGTGGACGACAGTGAGAAGATCTTCACTGAGCTGATCCGTCTCCTCCAGGAAAGAAGCTCTGATGTGAAGCAGCAGATCAGATCCCAGCAGGAAACTGAAGTGAGTCGAGTCAAAGAGCTTCAGGAGAAGCTGGAGCAGGAGATCACTGAGCTGAAGAGGAAAGACGCTGAGATGGAGCAGCTCTCAATCACAGAGGATCACAACCAGTTTCTCCACAACTACCCCTCACTGTCAGCACTCAGTGAGTCTACAAACTCATCCAGCATCAACATTCGTCCTCAGAAAAACTTTGAAGATGTGACAACAGCTGTGTCAGAGCTGAGAAATATCGTAAAAGACATCCTAAGAAACAAATGGATTAATAGATCAACACCAGTAGATAAATTCGAGGTACCTCTGTCAAAACCAGAACCATTTCCCAGAGCTGAACTTTTAAAATATTCACAGGAAATCCTTTTGGATCCAAACACAGCAAATGTATATCTGTTACTATCTGAGGGAAACAAGAAAGTAACAATAATGGGGAAAAAACAACCTCATTTTTATCATCCAGAAAGATTCACTGGTTCATTTTCAGTCCTGAGTAGAGATAGTCTGATTGGACGTTGTTACTGGGAGGTGGAGTGGAAAGGGGGAGGAGTTAATGTTGCAGTTTCATATAGGAACATCAAAAGAGTAGGACAGTCAGATGAATGTTTATTTGGGTTCAATGAAAAATCTTGGTCATTATATTGTGACAAAAACAGCCATCAGTTTTGGCACAACAACTCTGGAACTCCAGTATCGGGTCCAGTTTCCTCCAGAATAGGAGTGTACCTGGATCACAGAGCAGGTATTCTGTCTTTCTACAGCGTCTCTGAAACCATGACTCTGCTCCACAGAGTCCAGACCACATTCACTCAGCCTCTATATGCTGGGGTTTGGCTGTTAAGAGATGGAGTCTCTGCTGAGTTCATTCAACCTAAATAGTAAACACTGATGTGAGCTCCAGTTGGTTAAAATGTGTATTTTAGTTTCAGTTTATTTAGTCTCCATCATTGTTACTCAGACCTCAGCGTTTTCTATCATTTCTTAACTGCTCATAGATCAGCTGTCATGTCTACTTTGTCATCTTATATGATATTTTGTTTATCAGCTTTTTCAGTGCTAACCATTCCTGTTACTCTTCAGCTATTAAGGCTATTGCTGCTCAGGAGGATTTTAAATTACCTAAAGAAATTATATTTATTGCTTCGTCAAACCCGATATTGTTGTTCAAATCCATCTAGAGATCAAATCAAAATTAAAATCAAACTTTATGTAGAGATGAACTGATGGAAACAGCAATGATCATCATCATTAATCAGGACATCATTCATTGATATTGGATAAAACTGAGTGTGGAAATTATCTTAAAATTGATAAAATACCTGAACTTAACCTGGTGATCTTCTTGAAAAAAAATCTGATGTATCTTGGTCAACGAAAAAAAAAAATACAGAGCGGGATACTTAGATGAATAAAGGTTTGGGTTCAATCACAAACCCTGGTCATCATTCTGTTACTCAAACAGATAAGGCAATTTTATTTAGCACACTTTAAACAACACACAAAACATGATACATAAAGCATAAAATAAATTAGAAAAAATTAAAAGTTCCATATTGGTAAGTTCAAACACTTTATTTGTAATTTTACTGCTGTTTACTGCTTTTAGTGTTGTTTTATTTTGTTTCTAATCAATCAATAGAAACAAAATAAAATGGCAAAAAACCCAACAAATTGAAAGAAATTCAGATCCACTGCAATTTATAATGTACATAAGCTGGTGTGCGCTACTGTGCCAACATGCTGAATTGGTTTGCTGTTGCATTATCACCAAAACAAAATAAAATACTAGGGATGCAATGATACCACTTTTTTTCAGTCAAATACGGTCCAATACTTAAATCCAAGTACTCGCTGATACCAAGTAACAATTCTGATACTTCTACCACACACAAAAAAATTAAATGAATTGGAAGACAGGTTTTATTTTCTTCTATGATGGTGAATCAGATAAAAAAAGAATAATAATAATAAGAATAGCAAAGTAAGCTTTTTCTGTGTAATTATTGCAGAGTTTTCACACTTTAAAAATCGGTTCATGGTATTGGTTAAATAACCTATACTGATACAAGTAAATTAGAACGGTACCAGCACCAATACCAGTATCAATATTGATGCATCCCTAGAAAATACTGTTTGAAATGACTTTTCTTGTAAAGCACCTTGAGATTACATCTGTTGTGAATTGGTGCTATATAAGTAAACGGAACTTAATCTACTTTTTTATTTTCGTTGAAATGTTGGTTTCATTTATCACCATGTTTGTGTCTTATGTGAAATGGCAACAAAGCACATTTTATTGGACAAATTTGTTTAAGCTTATGTTATCCAAATGTTGTTGACAAATACTTTATATCTGCCTTTATTTTTGTGATTTGCCAGTATCCATAATCCAAGGTTCCTACTCTTAATTGTAAACCCAAGCTAATTTTTTTTTGTCAATATACCAGAAACTGTCTCTTGACCAGCCTATAAATGTGATGTAATGTGTATGTGTGATTCTGTATGGATTTTCAAGCCGTGGTATTGTATAGATGGTATTATGAGGTGTATTAATTTACTGCTTTATGCTGTGAGCTTGTGCAACCAAAGCCAAATTTCTTGTTAAAATCACAGTTTGGTACAGATCCCAATTGTAAAGTCACAGTTCAGCACGGGGACGGACTGGGACTAAAAACAAGGCCCGACTAGGCCGACCCAAAGCAATCAACCGACAAGAACAACAATAACGCCTGCTTTGAGTGTCACAAGACTTTAATTGTGGCTCATGATATTATACCATCCAAATTATAGCCATAGCACTGATGTTGATTAGATGTTGTTATATTGCATTATCAACATTTAAACATTTTCTTTATGTGGAATTTTGAAAATATGTCAAGATTCCCGGATTTCAAATTTACAAAGAAGCAAAGCCTTTTAGCTTGTAATTTAAAAGAATATGTCCTTTTACAACTTGTTAAACCTCTCAGTGTCAGACAAAAGCATGCATGATTAACTTGAATACTCACATAGAAATGGAGGTCTCAACACACTGCAATAAAGTAATTTAAAGTTGAACTGGAGTGGGTGTCTTTCTCTGCTCTTGGTCTAAGCCCAGCCTGAATAAACAAATGATGGAATGGATTAAAAAAAAGTTTTATTACAAGATAGCATGGAATAGATTATATAATATGATGTTATAACATATGATAAAATCTATTCCATGCTGTCTTAAAATCCATTTATTACTTAATAAGCTAAATTAATTTATGCAGTAAGTAATCTTACTGCACAAATAAAAATACTAAATGAAAATAAAACATTACAAATGTAACCGCTACATTCAAAATCCTTAAAGTTTATAAGCAAAACTGTAAAGGTAAGCATTAACTGTTCCAACATTTAAAAGTAAAAACAAAACATATTTATTAATATTACCTACTGCATGTGACATTTTACAGCTAAAATGTTGAAGTTGAGCTGTTTTACCTACTGTAATCATTAAAAATGTAGCAACCTGAATATAACTTCCTAACATCATCCCTAGCAAGTAACACTATCTCCTCTCATGTTCCATACTTATATGCCCTGTGGTACCGGCTCATCTTTCTGTCTCTCATCGTCACTGGTGGCATGTTGCTGCAGAGCTGTCTGGTTCACTTCTACTCTGCTGCTAATATTTATCTGTGAGGTGCTGCTGCTGGCTGTGCTGATAAATACTTCAGTTAATTTGTGACATTTAGCAGCCTCAGTATATACGTTCTGCCAATTATTTTCTCTTCCCTTCGCAGCCCCACCCTTTTCTTTATGTTTTTTTTTACCCGTGGCTGCGTTATGCATATTTTTCTATGCTCCTATGTAACGTCTTTGCTTCCTCTTCCACTTCTTCTTCTCCTTACTTGGTCGCTACAAACCACGGCCCGTATAAACCACGCCCTATGCAAACTACACCTCCAGCTCTAATAAATATATATAAATCTGCTGTCCTATATAATCTTTTTAAATTACATTATTTTCTATTTTGTATAAATGTATTGTTTCAAGTTTGTTGTTTGCACTGAAAGGCATATGGTATGAATCCATTATTAAAATGAAAATTGCTCCCATTATTGCTTTGTTTCCCTTTTCTGAGTGCCATGGGCCTCTAAAGTCACCTGGGGACGTGCTTTGTAGTGACTCTAGATTGTAGTGACTCTGGCTGCATCTAGACCTCAAACCCTAGTTTATACTTCTCCAACAGCAAATTGGAACTAAGACACAAACATATTGACAGAAAAGTTTTTCATTTATGGTTCTCTGTTTCTTTCTCTTTGTTTTCCATTGATGTTTATGTGTTGCAAAGTATTTCTCAACCAGGACAGCAGGGGTTGCTAACTTTTCATGGCGGCTCTTCCTAGTATCTGCCTACTATCGCAGCGTAGTCTCAGTTGTTTTTTTCACCCTGTGAATGCATGCCCCCCTCAAGGAGCAATGGACGAAAGAAATTAAGTTTTGATTAAGCTGTAAAGCTTTTTACTAGAAGTACAGCTCATAGATTACTCTAAAAACACATGGAAACAAACACAGCAGCCTGTTTTGTTGTTTCTCTACACCTCCTTGTGTTCAAAATCGCTAAAAGACTTTATAAAATAAACTTTCTTTTCAATATAAAGCATGTAGTGCCCAAACACTGCATTAACTACTGATTACAACTATAGAGCCCCGTTCTGGTGAAATTATCTATGGCTGATGTTGAACTGACCAATCACAGGCATACGCTCTACATTGACGGAGAATGATAGTTAGAAAACTGGGCTCTACTCCATCCGTCCTTGCGTACGTGACGGAGATCCCTTGTGTCGACAGATAATGGCGTTGCATCAATCCGTCTCCGTTAAAACGGAGAAGCATAAAATAGGCTTCACTCAATTTTGGCGCGATCGACCATAGTAAATGTAGGAAGGTACTTTTGGTAGTAGGACCCAAAATGTGAGATGCCCTGTGCATGCCTGATTAAAATATACTTTTTTTATTACTCTTTTTTTTATAAGCTTTTTATATATTCTGGCACTTAACAAAACATCCTGGACCATGTTAATAGTACACAAATTTTGGTATAAATGAACAAACAAAAATATTTTTGCTGGGTTGGCTGGTGGGGTGGCCAGCATTTTTTTCAGGGTGGCACTGGCCACCCCCGGCCACAACTTGGGGCACCTCTGTTTAAACTTAATGATGCACTGAGAGTAATTGTTGGAGGTGTAAACCCTTGTTAAGTTGCCTGTTTTAATTCAGATTTTTTTTCTTTTAGATGGGAAGTTATGTAGGGATCCTAATATTTTCTTTCAGCTCGTTCTTCCCTATTTTGTGGCCAGTCAGGGAGCTTAGATATTTTACTTTTATTTAGATCAGAACTCTTTCTTTTTCAGTCATAAAGGGGTCATTTATGTTTGTTGTTTTGACCTTGGAAACCTTGAAATTCACTGCTTTTCTTTTGTTAACCCTAACAAGATCCTGAACTCCAACTTTTTCCTTTGACTCCTGGGATTAGTTCTAGCCTGTCCTTAATCCTAAACTGAAAAAAAAAAATGTCTGGATGGTGTAAAGCTTTTTTTGATAATTAAAGCCCCTTTTAATTCTTTTTTATTTGATGACCTCCCTTAAACATACAAGTGTCTTATATATTTAAAATACTTAAATATACTTAACCTCCATAGGCTACCTGCATGGAGATCCAAAAGTGAGATAAAAAGGCAAAACTATCAACTGGTGGCAAATAAAGGTCTAGCTTTATTTCTAAACTTTAACAAATACAATGACTCTAAAGCAGTTTTTTCTTTACTAATGAACAATTATGTAGTTTTACACTATACAGTCAATTCCAGATATTTACATATACTGTATAAAATGACATAATTTTTCACACTATATCTTCATATTACTTTACATTATCTGCAGTACCATGAAATTAACACTAGATGGATGCTAAAAACTATTGTTTTAGGACCCATGCTTTACACTAATAATTTTTTATGCTTCATTGAAAAGAAAAGAACTCATGGGTTACATGTTTTTCTATCCCCCAACGAATCAGTTCAAGTTGCTTAGGGTCACATTTATATTTCGGAGATTTCCGGTCAGAAATCTTTCTGAGTATCTAACAATTATTGTTGATGTGTCCCAAAAGATAAGGCTTTAAAAGACACACTGGATATAAAGAAGAGATTACTGACACACGTGGGATAGTTAAAAAGCCACTGCAGAGAATATGTGCTCTGAGAATACAAGCCAAAAACAACTTTGACAGCAAACACTGATGGTATTTTATGAGCCTGATATTCACATTCACTATTTCTTCCCATCCTCCCAGGATGACCACCAGTTAATTCATGGCCACCACCATCATCCAGGATGAATTATCATGCAGCAGCTTTTATACATCCTTAAAAACACAAACATATAGATTCAGGAACAATTCAACACACCCTCTTGCAATTTACATTCCCTCCAGGATAAAGCCATAACCTTTTGTTACTTAAATACAATTTATTCAATCATTTTTATCAACACGTTCCATTATGATGTTCTTATTTGTATTTGTATGGATCCAATGATGTCATAAAAATTTTAAAAACACTTTAAATTTTTCTGAATGGTTCTCATTCAAGATATTTTTCAAAAGAACAGAAGATAATTGTTCTTTATCACTGAGCTGGGTCAAATGCATCTTATATTCAACTAATTTCAAATAATAATACAAATAATGAAACAACAGAGCCTTTAAAAAAGCAAGCATGAGCAAAAAAAAAAAATAAATAAGGCAGACGATAGATTTCCTGGAGGAGGAGCTCCTCCCCTCTCTCTGAGAAAAGGGAGGAGTCTTTGCTCCAGGAAGATAAACCTTTTGTCTTTTCTTCTATCAGTCTGACAAACATATTTGCTTTCGTGGTTACTCCCCTTCAGCAGAACTGAAACTTAGCAGACCTGTTGTGTAACAGATTATTTGTTTCGGAGGAAACAAAACTTAAAACACAGTTAACAGCTCATTGGAAGAGAAATGGCAGAACAAGGATATCAGGTGGATTCTGTAAAATTCTCCTGTTCCATATGTTTGGATCTACTGAAAACCCGGTGACTATAGCCTGTGGACACAACTAAAAAAGAGATATTCTAATAAAAACTGATTATATTAAATAAAATATCTCAAAATAAATTATAGTATGAAAACACGTAGCTTCATAGTGATTAATATTTATAAAATATTTATTAAAAAATTGGTGGTCAATGTGAAATGCTGGTGTCTATAGGAAAAACTGGGGACTTAGAGTAGGAAAAATAACAAATGTTGAGGAGCACTAGTCTTTTATCATAGTATTGATCCCCAATATTGTTTTAAAAATTCATAAATCCTTGATACTGTTGGGTCTGACCCATGAATATATAAAAGTAGAAAAGGGTCCCAAGTATTGTGCTGGTCCCGCCATCCTGCCTTTTGCCCAGGGCATGAACACTACACCCGGACTGTAAATAGTGGGACACACATGCACTTTGGATGATCAAGGACCCTCTCCCTCTGACCTCATTCCTGCAGGGCTGGCATTCGGAAATCCCGACATGTCGATTGGCCACCGGACCGACTCACCGGCCCATCCTGGACCTTCTACATCTCAAAGCAAAGAGTTTGTAGATTTGGAGGATCTGATCCTTGCAGGGTAAACAGGGAATGGGGGCTAAAGTCCTTTTACATGAGTCATTGACGAAGAGGCGGGACATACCCTGGACCACAACAAACGGTGTCCATCCGCCTCTGTCTCCCCTTGGATCAGAGTTTGAATTAATAATTATATTTAATAATGTGAGTCAGACCTGCTGTATTTATCCTTGAAATTAGCTTAATTCAGCCTGGTTCATATTCAAAATGGCAAGGAGAATAGAGAATGGCAACAGATTTTAAATTAAGAACAAAACTTTTATTTCCTTAAATCAGTCGATCTTAAGGAGAATACAATTCATGATTTTTGAGGCCTCAGACAATACCATATGGATTCCGACCACAGGTGCGCATGGTTTAATAAACTGAGTGTACGGATTGTTACACCTGAAAATACTTTCTACAACTGACCCATGGCTAGGCTCCTCTGGTCCAGAGGTGGACTTTTTTCCCCACAGAAAAATATGCAGAGCTGTGGGTCTGAGAGGGTGGACAAGGGGCTGCTGATGCTGCTGCAGGGAAAAAATAATCTCACCTGCTATGACTGGATAAGTCAAGTGAATTATTATCTTTAATTTTAATGATCTTAATATATTTGATTTGATTTAAATTTTTTATGTCAACAATAATTGATTTTTTCAAATATTTCCATCAGTTTTGATAAACGTATGTGCGCAAGATGCCCTGCAGCCTGCATAAACAAACCTGTTATATTTATGAATAAAAAGTAAATAAAATAAATGAATATCCCCCTTATAAATGATCAAAAAGCTCCCTGATGCAAGCATTAATGCCGCACTGAGGGTGACACCGTCATTTGAAACAGGCAAATCAAGAGAAGCTAAAACAGGATAAATATGAGCTCTCTTTAGTATTCATCTGAACTCTTGTTTACAATCAAATAGCCTTCAGTTGATCCAAAATGCTGCAACAAGTACAGTAGTCAAGCCTTGAAGTAACAAATGCAGTCCAACTTCACCAAAAATGTTTGCATGAAAAATACCTCAAAATTAGGCACTGCCTAGAGGACCAGCGAGTGGGAATGCTGGGTGTCTGCGCTGTGATTGACATGTTGACTGCATGTAGCATTGCTGTAGCACGCAGACAGCCTGAAACATGGAGAACAATAACAAAGCAAGCTCCACAGAGATTTTTTTTTAACCAATGTACTTAGAGTTCTATAGCTCAGAGTGATGTCAACCTAGCCATCTTGTTTAGAAGGATACTTTGCAGCTTGTTTTTAGTTGGTTATTAAATTCAGCTTGCAGTAAAAGCAGGTTTTTGAAAATATTTCTTATCACTTGCAATTTCTTCTAACGAAAAAAAAAATCAGGTAGGAAGAAATTTATTAAAATCTGAAATCAGATTTGGTATAAAAAAATCTGAGATTAAATTTTTAAGCCATATTGCACAGCCTTACCTCCAAGTGTTTCTGTAAATATTCATCCTCTATTTTGAATCTTTAATCCTGTAAAATAAGAGGGGTTTGGCACTTGTTTAGTAATCATATTTTGACACAAAAATAAATAGTAAAAAAAGTGCATTGAAAAATCTCAAATTAAAAGTAGTGCTCTGCCATAAAAATTGAATTATTGGTTTCATTTATTGAAATACAAAACCTAAAACAAACCTAAAACAATTTAAAAATAAAATATAGAAAAAGTATTTTCTGAAACCAGGAAGAAAATGTCTGAAACTGAACATACGCAAACCGGACCTATCGAACCGTAGTCACCAACACTAACTACTCAGCCAACATTACGGAATGCATGGATTCAATAGTATATGTATAGACAAGATCCCCACATTGTCTAAGAGTTACATAATTCGGTAATCACACTGATTTCTTTATCATTTTAGGCTGCTTGCAGTTAACTGCAGTGTTCTGCTTCTTTAAAAGTTTAAACTACAGCTTACTCTGAGACAAACAACTCCAGACCAATCAGCGGCTACCGCTGCTGTGTAGGAGTGCGAGCGATATCATATTATCGGACCAATCATTCATAGGTGGGCATTTCGGGTCGCTTTGGTTCGCTTGGAACCAAGGCAGAGGTAGTCTGAAAAAAGGGGTTGGCTGGGGTCGGCTCGGAATGGACGCAGGCAATGGAAACCTGCCAAAGCGTCCCATACTGTACTGGCACTACTGGAAATGGGGCAAATGTGGCCCTGCTGCCTTGTGGGGATTCACTTTGCTCAGGGCCCTGACGACCTGTGTCTGTGTCACCTGAAGTGTGCTCTCCTCTGGATCACAGGAGGCCTTTAGTGGGTTGTCTCTATTTAGTTGGTCAAACCTGGCATAAAAGCAGTATGTCCTCTTAGCCGCCAGAATGGCTTTTTGGAGCTCATATTTGGAATGCTTGTGCTCCATACTGTCCCCTGACTTGAAAGCTGCACCCCGGTTTCTGTTCTTGGCGCGTACGTCAGCGTTAGACCAGGGCTTCTGATTGGAAAACACCCGAAAAGTTTGGATTGAATGTAAATTGATGTGCACCATTCAGAATAGCTGCTAACAGTGTCAATGTAGTACTGAATATTGTCTGTGGCTACCTTGAAAATGTCCATATCTGTTACCTCCAAACATCCCTGCAGTTCTGTCAGTGCATCCTCAGTCCACATTTTCAGAGTTTTCTTTCCGTCATCGCCTGTTTTTAGCTTCGTGGTGTAGGTGCGCCGTAGCAGGGTAGCAAGGATCACATTTCCAAAATGCATACAAAAAGCATCTTTAATCAGGTCTTAGTTAGAAGCTACACATGGTGTGTCATACAAGATGTACGGATATACAAAAATGTATAAAAAAAAACTGTACTTCCCCTTCAACTTTTAATCCATTTGATTTTGGCCTGGGAAAGTCAGTCTCAACGGGGTAATGAGTGGGTAACACTACAGAAGCTGCAGAAATGTGGGTTAAACCCTGGTTATTCAGTTTTTTGAAGGACTAATAAATCCGGACAAATTCCTAGAATGAAGAGCTCCATGCAACATAAAGCGGCTCCATCCAAAGTGGGATGGATGCCGTCTCTCCAGATCAGACCAGGTTTTCCCCAAAAGGTTTTCCATTTATCAGTGTAGCCCACAATATTTGCTGGACACCACACAGACAACAATTGATGGAATAACAGCATGTGGCTATACATGTCATCACTGGTCCAATCAGGCAGGGGACCAGAAAAGCTTACAGAGTCCAACATAATTTTGGCAAACAAAGCAACACTAATTTTAGTGACCTCCGAATGCCGTAACTGGGTGTCATTACCGCCAGCGTGAATAACAATCTTACTGTATTGACGGTTATCTTTAGCCATTCGAGCGGGATCTGATGCCGTCCGTTCTGGCCCATGGTGGCAAGCTTTTGGCTAAAGTCAATGATTTCTCTAAAGCCATGGTTCTGACTATGTTATAATGTTCTCATTGGTAGCACATGTGGGATTCTTGTTTCATCGCATGAAGCTGCCTTTTCAACAGTGCTATACATATGACAGATAGAAATAGAAAAACACAACAGCAATTTATCACTAAGTGGGGACACATGCTTCCTCTACTCAAACAATTTTTCTAAAAATATAAATGATAGAGCTTATATGAAACAAAACATGACAGAAAAAAGACAACATGGTTATACAAGATGAAGCTAAAGAAGTAAAGCTCTTTCCTGGAAAAGGAGTTCCGCCCCATTCTCTGAGAAAAGGGAGGAGCTTATATTCTTGGAAAAGAACACATTTGATTACCCCTCCTGTCAGTCTGACAAAAGAAAAAATGCTGCTTCTCGTTACTCCCCTTTCACAAAACTATCTTGATGGACCTGTTGAGTAACATATATGCTTGGGAGGAAACAAAATCTATCGTACACAAACTGCTCACTGGAGAAATAATGGCAGAACAAGGGTATCAGATGGATCCTGTAAAATTCTCCTGTTCCATATGTTTGGCTCTTCTGAAAAACCCGGTGACTATTCCATGTGGACACAACTACTGCATGTACTGTATTGGAGGCTTTTGGGATGAAGAGGACAAGAAAGGAGTCTACAGCTGTCCTCAGTGCAGACATATATTCACACAGAGGCCTGTCCTAGTTAAAAACACTATGCTAGCAGAGTTGGTGGAGGATCTGAATAAGACTAGACTCCAAGCTGCTCCAGATGATCACTGCTACGCTGGACCTGAAGATGTGGCCTGTGATATCTGCACTGTGGGGAAGCTGAAAGCTACAAAGTCCTGTCTGGTCTGTTTGGTGTCTTATTGTGAAAAACACCTCCAACCTCACCATGATGTCCCTGGACTGAAGAAACACAAGCTGGTGAACCCGTCCAAGAAGCTCCAGGAGAACATCTGCTCACGTCATGATGAGGTGATGAAGATCTTCTGTCGTACTGATCAGCAGTGTATCTGTTATCTCTGCACTATGGATGGACATAAAGGCCATGAAACAGTCCCAGCTGCAGCAGAAAGAGATGAGAAGCAGAATGAGCTCCAGGTGAGTCAACAACAAATCCAGCAGAGAATCCAGGACCAAGAGAAAGATATGAAGCTGATTCAACAGGAGGTGGAGGCCATCAATGTCTCTGCTGATAAAGCAGTGGAGGACAGTGAGGAGATCTTCACTGAGCTGATCCGTCTCCTCCAGAAAAGAAGCTCTGATGTGAAGCAGCAGATCAGATCCCAGCAGGAAACTGAAGTGAGTCGAGTAAAAGAGCTTCAGGAGAAGCTGGAGCAGGAGATCACTGATCTGAAGAGGAAAGACACTGAGATGGAGCAGCTCTCAATCACAGAGGATCACAACCAGTTTCTCCAAAACTACCCCTCACTGTCAGCACTCAGTGATTCTACACACTCATCCAGCATCAAGATTCGTCCTCAGAGATACTTTGAGGATGTGACAGCAGCTGTGTCAGAGCTCAGAGATAAACTACAGGACATCCTGAGAGACTCATGGACAAACATCTCACTGACAGCTACTGAATCAGACGTTTTGCTACAACCACCAGAACCAATGACCAGACAGGACTTCTTAAAGTTTTCCAAGAAAGTCACACTGAATCCAAACACAGCACACAGGTATTTGGAATTATCTGAAGGCAACAGAAAAGTAACAATGACTAATCAAATTCAACATTATGAAGATCATGCAGACAGATTCACTAAAAGGTGGCAGGTCTTGAGTAAATCACGTCTTATTGGAAAGTGGTACTGGGAGGTAGAGTGGAGAGGGAAAACAGTTCAAGTAGCAGTTGCTTACAAAGATATAGAGAGAACCGGGGACTCTGCAGACAGCTCCTTTGGTATGAATAAGAAATCATGGGCATTGTGTTGCCAGACAACAAATTATTCATTTTACAGTGATGGTAATAAGATTGAAATCCCGATCACAGGTTCAGTTTCCTCCAGAGTAGGAGTGTACCTGGATCACAAAGCAGGTTTTCTTTCTTTCTACAGCGTCTCTGAAACCATGACTCTGCTCCACAGAGTTCAGACCACATTCACTCAGCCTCTACATGCTGGGATTTGGCTTTCATATTGCAAAGAAAACACTGCAGAGATCATTAAATTAAAATAGAGTAAGCAGAGTAGCTTAGTATATAGCTCTGGCTTATCAACACACTGATGATGACGTGTACTTCGCTTAAAGCTTTAAAATGTCAGACACTAAGAAGTCTATAAAGGTGAAAACAGAAATTAGTTTGAGTTGGGGTGTCGCGTGGCATAGTGGTTCGTGCGGGCGCCCCATAAGCAGAGGCCTCAGCCCTTGACGTGCTCATCCCGAGCTCGAGTCCCATTCTCAGTGAGAACTTCTTTCCTGATTCTATGCTATCCTTTTTCGAATAAAGGCCACTAAGGCAACAAAACCTTTAAAAAAAGAAACTATTTTTAGTTGAAAGCTAAGACATTTTTCTTTTTTAATGCAAACTAGGAAATCATCTAACATTCTCAAAAAACCATATTAGGAGAAGGTTTAAAATCTGTAAATTCTGTTTCAAAACAAATCTGGAATTTAATTACAGCTGTTATTAAACATATCATTTTTAAATTGCTGTTTTTGCCAATTTGTTTTCATCTTCAACTAATGGTAGGAACATCTTTTTTAATATTATTGATATAGCAGGTGGTATATCTGGTACACTTTGAGGTGCTTTAGGAATGTAAAACCGCAGAAACATCTATTAGGCATTATTTTATAGGGTGTAGGAGCCTAAATTATATTTTGTACTGTAAATAGTTTATTAGTTTGCTATAATTTCTACTTGGTTCTAATTAGTTTATGCTGCAATTTGCTTGGTACATTTTTGGTAATTTTGCTATGTTTTTGGTTAATAGTTATTATGGCCGTATTTACTTTTCTCCAAATTATTTGGTTAAGTATTAGTTTTCATAATTATTACTTTGGTATTTGGTTTTGTTATGTTTTGTTTGGTTATAGCTCGCATACATCATGACGCTGCACATTGTGGTGCATTGTGGGAGCGTAGCTCTAATCCCCCATCTGTCTTATGTGTGTTTTTACTCACTAAAGAGTTTTTCACTGCACATTTTGGTGTCCGTGGATTTTATAATTGATTGTGCAGGATTACCAAGTTTTGGAAAAACGCTAAAGGTGCAGCAAGTCATGCTAGCTTCATCTCACTTTAGAGCCTACATAGGGGCTTGTGGTTTTTATCTGTAAATTCAAGTCTGTAATTTCAATTGCTTTATCGTATATTTGTCTGTTAAAATATTTTCAAACTGCTTTTTCTTTTTCTTAGTTATGGTGCTCATCAAAGCTGATTAAATCTATGGAAATATGAATATTATTGTTTGTTCTTTAGAGTGTTTAAATGAAAAATTATATTAATCCTAAATGTTTTTGTTTTAAAGTTTAATAAAATTTACCAGGTTCTGTATTGTTCATACATCTAACCGATATAATAAAAAAGTCAGTTTACTTTCTGTCAGTGTGAACTTGATTGATTTTAAACCTGTTGCAAAACACAAACTCTCACAACACACTGCATATAGAACACAGGTAAAGGTAAGATGCTGACAACAAATGACATTAGAAATCAGAAAATAAAATTAATTAGAAAGCTTTACATGTAATATTTGCATTTCATTAAAATATATTTAATATATATGATATACCTCAACATCCTTTAAACTCCTTTAATATTTATCCACTAAAAGAAACTTTAAAGATGTGACAGCAGCTGTAACCGAGGCAAAAAACAGGACGTCTTGAGGGAAACTGAATGAACTGATGAAGCCTCTTGGATAAGAGGTGAAACGTCTTCCAAGACAAATTACCAAGTCCAGTTGCCTTCGATTGAAATTGCCTTGAGGTATTTTACAGGTTTCACTTCATTAATTGTTAAAAAAAATGGTTTTAATATTTTATATATGCCTACAAATTTAATATCTTAGGGTCTAGAATCTGAAGGCGTGGAATGCTTAAGTTGATTAATTAAACTGAACTTTTTTATTTTATTTGTTAAGGCTACAATTAGTGAATTTCACATGGAAGTTTATACATATTTCTATTCATCAGCTGATGATTAATAACAGAGCTATTCAGATCTGAGCACTGATATTTGGTTTAAAACATCTATGCCTGCTCAATCAAACTTCCTCTTCAGAAGTAACAAACCGGTGGTGCAGCTGGTAGCGCAGCTCACCTCACAGCTAGAAGGTCCTGGGTTCAATTCCTGCCGGGGACGCTGTGGGTGCTGAAGGTGTGTTTGATCCTCCATATCATCAGCACCCACACCCTGGGTGGGGTTGGCAAAAGGGCCTTTCTGTGTGGAGTTTGCATGTTCTCCCCGTGTTCCCTTGAGTAGTTAATGTGAGCTACTCCCACAAAAACATGTATCAGTTCTGGGCTATATACTGCCTCCTCCTGGCTGGCCGAGGCGCCTGAGGGGTTGGAGAGGATCCAGCTGGAATAGTGTGATCCTTCCACACGCTACGTCCAGCTGGGGGAACCCCACCCCCTCGGGTGACAAAATGGGCCTGTTCACTCCTCAAGTAGGAAGGAGGCTTGAGCTCAGTGCAGGGCCCTCCTACGGTCAGCAGAGGGAAGGCAATGCCCAGGACTGTACTTAGGTAGGAACACTGGGGTGATAATAATGGGGAAAAAACCGTGGGATAAAAAAAATATTTAAAAAAAAGAAGTAACAAACCGTAGAGTTGGTGGAGGAGCTGATCCTTGCAGGGTAAACAGGGAGTGGGGGCAAAAGTCCATCTACAGGGGTCACTGGCGAAGATGTCAGGCATACCCTGGACAGATTGCCAGTTCACCGCAATAAACACTCGAGTGAGTCGAGTCAAAGAGCTTCAGGAGAAGCTGGAGCAGGAGATCACTGAGCTGAAGAGGAAAGACGCTGAGCTGGAGCAGCTCTCAAACACAGAGGATCACAACCAGTTTCTCCACAACTACCCCTCACTGTCAGCACTCAGTGATTCTACACACTCATTCAGAATCAAGAGCCGTCCACAGAAAAACTTTGAAGATGAAACAGCAGCTGTGTCAGAGCTCAGAGACAAACTCTTGGACATACTGAAAAAGAAAAGGACAAGGACAAACTCCTCACTGCCAGTCATGGAAGTGGATGTTGTACAGGTAGAACCAGAACCCAAAACTAGAGATGATTTCTTGAAATATTCACAAGCAATTACTCTGGATGCAAACACAGCACACAAAGATATGTTATTATCTGAGGGGAACAGAAAAATGACATTAACCAAGCAAAAGCAACATTATCGTGACCATCGGGACAGATTCACCTATTATGATCAGGTACTGAGTAGAGAGTGTCTGACTGGACGTTGTTACTGGGAGGTGGAGTGGAGAGGGGAAGGAATTCGTCTAGCAGTTTCATACAAGAATATCAGGCGAGCAGGAGGGACAGATGAATCTGCATTTGGACGAAACAACAAATCATGGGCTTTACGTTGTGACGAAAACAGTTATCAGTTTTGGCACAACAACAATGAAACTCCAGTATTGGGTCCAGTTTCCTCCAGACTAGGAGTGTACCTGGATCACAGAGCAGGTATTCTGTCTTTCTACAGCGTCTCTGACACCATGACTCTGCTCCACAGAGTCCAGACCACATTTTCTCAGCCACTATATGCTGGGGTTTGGCTGTTTAACTACGGAACCATTGCAGAGTTCATTAAAGTAAATTAGAGAAACTTCAGTCGCAGGGGGTTAAGTTTGGGATCAGTAGTAATTGGACAGCCTGTACCTGTCTGCAAACATCTAAAGAACAGTTTTAATGCTTAAATTTATGTTAGAAAAACTAGTATAGCTAAAAATTGTCTTACCAAAAAGCAAGATGGATAGTTTTTAGGTATCAGGGATACCTACTGCGTAGATCACCCATCCCTTCCCTAACATATGCAAAATCAGAAATTAGTCTGTCCAAACTGGGTGACTGGTAGATTAACAAGTAATTCAGTATTTTCTTTTTTTTTATTCGTGTCCTGGTGAGAATGATCTCATTTAATGTGCATAAAGTTACCCCCAGGGCACCGATTGAAACTGTCTTCGGTAAAGTATACTTACCATTGTCATAGTTCAACTGGGATGCTGGGACACAACCAGATGAACTAAGATGTTCAAAGAGGATTGTACCCATTGCACCTGCTGGTTTTATCATGCAAATACTTAATGCAATAATAGGAAATATTTCTGATTGTTTACATAGGTCTATTAAACCCACACCTCAATCTTGGAAAATGTAATTAATGAATTACATGTTTATTGTGTTTCATAATGTAGCTTTACCATTTTACTTAAAATTTTTGCATAGGACAATTTAAAACTCTTTTAATGCCCTTAATTTCCACACTGTTCAAAATGTTTTAAGTTCTTGAGCCTAATTGTAATTTCTCAGTTTAAAGATGGCTAACGGAGCCCTGTAGACTGAGATGGAGATCAAGGTTTTTAGTATTTTTTCCTCTATGTATTGTTTGAGGCAGTTTTAAGATGAATCGGTCTTGTGTTCTTTACTCATGATTTGCTGATTTAGCAGCTGAATGATGCACATCCTCTTACCATCATACTCTTGGCTCAGATTGGATTTGGTGTGAGTTTTTGTATTCTGTTTTTTTGTGTGTTTTTTTTCACATTCACAAACAGTGATACTGAATAAAATCCTCATGCTGAAAGTTTAAGTTTGTCTTATGTAATGTACACTTTTAAAATTTGTATAGCCCTATAAAGTCTAATCTAGTCAGTGAAGCCTTTAGATAATTCTGAACAATTGTTTGAAAGCAAAGGCTCAAAACTTGTACTTTAACAGAGATTTTAAAATTTAGTGCTGTTAAGATTAAAAATTGTAATAGCTTAACAGGGCTTCTACTGACCTAAAAAGAGAAAAAGGTGGTACTATAATTAATTTGTTTTGTCGAAATAGACCTTGCTTAGTTCCCCTTAAACAATAAAAAACTAAAATAGGCTTTGTTTTTCATCTAAATATTTTCAGAGATGCTCAAGTCCAGACTATATTTCAAGAAATATTCTGCATAAAATAAAAAAATGAACGAAGTACTTCATTAACAGATAACATATTTAATAATATGTATTTAAATTACTCTATCTCTACATGCAAAAGTCTAAAACAGAGAAGAAAATATATGAAAATGTATTACTTACCCACTTACAGCAGAGGTGAAGTCTTGCTGTATCCAGCACTCATCTATCTATAACTACCTGCAGTACGCATCTGTACATTAACCAGCTTTTCATCTACATATTTGCAAATTCACAAGTTTTTGTCCCTTTACAGTTTTCTTAATTTTTTACATCTCAAATGATCAAATAAAGTAGAAGATAATCTGAGAGGATTCAAAAAGTTGTTTGCCTTTTTTTTTTCTTTTTATCAAGAAGAAATCTATCCAAATCATCCTGTTAAAAAAAAATTGAATAGTCCCCCTTTGTTACTTGTTAAATAATTGTGACAAAGCAAATTTGTTGTTCAGCATGGCATGTACACCCATGTTTGATTGCTGTCAGACATGTAGAGTCCAGAAACCACACAAGTCTCCACAATAAACAACCAAACAAAAAAAACATGAACATTTACGATGATAGAAATCAGTTTTTTTTTCTCTGTCTCATGAATGGCTGCTCTACAAAAATAACCCAATTTCATGTGGTATGATTACTTCTCACAAAGAAACAAAAAAATCTCCAAGCAAACCAGAAACTGTCCCTGAAAACCACGTGACGTCAGTCTGATTACTGGTCGGGACAAGCAAACGTCAATACAGGAAACAGACGCTGTGCTCTGTTAGTAGAAACCACAGATAGTTAAATATAATCCAAGTGTTTCTGGGTCTCATTCCAGGTAAAATTAACAATAGTTTAGTTATTGATTTTAGGATGACATCCCGAAAGTGGGTATGGTGGTTTCAGCCTTAAGAAAAATATGCACAGCCTTACTTAACAGTTTTAATCTACCCGCATCCCACAATGCAATACAAACCTGGCAACGGAAAGATTTTTGGCTCAAACTTTGCAGCAAACACCTGGTAGTTGTGTCACATTGAAGTCGAATTGCATTCACAGCAAAAACCATAAGCCTAGGATCTAACCTTTACAGTCCAAAGAGACATTTATTGCCAAAATCTAGCTAAATAAAATGCAAATGTTACAAGATCCTTAAAAAATATCAAACGTATAATTTAAGATATTTATGCTATTACATGAAATCGGCTGTCCTTTTTCCAAGAACTACTTTTTTATTTCTATATTTGTTTCATAATAAAGAAAAAAAGTTTTGTCCAAGAGGACGGACACATTTTCTACTGTGATGTGAATATTTGTGAAAATGTAGGTCATGGAAAACATAGAAAACTGTTCATAAATGTAACTAAATGCGGAGTTTTTCCTCAAGAGCCTGAAAAAAACTACATCCTACCTGCGGCTCATACTTACCTCATCCATCCTGCAGCTGAGCACTTCATCCTGTTACATTTATATATTATAAATGAGTAAATGTTTGAGATGGAAAAAGGAAACAATATGCTTTATTTTGCAAACGATTAACCGTTCAGTTAAAGCGAATTAATTACATGTTTTGTATTTATTGACAGATCATAAGAGTTGCTATTTAACAACCATAAAATAGAGTAAAGAAAAAAGAATGAAGCTGGAGATCGAATCCCATCATGATGGCAACATGGGAAATTTGAGACACATAGTTTAAGTGCTTCATTCCTCCTGTTTCGATAAAACAGAAAAATAATCAAATCCAGATGAGATGAAGTAAAATCTGTGCTGAAACTATCAACAGTCCATCAATGCGTAAATGTTTGTGTTAATCTCAGATGTCCCAATCAGAAAAATAAAAAAAGACAACTCGTTCCCTCTCCAGTTCAATAACTCGACCAATAAAAACAATCCAGACTGATCTAGGTCCTTTAATATCTGCCTGGATATAAAAAAAGTTCTGTTAAAATAAAATAAAATGAAACACTGGAATGGATTCATTTTTCATCCAAAAATACTTGATAAAAAAAACGACACAGGAAACTTCCCTGTGACGTCGTCAACTCCCCAGAAATCCGTAACAATGTAGTTTTAACTTCTTCTCATCAGAGGAATGAAATGTAGTTTTTAGGCACAATCCCACGCTTTCCGCCTACAACTCCCAGGATCCACTGCTCGTCGACAGGCTCCACCTGCGTGAGGATGTCACCGACCTACAGAGGACAAAGGTAGAAAATGATTTCAACAGACCGGCCCAGGATTTAATCTGGAAGGAAATCCTGCTAAATCAAACCTTCAATGTGAGCTCATCCTCGTTCTCTGCTGTGAAATCAAACACGGCCTTGGCTGTAACTTTAGCTGGAGAATGCTGGCCTGTCAATGGGTGAGCTGATGGGAAATTTTTTTTTAAGAAAAACAGAAGCTGGTTTTTAGGAGCTCCAAAAACATGATGCATCACTCAAAATGTCAGCCTAACCAGGTAAAAATAAATAGTTATTTAAATCCTATTAACTAATTTTCCAGACTGACACACTGCAAAAACTGTCCATCTAACAAAGTTCAACAATATCTTTTTGATCTTGTTTTGAGACCTTTATACTAAGCTAGAGCAGAATGTGTTAGATTATTAATCTTATTTGGAGAATATACTGTATGTCTGATTTTGAGAATTTTTACTAAGTGCAATTGTTTTACTGCACTGTCAGAATATTGCAGTTAATTTAAGAAGTTTCAGACAATAATTAGTATTTTAATCTGCCCATGCAGTAAAACAGATGCGCTTGGTAGGAATTCTCAAAATAAGACATATATTCTCTAAATAAGATTAATAATCTAACACCTTTTGCTCTTGTTTAAAGTGCTTTTTATCTTGAAAACAAGATTGTTAGACTTGGTTAGACAGACAGTTTTTGCAGTGTATGATTCAATCGTTAACTCTTATTGTCGCTTCTTATATCCTTTAATATTTTCTCTGCTGTCTAAAGCCATGTTTAAAGCTTTGTCGTTAAACGACAGCTGTATAAGCGAGTAGATTCCTCAGTTTTTACCCTGACAGGGTTGTGTGAAAGCAGCAGGATAGAGACCCTCCCTCCCATCCAGCCGCCCTTTCCTCCAATCTGCATCAACGTGCTCCGTCACATGAATCAGCGCCCCCTTCTGGAAGGACAAGTCCTCCCCAGTCTGACCCAGGAAGTCGAACAGAGCCACCGCCCACTCTTCTGTCTGTTTACACAAACAACTCAGTTTTAGCCCATTTAGGAATCACACAGACATGGTTTAAATCAGTTCTGCTACGAAGGAAATCATCAGATTAGCAAAAAAAATATTTTTAATAAATGGCATCCATAGAAAATACAACTACGTACGGACACTCACCTGTAATTCTGATGGTTTTGCTGCAGCTGAGGAAAAAATGTGAAATAAATAAAAAAATACATTATTTCTACAGACAAATCAATGTTTAATACTTTAAAATGAAAGTAGAGAGAGAAAACAAGACAACAAATATGAAGCTTAATATAAAACCATAAACTATTAAACTATGCAGATACTGTGGAAACATGTAAAAGTAATTAAAAAAATACCTTGCTAAAATTGATAATTACATTTTAACAGAAACAGGTTAAAAAACAAGCAGGTGAATTAGCAGACAGAATAATTCACTGTTATTGAGCTAAAATAATCATGTATAATGACTTTCACAGCTCTTCTCTATTCTCTCTTTTACACTATAAACAAGAATACTCTACAATCTGTATATGTAAGCTATCTGGTGCTGCGTTATTCAGATACTGACCTTAGACAAAACCATGAAGTCCAAAATGGGGGCGGCTAGCTGCTCTGGGCCTTTCTGCTACATATCTAACCCTGACTGCTCGATCAGAGAGTTACACAAGCATGAGAATATTTTATTTATCGCCTGACTCAGCTTTCAGTCTGGAGTGCCTCATAATAACTTCATTCACGTCATAGCAGGTAAAATCTGATCATATGTGGGGATATTTAGTAGACATTTTGGAACACAAACTCAACATGGATTCTTCCTCCTATCACTTTTCCTTAAAGGACACCCACTGGTGAGTGTAGATTTTACTTCAGTTATCAAAGAGTTAAACAATGAAATAAAAGTAAAGAGTAAAATCTTTCTTCGTCTCACCGCATTTCGTTTCTCCCAGTTCCGTCGCCTCTTGTTCCGAGGTTTCCCCCGACGTCGACGTTAGCTCTGGAAGGGGCTCCACCACCTCCGTGAAGTTCAGTGGGAATATTCCCGCTCGCCCGTGGATCTGGCCCCGCCCCCACTCGTCACCAACAAGCTCCAGGAGGGCGATGACGTCGCCCTGGGAGAAGGTGAGCTCCGCGTCGTCCTCTCCCTCGTAGTCGAACAGGGCGACGCACCGTGGACCGCTGCAGAGACACACTCGTTAGGATCTGTCGTTTTCCTGCCGAGGTTTTTAGCTTCAATTATCCCCGATGACGGGAGTGTTGTTGATCTCTGACCTGACAGCAGGAGGGTCTGGTCGCTCTTTGAGCTCAGCAGGCTGCACAGGCATAATAGACTGAGGAAAGACAAAGAAAATCTTTCTTAGGCTTAAAGATGATACTAATTTCATGACTCAACATCCTCGGTAAGACTTGTTAGTTCTGCTTAATGCACCTTAAATTGTATAAAAATATGAGGTTTCCGTCCTGGTTTGGTAAAAAAAAAGAAAAAATACAGTTATGATTTAATATGTAAAAATACATCAAAAATTAATTATCTGCATGTTTTACAAGGTTTTCTACCTAGAATGTATTTATTTTTTAAGTCCTGGAATATATTTAATTTCTTGGATCTGTAGATTAAACATGAATAAAGGCACAAAACAGAAATGTCTGAGATTATCTTGTTCCACTGAATTTTAATGATGCTCATCAGGACATTTCTTTGCTACAGTTTTGTGGCATTAGACGGGTAACTCTGCCATCTAGTGGTGTTATTCGTATAACATGAGAATAATTAGATTTCCCAACTTCAAACTTTGGATCAAAAAGGACTCAATTATGAATTAACTGGGTGTATGAATCGTTATTTTAAATTAACCTCTTAACTGGATGGATTTTAGGGACGTTCTACAAATATAAACATTGATTCTCAGATGGGTTTTGTTTTATACCTCAAACATCACTTCCAGCCCTAGGAGAAATATTAAAACTACAAAGCATTAAATGGAAAGTTTATATCCAGTCTTTATCAGCGTATATTTATATAATGGGGCTAGTGAGGGCGTGCAAAGTGCCACCTCTAAATTAGGCGCACTCTTCCAATAAACTCCTTCATTTAACCCATGTTTTGTTACTGATCACTAGAACCATTCCTCTCAGAGTTTCAAGTGCTTCTTTGTTGCCTGCAGGGGTGTTTTTACAGCCTTTGATTACAACGACACCAACACATGATCTCAATGACGCTGCCACCGTCCGCCATGACAGTTGTAACCTGAGTAGGACTTACACTCTGTGCTCTACGGCAGCAGACGGGTTAGACAGAACTTGCCACAGCAAACATTAAAATGGTTCGCATTTGAGAAAACTGAAATTGCACAAGTAAAATGACCAATTGGACTGAGACTGTAGTCCTGCTCAGACTACCATTCCCATGGGGCACTGCAGTAACGTCACTGAAACGGCAGCTTGTTGTAAGTTGGACTCAACGCCTGCAAAAACACCCCTGCATTCAACTAAGGAGCACTTCCAAGACGTCCTAAACTCTGAGGGGAATAGAGCTACTGGTTCATAATAAAACATGGTTAAATGAAGGAGTTTAGGCAGATAATACCTTATTCAGAGTTGGCACTTTGCATGCCCTCACTAGACCCATTATATAAATATACGCTGATCACGACTGGCTTTAAACTTTTACCGAAAGGACTTCAAGTGGCTCCAAACTTCTCTGGGTGAGTAAATGAAGCTAATGCATGCTGTAAAAAAGGTTAAAAAAAACAAACAAAAACTTCCCAATAAAATTATTTTGGGGTTTTCACCATCTGAGAGATGAGAACTACTCCCATCAATCCATTGTCTCCTGCTAAACCAGGGGGTCAGGTTGAACATGGTGGCAGATTCGTCAGCTTTTCATCATTGTTTTATTGTTAAGCCCCCAAATCAGCCTGGAAGACAATGAAGAAGCCGTTCCGAGTTGCTCTTAAGTCCAAGGAGAATATAAACATGGTCAAATTAAGGTGTTTAAGGCAGATTAAATCTTATTACAAGTGGCATTTGCACTGCCCTGAGCACTCCTGTTCTATGTATGTACGCTGATAAAGACTGGATGTATAAATACTGCTGATGGGTTCAGACTGGCTCCAAACTTTTCAGGGTGAGTGAAAAAAAACATAAAAATGTATAAAAATAAGCTCCAGGTAAAAAAAAAAAAAAAAAAAAACTGAATTTCAGTAAGATTGAAGGGGTGACGCTTTCAATAACTTACTTTTTATAAATGAAAAAATGTCTGCCTGAGCGCTACCTGGAAGTCTGACTGGTTGAGGTCGTCTATGGCCGTTTTTGACTCGCCTTCCTGATCTCGGCCCGGTTCTGGCTGGGGGTCCAGGTCCAGGAGACACTGAGACGGGCTGATGAGGGGCGCTACGCCGCTTTGGTCCTTCCCTTCATCTGACCTCTGTGGCTCAGTAGGAGCAGGGTTCGGATCGTCAAGGACGATCAGGACTTCCTGCTTCTGGGAGACAAATTTAAATGAAATACCATTAAACGTCCAGCAGGCGCATCTGATTTATCATTATTACTATCAGTGTTGGGAGTAATACATTACAAAAGTAATGAGTTACAGGACTAAATTACTTTTTTCAGTAACTGAGAAATGTAATGCATTACTTACCAAATATACAGCAATATATTACTAGTTACAATTTTAGAAACTCAAGTTACAAATGCATTTTAAATTGTTTTTTTGGCCAACTAATGCAACAGACCAAATCAAGTTGGATACGGTAGAACAAGAACCATCCACTTCCTGTTGCTCAGAACTAAAACATCAGAGAATCAGGATGGCTGAGGAAAAGATCGACTCTACATTTAAACAGCGGCATTATTTACACTGTTTTCCTAACCATCTGTTTTAATATTTCAGGCATCGGAGTCTCATCTTTGTCAACCATCTTTGTGACGAGCACTTTCAGCACCTTCTTTTGATCAGATTTAACAAACATTACCATGAAATAGAAGGCATGCAAAGGAACTAGAGACTTAATTTTTATAAAATAGTGTTCAAAATACAGTTTTATTGGTGTGACACTAGTGTAAAATGTAAACTGATAAGTTACGGTGGTTAGAAGTCGTGTTAGATATTTAATATATTTTGCCAAAAGTAACTTATAGTATAACTCAGTTACATTTTTAAGACAGTAATATGTAATGCAAACATATTACATTTTTGACAACGTAACGTGTAATGTGAAATATATTACAAGTTCTTTGTAACTTGCCCAACACCGATTACTATTACTTCTGTGTTTCTGTGCGAGCACCATGTAACTGTTGAACAGAGGGTGTCCAGGTTTAGGGCGAGGCGGAAGGGGCGGTCCTTTCTTCGCAGGCCTCTGCCTCTGATTGGCCGTTGAAGGAGACGAGGAAGTCTGTAAGGGCTGCGGCTGCTCGGCAGGTGCAGCTTTGGAGGCAGCAATCTGAACAGCTGGGGGTGGCGGTCTGCCTGGTGCGGATTTGATCGGTGGAGGACGAAGAGGGAGGAGTTTAACGCTCTGTGGACTTGGGGAAAAAGAAAAAGAACAATGAAACCACGAGCCATCTGAACTCCTAATCATCGTCTGTTTGGCTTCAATTCTGCACGACTAAATTATTACTTTAGAAAATATTATATAGACAAAGCTCGTCATCATCAAAGCTCTGCAGGGTGTTGTCTTCTTTTCATACCTCGTCTAATAGAGCAGTTTGTGGTCAGGATTCAACAGTGAGCATGCACAGACAAGCAGAAGGATTAAACATGTTTCTCCCCCAGTGGAGGTAGAGCTGAAAGGTTGGAATGAAGCAGCCTATTTCTCATAAAATCTGTCGGCTTTGTGGTTTTAAGGAAAAGTATTGATATAAAGGGCTAAAATAATCAGCATATTAAACCTCACACCCAGATCTGGTGGGAATAAAATCTTTCTACAATGAATGCAGATATTAATGATCTTCAACGAACACTGTTGATGTCATCTACATTCGAGGTGGCATCAACAAACACAAGACATCACTCCTAGTCGAGGTGTTTAAGTCCAACTATTTTAATTTTTTTCTTACCGCTGAGGGAGAGAAGGGCCTGACGACGCTGGGTTTGCAGAGTTGGTAGCTTCAGCTTTGGACTGTGGTAAAGAGCTCTTCCTCATGGCCGGGGCCGGAGCCGGCGTTGGGGGTTTTGGCGGACCTGCAGGTTTGGTGGGAGCAGCCGGGTTGACTGTTGTGGGTTTTGGAGGGGCTGGGTTCGGATCTGGACGCGCCGGTGGTACCGCGGTTGGTTTGGGGGCCAGATTTGGAGCTAGAAGTAGGAAGAAAATGTCCAATTATAAAGATAAATATCATAGGAAGCTCAGAGTCAAATGAATATATATCCAGAATTAATTTTTTCTAACCTATTGCGATAAAATACGCCACATTCCTCTCAAATGCAATAAAGGATAGTAATAAATACGGAAGACAGACCAAAAGTATTCATTACGTTGAAGACGAACACAAAACAACGGTTTAATCTACTTCTCTTTCCACTTGGAGAATGCGCTTGTCTTCATCCATATTGTCCTGTTAGTTTTTGTCTCGTATCTGAAGACGTGTTTGTTGACCTACTATGTTGTGTGACAGGAAATGACAAAATAGCTTTCGTAATTAAATATGTTTTGATTTTATTATGTGTATATATTGTATAAACACGCTCCGTTATTTTAGACAACATATATAAATAACTTTACGCAAGATTATATTAATATAGCTATGCATACAAAACAAAAATCTAGTCGTTCTTTACTGATATATTTTTGAAAAAACGAATATTGTGGTGGTTCAGTATCATGCTGGTACTTTGTAATTTTTGTAGATCGACTGGGGACTTGCTCCAGCGAAACGGCGGCTCAGTGGCGGCAATGGTGGAAATGCTCTCATTGACTATAAGGGATCGTTTTTGCTGCGGAGTGAGCAGCGGAGCGGATGCAAAGGAAATTGGGGGTTAGTCTTGTCTAACATCAGCTAATTACAGCTTTGTTTAAAGAATGTCAAAGATTAGATGCACCATCGTATGTGGGTTATCAAAGAAACAACCGGGATAATAGCGTTACCTTGGCGTAGCGTGGCTTCGCTGGTCTTCCTCTGATCTGATCTGGGGCATGCAGCCACAGGTTCATAGCTGTACGGTTGTGGTCTATCACGTGTGTGGATGTAAACATTTAAACTTTCTTCTGTGTCAGAGCCTGCATTAAAACAGAGTTGATCAAAAGCCAAAATAATTTTTGGACGTGTAGAGCTGGGTATTCAATTCGAATTCATGAGCGTTAGAATCGATTATCACAATCGAATCCGATCCAGTTCGATATTGATATGGGTCTGTGCGGTTAAAAAAAGCGTTTTGAGCCGTTACCTTAATAATACACCTGTAATTCAATGACGCAACACTGTGAGTAATAGTCCACCAATGGAAACTGTAACAACCTTTTCAGACACAAGCCTTAAAATGTTCGTCTGGACTGTTTCTTCTTATTTTAGCTGTAAATAATGCAAATAATGTTCAACAATTAATTCGATTTTTGGACTTGCGAATCGATTCAGAATAGATTTCTCGATCATTTTTTTTAAACACAGCACTACATAAGTGTACATTTTTATTTCTCTCAGCAGAGGTTTAAGGGTGCTCTTTAAAGACCAACTCTGATCATCTTTTGAGCTATTTTAAAACATTCCCAGTGGTCTTTCAGTTATTATTACGTCGTTTCAAGCCAAAGTCACAAAAGCCGTGCCGTTTTCTGGGATCTAGATTCTGCAGAGCAGCAGTAGCACATTAGCAATTTGCCTCTGTGATGTAGGCTTAGATGCTGGCGTTGCATAGAGCCCTCTGTTTACGCTAGCTTTCCTGCTAGCTCCAAGCCCCTCACATTACCAGTAAAATATTGGAGCTATCCAGCTAGAGTCCAGCTAGGACAAGAATCATGAAGACGTGTACTAGAGGATGGATCTGAATGCTATTGCAATGTCTTTGGAAAGGGAGTGGAAGGACATGATGCCGTGGACCAAAACTTTCAGAGGCTTATTTCTGCTCCTGATTAGCTTTTTTATGGTCTTCATTATTGTGTTGGACCAGGGATCACCAACACGTTGCCCGCGGGCACCAAGTTACTCTCAGGGACAGCATAAGGTGCCCACCGTCTGGACATGATTTAAAAATAGCAAAAAATTGAAATTCACGGAGAGATTAATAGAATAAAGTGCTGCATGTTGAAATGTATCCTTTTCCTGTCATGAATCATTATACATTTTTGTGAGCAATTAATATGTGATCAGACATAGCATATTAACAAAGAATATTACTATGAAATACGTAAAGATGAACCATACAGCTGTGTAATGTACAGGTAGCCCTTGGTATTACTTATGACCCTTTAAGTAGCCCTCAGTATCAAAAAGGTTGAAGACCCCTGTGTTGGACAAATCACTTTATTGGAATACATTAATCAGACCCTTCAGCTTCTATGCTCCACAAATCTAGAACAAACTTCCAGACGAATGCAAAAACGCTGAACCGTTAGGCTCTTTTAAATCGAAGATAAAAACTCTACTATTCAGAGCTGCCTTTGAACCTTAAAATGCGCTTTCTAATCACTTTTTTTAACCGATGGTGTTGTACCTGTTTTAATCTATTTTAATTGCATAAATTTGTTCCTTACAGTAGCTTTATTGTTGTGGTTTAATTTCTATTCTTATTTTTTACTTCCCTTTTAACTGATTTTGTATTAATTACATAAATTTGTTCCTTACATCATCTATTCTTACTGATTGATTATGTCTGTGTTAAACCTATATGTTTTTGTTTTATAATCATGCTCTTGTAATCATGTAGTTTCTTTACCACTGAATCATGTAAAGCACCTTGAATTGCCCTGTGTTGAAAGTGTGCTATATAAGTAAAATTGCCTTGCCTTGTCCAATGAACAGGACAGAACCGATCCATCTCGAATAAAAACTCTTTTTACATCCATAAGGCAACGACGGGGTAAGTCGCACATTCTATCTCCTGTCGATGTGTGTGTGTGTTTGCTGGTGAAAATGCTCGCTATGTTTACAGTTATAATTGTATCCATGACTGGTATATATCAGAATCACAAGACTCTTAGCTTTCGAATAATGTCAAACAGGTATAAGTTCTCATCAAAGCCTGAGCGGGTGATTGGAGCGGAGCAGCAGCTTGTGGCCCGCCTAGTTTCACGTCACTAAAGTAGTCGATAAATCGTACATTTAAACGCTGTTTTAGTGTCTGGTAAAGATGCAACGATTTGAATGCAGAAATACTCAGGAATTAGTTTTGAGCTTAATTTTTAAGATATTTAAGATATGTCCTCTAGCATCAGAAAAATGCCACAAAAACAGGTTAACAACACGAAAAAACAGATTTTGATTGGAGTGGGTCTTTAAAGTGTCTTCTGTGTCAGAGCTGGCATTAAAATTCATAGTCCTCTCTTGATCGGGCTGACAGGTCTCTCTCTGCCTAGGTGACTTCCGGACTGACTTAGGTTACAATTTTCCCACCGAAAACAACTCCAAAAGACAAGATAATTTATGTACGTGAACATTTTTCTTTCTCTAAACAGTGGTTTAAGGCACTAACCTGCAAGCTTCTCTATAAGTGATACAAAAGGGTCAGAACCGTTGACATAAAGCAAGATAACTCGATGCTTGTCAATCAAGTGTCCTAAAGGACACTGAAATGTTCTTGTAACTCATATTGTCCAGGTAGCTTCAAAGCTTCGTTGTGGATGGTGACACTGCTTCCAGGAAGAATCTCCAGTGGCATTCAGTCTTTACTGAATCGGAAGACGCCTCTTACGGAAGACTGTTACTGTATGACAGTTTAACGACAATAATGAAATGCTTCTGGGCAGCAGACAATATTCCACAGGATTATGTCCTGGATAACACCATAGATTCCTGGCAAGTACTTGCTAATCCACCTCATTCACTTTTGCCGATCCTCTTTAAATCTCCTTCTGGCCACATGGCTAGGAAGCCAGGCGGAGAGACGTTGTGGAAGGCAATACGATCGTTTCTATTATGACGGATGGAAGAGTTGGTTTAATCTTTCTCCCTCTCTTTCTGCTCTTAATATTTAATGAACGTCTGAATGTTGAGGCTGAAACTGAGACTCATTAAACTCAGCAACCTTTTTCCAATATGCTGTCATCCAACGTTGGCGAGTCTGTGTGAAGTGCAACCTCAATTCTTGGTTCTTTTCCTCTGCTGCTGTAGCTGCTCTGCTTCCAGGTTTGGCGCGTTGTTCATTCAGAGACGCTTTTCTGCATTCCTTGATCGTAACAAGTGGTTATTTAAGCTACAGTCGCCTCTCCAAAGGATATTTCCTCATTTTCAGAGGATTCCATGTAAACAACAGCAAACTGTCAACAACTTCGTTTCGGCAAAACGACAGCGTCATATTTCGCAGGACGACAATAAATATTTTGCGATTTTTAGTGTTGCTGATGAAAAAGTACTGGTAGGGTTAGATTTCAACTGCAGGGTAGCAACAAAAAGCCACCCAACTTCTGCTGCTATTGGCTGACAGCCTAATTTAAAGAGGCAATAAAAAGGCTGAAGACACAGAGAGCAACACACACTGAGGCTTCTACACACTTTAAGCACACAACAACAGTGGGGGCTTGTTTCTCCTCACACAATCGTCCCATTTTTCTCCCACAAAGTTTAGATTGCATAACACTAGCCTCCCTCTTTGTGCTGCACTCGAGCACACAGTCTCATACAAACACTCAGCACATAAAATCCGTCCACATGTTTGCATGTTTTCTGCCACATAACAAATGAGCTGCGTTTGTGTCTCTAAGCTCTCAAACACTCCAATTGTGCTGCAGCTACATGCAGATCAGTGTTGAGGACACACACACACACAGTGCAGGGCCTGTAGTCTTACCGCTGGCTCGACGAGGGGAAGTTGGTGCTGCTGGTTTCCCTGTGGAACGGAAACTTCCTCCTTTCACTGAAATAGAAATAAACACAACATGAAAACTCATCTAATGGCAACAAATTCAGTGTTTTTACTGTATTTCCAGAAAGTAAGGATCATAATTGATAGGATTACTGAAATTTTTCTGTGTTCACTGTTATGTTTAAGCTGTATGTAGAATAGGTAATTTTATTTTATGTGAATACTTTGTTGGGCTACAACAACAATGATTACTGGACTCAAACTCAGACATCCAGTCGGTAGGAAGAGGAGGAGTTTTGAACAGAGAAATTATGAATCTTGGCCGGAACTTGTTCTCTTTTTCCCCCCCATCAGCCAGTCCAGGCTTACATCGAGAAAGAAATGCGCACTAAACTTTCATCCTTCGCTGGTGAAGGGGGAGCGAGTTTCTTGAAGAAAGTCATTGGATCAAAACCACCTGTTCAGTTGACCGATCGACCAGATGGAATAAATCCTGAGTAACTTGTTCAGAACGTTGCGGGAAGAATCTTTTGAATTACAGATTGTATCAAGAGAAGGAGCCTTTCTTTGCTCCTGCTCCACTACTGAACCAAGCGCTGCTCACCCAACACAACTGAGCTGAGGTCCGGTGGAAAGGGACCGGTCCGTGGGGGAAGACCGCCAAACAGAACCAAGAGGAGACAACAATGTCTCGAGCTAACGGTGGCTCGGTAACCCACAAGGACTGACTGCTGGCGGCGCCTCACACAGCTACTAATAAGTGACCGGCTATAACAGCTGGTTTATCTGCTTAATCGCTGGTTGTTTCAGACGACGGAGCCACTCTTCAGTAGAGATCTAGAAATCGTTTAAGTAAGGTTGTTTCTGTGCAGATGTATTAGCATAAGATCAATAAATTAAGCATTTGTTTCATTATCAATTTCACTGTATTTCTGCTGCATTTGTAAGATTTCATTCTTCAATTGTTTGGGTATAAATTGTGTTTTCAAAGGCTCTACGGATTATACGGCTTTCACGACTGAATGCATAAATGCTGTTGAACAGCTCAAATTTCTCAGGGTAAGCGAAAAAAACATTAAAAGTAACGTCCATGTTGAAAAAAAAAACGGAATTTCACTTTAAATAGCAAAAAAAAATATTAAACATATAATATCTAGCGACATATAAATATTTAGCATCCTTGTGTACCTGGTAGAAAGTATGTAGGCACATCGTGGTTATAGCATCAAAATACGCAATCATGGCAGACCAGTCAAGTCAAAATCTCTACAATAGGCTGAATTTATATAATTTCTTTCTTAAACCGTTTATATCCCCAACTACTACAAGCTGGGATCCGATATAATAGTTTTCTTTTGTGATGTAACATGATAAAAGTCTCTAAGATTAAGATGGATGCCAAGGATTTTTCTGCTTTCTTTAACTGCAAACTTTCTTTTTCAGCTGCTGACCCTTATCAGCAATCAGCCATGCAGCAAGCCATCTATTATCATCCACTGAGCTCTGAAGGTATTCCTCGTCTGCATCGAAAACAGGAAAAACAACAACATTGGAGCACAAAGTCAAAAATAACCATGGTTTTCCTCGAGTAGGGAAGATTGGAGCTATTTAGATGTTTAATCATCCTGTATAGGGTATAGATAATGATGAAATGAAAAGCCAGCTCCTCATTTTCTTTGTCGAGCACAGCTTTGTGTTCCCGTTTATGATTCCTCACGGAGAAGCTGGGGTGTATAAATATCCTGTTATTTCCTGATGATACAGAAGCCGCTGTTGTTCACGGATATAACCGGCGCTATGAGGACTTCACCTGTTTCTGGTCAGAGTAAAAAACTACTGACTGTTTGACTGGTAATCTAACTGGTGCTTCACAACTTGCACAGAAGCGTTAATTTTTGTGTAAAGTGAGTTACTGCTCGTTTTAATGTAATTAATTTTAGTAATGTTGTGTTTAAAGGCTCAGCAACATAGCAACATTATTTCTGATTAAATAACCAGTTTAAAACCAGAACTGAAAGATGCGTATTTGAGAATTTTGTCATTTTTTTAAATCACCATTAATTTCTGCAGTTTTGAAAATACTTATTTTTTTTAATCATTGCACATATCAGCACCACAGCCACTTCAAAGTTGGACAGAGGTGATAATAATGAGCAGTTCTGAAGCTCATCTGTGGCTCATTGTGGAGACCACTCAATACCCTCACTTCCTTATCAGCAGCAGCTGCTCGTTCAGCTCATTTGGCTGATAAGCCGAGTAAACAGGATGTAGGACACTTCCCTCTCTCCCTAACCAGCATTCTCTGCACATATCTACTAACAGAACATGCAGAGTAACCGAGTATGCTTTTAAGAACAAACTTCTAGAGTTCAGCCACCAACATTGCTGAGGTAAAAGTCACTGAAACATGAAAAATCAAGCAACATATCAGCAATATATTTCCCTTCCTTTTTCATTTTTTTCCCTGCCAGGTAGTTTAATACTACAGTTCTTATTTACTCCAAATCAATCATAAACGCAGATCATGGCATGCTCCGTCTCTGAGTCCTCTTTCCTCTCAAAAAATATTGCAAAGGGATGGAGGGAACGGTCTCAAAAAAAGGTTTCAGTAGTTCACCAGCAGGTAAATGTTGCGTCCCCTTTTGAACCAATGCACATCAACACTAAACGTAAAAATAAACAAAATAAGACACAGGAAACACTACGGTCAGCAAATTTGATTGTAAAAAATATCCACCAAGTCCTAAGAAGCGAGAATTTTTTCTAAAATACAAATGGGGTGGAAAGACCTAATGGCTTCAGCACCGAGCGACTGGACTGGGCTCCGTCTGCACTCAGCCATTGGTGAGTAGCTGTGAGCTTCTTGGGTTTTTGCCGGCTTTTAATACTACTGATTCCAACTTACACTAATCAGTGATTTTAATGACATCCCACCCGCCCAAGATTCCAGATATATATACTGTATATATACTAGATACAAAGTTCTCCCGAAAGGACTCCAAGTGGCTCCAAACTTCTCTGGGTGAGTAAACAAAGGATTATTTGATATAAACAAGGTCCAGGTTGAAAGAAAAATGAACTTCTCCTTTAAATTACTAACATAATTAAAAAATGTACATAATAAGCATAAATAATAATGGTTAATAACATTACCTTTTCCTTTTTGTTTGTTAGTATTAATTCATGTCACCCAGGTCTCTTAGCCTAATCTAATTTGTTGCTGTTTCTGTCAGGTATAGTAAAATAATTGTTGGGGTGAAATAATTTATTTATTACAATTAGTTCATTAAAGAATAGCTTAAAATAACCAGGGCTGTAGTTTAAATAGATTTTTCTAAAATTATAATTATCAATAATTATTGATATTGATCAATATTCCCTTTATAGATATTCTCGTTTTCCGTATTATCCAACCCTAGTCTAAACAAGCCTTGAAAGATCTCCAGTAAAGAAGATAAAAAAGCAAATAATTTGTAGATCGGACTTCTAGGAGGAAAATTACAAATTTTCTAAAATATTTTTCATAATAAAATATTCTGAAATATTGAATAAAAATCACACATTTCTGAACCTTAATAGGTAAGAGTAATCATTTAAAACTGCCTACCTGATTAAAACGCCACTCACCAGTTTGAGTCACAGTGTTCTGCGTAGCTTCACCTCCCAGGCTAGCTCTGGGGGCGACTGCAGGTCGACGCGGCCGCCCAGTAGGCGGGGAGGAACCGGCGCTGACGGAGGCTGTGAGTTTGGGTGGTGACGGCCTGGGAGCCGGGACAGGGGCGCCTGATGGGAGCGGTGCTGGGACAGTCTGTGGTTTTGGTGTTATGGACGGCTTTTCGGAGGTCTGGGGAGGCTTGAGCTCTGATCCTGGATCAGGCTTTGAGGTACAGGAAGCTGATGGTTCCGCAGAAGGTTGAGCTTCAGAGTTTGACTCTGCAGCGGCGGTCTCAGTTGTTTCTGCGCTTCCTGACGCCACGGCAACGCCTCCGTCCTCCCAGAACACCTTGCTGGAGGGTTTGGCGGTCCGTGAGAAGCTTTTGGGTTTTGGAGCGATGACAGGTGGGTTGGATTTGGCTGGTTGCCCCTGGAGACGAGGCCGTGGTCGAGGTTCTGGTTTTTTAGCGACAACAAGGCTCTCATCATTCCCAGGATGCATTTCTGCTGCATCTCCACAGCCCCCCTCAGCGACCTGTTGCTGCTCGAATGCTTGTATCCTCGCTCTCAGAGTCGCCATGTCCTCGACGTCCTCTTCCTCGCTCTCTGATTGGCTGCTGTCGCTGCGGTGATCGGCGGGGAAGCCCCAGTCGTCCGAACTGAATGCCTCGAGCAGCTCCTGCAGGTACTTCCCGTTGCCCCCCTCGGGCTTGTTGGCGTCGTTGTTCGCCCGTGCAGCTAGCGTGGCCAAACCGTCCTCACGCAGCTTCACCAAAGTCTGAACTTTGACCTCGTCGTTTGCCAGCTGCCGACCTAGCCTAGTACGAGGGCGTGGCCTGGGGCGCTCCAACACGACGTTGGGAGACGCTTCAGGCAAACTCTGGTCGGTCTGAGCCCGGCGGGTCGATGCTGAAGGTGAACGCTGCTCAGCGAGGACGTGAAGCGTGTGTGTCCCAGGATCAGGGTGTGTGTTCGCAGCTACACCGTTTGTGGCGACGGTGATTTCATCAGCGTTCAATGGCGTGGCAGTGCAGGGGGGAGGTGGGCGGGGCGGCCTCACCGTTCTTCTTTCTGGAAATAGAAAGAGAACATTTTGAATAATGGTAATTGAATCTGTAACAGCGCCCAATCAGGTTGTAGTTTACCATGATCAGCGTTAATTTTGTTTATTACTTTTTTACATCTTTATTTTCGTCGCAAATATATTTTTCAGACGAAAACCAAATGTAAATGTAAAACAAAACGTATGTTGCATAAAGACAAAGAAGATGACTAAATTGATTGACATTTTCATCAATGAATAAGAGATGGATTGAAAATCAACAATGACGAAAATCCAATCAGATGACGGAAAAGTTGCCGTGTTGAGACGTGACGCCAACCACTGTTTGAAGAAGCGACAGATAATCACGTCATCATAAAAAGTAGAAACTGTTCACGGCTGAGAGATAAAAGATTAATGGACCGTTTCACACATAACAAAACCAAGAGCAAAAATGTGGAGCAGTTTTTCTATGGAGAGAGCAACAGTCAGAGGAGGCTTTAAAATTCTCTAAAGGGTAAATTCACTTAGACATTTTGCTTTAATGAGATAAAGTTTCTATTAAAGTAAATATGATGGCCTTACAAGTACATGCTAGGCAGATAAAATAACCGCGTTACCTTTGTCATGTTTCTTAATGAAGCTTCCCGTTCAGTAAATGGCGATTACACATTTATCCCTATACAATGAGCATCTTTAATCTGCTCTAGTTTAATAATAACATAACCCGAGACATTTCAAACCGGGACTAGATTATTCTCCATTAATATTAAAATACTTAAAACCAAATCTTTGATATGTGAAACCTTTATTTTATTTGTGAATCTAAAATAGAGGCAATTTTTTTTTTTTTAGATGAAAACACCCACTGAAATTCGCTGTAGTATTGTTATCCTTACATTTTCAATTTGGAAAAAAAAAATAAAAAAATTATATATATATATTATATATTTTGGTATTTTTTTGTTACACAATCTATTTCTATAATGTGTTAGATGTGTATTTATCACAGATATATTCATTTTTTTTATTCTTAGCTGTGTGTATATGTGATCAATGGTGGTTTGAGTCTTGTGTATTTAATTACAGTTTTAAGTACATATTTCTGCATACGTAGATTTGACAGAAGTAGAAAATATATATATATATATATATAGATATATAAACCATACACATTTTAATCGCCTAAAACTGCTTGCCATTTTAGTGGACTAAAATTCAACTAAAACTGTTAAATCTTGACTAAAACAAAAATTAATTTCAGTCAAAAGATAAAGAGTAAAAATAAATGTTTTTTTTTTTGTCAAAATGAACACTGACCGCTATACTCTGGAGGGTCAGCAGCTGGTCCAGGGTCAGTCTGCGTGGCGATGGTGGTTCTACAAACAGGAGGTGAGGAGGAAGAGGAGGAGGCAGGAGGAAGGAGAACCTGCTCCTGCGTTTTCTCTCTGATCACCTCCTCATAGGATGGAGGAGGCTGAGGAAACAAGCAACAACAGTTGTATGTTTGCTGCTAAATCGCATCAACAGGAAGAAATGGACTATAGAGTTTCAGGGTAACTCATCCGAACCTCACCTGAATGCCCGGAGCGATCGTTGGTCCCCAGATCTGTGCGGGCGGAGGGGGAGGAGGAGGAATCCCTCCAACAGTTCCTGGAAACCAGGATGTGGAGGGTAGTGGCTCTGCTGCCAAGATGGTGATCTCTGGTCGCCTTGGCAATCGAAAAACAACAGGAAGTGATAAAGAGCTAGATGAGGACATTATTGATGAGCAGAGATGCACAAATCAAATCAATTTGTCAATAAACTGAACAAATTTACCATCAGGCAGTCAGGTTCTTAAAATAGGACTTTCAGCAGATCTGATTATTTCCATACCATAACAGTTTATTTATATAGCACATTTCACCAGTGAAAATGGTTTCCATGAAAGGTTCTCAATAAGAAATATGTAATTATTAGCTTTTAGTAAACAAAAAGGAACAGTATTTGAAACAAAATACATAATTAGTTCGGGGCTGTGGCCACTTCTTCCAGCACTCAGCGAGGACGTTTTTTTTTATCTTTCTCCCTCCATAATGTCTTATCCCAGAGCACTTCGCCTGTCTGCTGCTATGGAGCCTCTTTCTGCATTGTCCTCCGGAATAATCAAAGACGGATCTGGATATGGACTGTTCAGATGGTCTCTTAATGCAATTTAATCACTTTTCACCCAGAGAAGGCAATAAGGGAGTGCCGAGCTGTCCTGATGGATTACTGTCCAGGAACTAGCGTCTTTCACTTTGACCACCACTGGAAACATCTGGATAATTGGATTCCTGTGAATTTAATATTTTCCTAGGATCTGCTTAAAACTGTTAAATATAAAACATATTTGTTGCAATCTGAATCATATTCTTGTATAAATATTCTAAAAAGTTATATTCGTGATTACATTCTTTCAGCATACTTTTCTTTGAGCTGAAAACTTTAGAACTTTGCGCATTTCTTCGTTATTCTGCCTCCTTCAGGGTCTAGTATTTTTGTTTGCACTTTCTTTTCCAAGTAATAAATAAGGAATGGCCTTTTTATTTATTAATATTTTTCTGTGAATTAGGAGAAAGAAAAACATAATTTTAGGACATCTGTATACATTTAGAAATTGTGACTTAATATTGTTTTAGTTTCTGCTTAAGACTGTTAAATATAAAACTTTTTTGTTGCTAATGTAATAATGTTTGTGTATACATTTTCAAAAATTTTATTTCAGAATTGTTACTGAACATTTTTGACAATTATTTCTAACCTTTCAGAGCACTGCACATCTTCATTATTTCAGACTATCAAGTTTAGGAAGGGTGGGAATAATTCATCCTGATCTTAGAGTTGAATTAAATCCTTTCTTGTAGAAGTAGTTTATAGTGCGAAAATATTTAGAGCTGAAGGGAAGCTTAGTGAATAACTGATCGTCTTTGACAAGTATTAATAATTAGTGAAATAATGTATTTGTCATGTTTGTCCATAGAAACAGAAGTGTATTTAGTTATAATTTAAACTACAAGTGCCGCTGCAGGCTGGATTTCCTGTATTTATTTCAGCTAAGATCTGATTATCCAACAGTTTTACCTCCGGTCTCGGTCTCTGTCTCTGGGCGTCTCTGAGACAGACGTGGACCTCGAAGCTGAAGAGAGATTTCAAACAAAAAAACCAAGTCAATTTAAAGGAACGATAAAGCTCAAGAATATTAGAATCGGTTCGTGTGACACAGAACGTCATGAAGCATGTTAATATGGTGAAACTGAACGTTTCATAACTCAGAAAAATGCTTCTATGACTGAAGTCATGTCTTCAAAACATACTTACTTTAACCATTTCAATCAACATTGATTAATTTCTTAAAGCGCCACTTTGACTCTCTGGCCTTTGACTCTAGTTAAAAATGATAACCTGATTCCCTTCTTGAGCTTTCCTTGTGTCTTTTATGCACGTTTTTTTATACTTTCCCTTCCACTCTAGTTGTTTTAAGTGCTTTATCAATGAAACGCGGATTGATATTTCCTTCTTAAAGTTAACCTTTTAAAAACACTTTGAAATAAATCCAGTGAGCTTTTTTTTTTCTTTCATTCAACTCTTCAGGTTGGGATCTACATAGATCGGTTTAATTCCCATCCAAAAGCTGTATGCAAACTTTGAAAAAACGAAAACAGATGGCTAGCATATTTATGGCATTACATAAGATGAGCCAGCTTCAAAATGTTGACCTAAAACACTTAAAATAAGTTTTAACTTTGCAGAGGCTGAAGATGTGGAGCGTTTAGGATACTAAAAACCGGTGGGACCAGGTTTTAGGGGCGTGTTCGGGGAATCCAGAAGGCAAACCAAATCTGGGAAGTGGTTAAGTTACGTAACATCTGGAAGCGGCGCCAGGCTGGCTTTATTACATCTGAAAAGGTCGAAACTGATTTTCCTTCTTCACATTAGTAAAAGCTTCCCTCAAAATAATTAATAGATTTAAACAACTCTGTAAAGTTTAAACAAAATAAAACAATAACAATTTAATTAAGTTGGAAATCTTTAATAGAGAGTTATAATATATAAATTATTCATTTCCAAATATGATTTGATTGCAGCATCTACATTAGTGACAACCAACCAGCTGGCCACAGATCAGTAGATCAAATACTGATAAATTTAACTGTTTCTGCAGAAATAAATTAAAACTATGTGTGTCTAACTAGATGAACTGTGTTGTGACATTTAAAAGATCCGATGAATATTTGGAAAATATACTTTCTTTCATTAAACAAGCAAAACTATGCAAGTTTATTATTTTTAGCTCGAATAAATATTATATTTTTCTGGATTGTGTTTTAGAGTCCTGCAATAATTGTCGGTCAAAGTTAGAATTAGCAGGTTTGACTTTAAAACCAGAAATCTGTATTTATGAGAAACAGCTAAATCTGTGTTTCTTAAAGGAAAACTAGAATAAATCTGAATTCAAAGCTGCTTGTGTTGATGATGTTTCTTTCAGTGAAGGTTTCCACTAAACGTGGTCGTAACTTACTTCTCTTGATGACGGCTCTGATGGAAGAGAGAGGACCCTGGCTGCAGAGAGAAAAGAAAGAAAGCTGTGAGGAAATAACATTATTTCACCTTTGTTTTCTCTTTCCTTTACATTTTAAGTGCTTTTCTGTAGCAAATTATGCTGATATCCCATTGTTCAGTGTTGAAACTTTACAAAAGTTATTTTGTTCCAATAATACTTATGTCCATGCAGGGCGGATTTGGTGCAAGCATCAGGATCTTTATACACCTCGAACAACTAAAATCTATTTGAATTAAACAAACAATGCTTGTAACAAAAGCTTATGCTAAAAATTATAAACCTTAAATATTTAGAAACCAAACAACCCAGATGATAGGCCTTAAACGTAACTGTTCCCCATTCAGGAGATTGAACTTTTTGGCATTAATCTAAGCAGTACGTGTGGATAAATCCAGACACCTCTCATCACCTGCCCAATACAATCCCTACAGTGACACATGGTGGTGGGAGCATCATGCTGTGGGCGTGTTTTTCAGCTGCGGGTACACGACGACTGGTTGTAATAAAGGAAAGACGAATGTGGCCAAGTACAGAGATATCCTGGAAGAAAACTTCTTCCAAAGTGCTCAGGACCTCGGACTGGGCCGAAGGTTTACCTTTCAACAGGACAATGACCCTAAGCACACCGCTAAAATAACAAAGGAGTGGCTTCAGAACAACTCTGCGAGCATTCTTCTCTGGCCCAGCCAGAGCCCTGACCTAAACCCAATTAAGCATCTCTGGAGAGACCTGAAAATGGCCGTCCACCATCCAACCTGACAGAACTGGAGAGGATCGGCAATTAAGAATGACAAAAGATCCTCAAATCCAGGTGGAAAACGTGTTGAATCATTCCCAAGATGGCTGTGCTAGCTTAAAAGGTGCTTCTACTTAATACTGAGCAAAGGGACTGAATACTTATGACCATGTGATGCTTCACCTGATTTTAGCAAATGGCTGCACGTAACTGAAAACCGACTATGAATGTTCACCTTGTTTGTTTCATTAACAGTGTATTTCTGAGGTTTAAAGTTTTATTGAAGTCAGATTTTGGCGCAAACTCCCTGCATGTTGAAACTGGCCAGCAGTTTTCCAGCCTTTCCTCCATGACATCATGTTTGGCTGTGAGTGGGAATGACTGATAGCTGAGGAAAAAACTTCATCAGCAAAGTTTTAAACTTTGTTTTTACTTAACAGAGCCAGCAGATAAGCATTACTCTCTGCAAGTTAATCACTGGTAATATGCTCTATTGTTTGGCATCTGAAATAAAAGATTAATTTAGTAAATAAGTATAAAATATGCCAAAAAACCCCATGAAGCACAGTCCTGGACGTGTATTTAAGCTGGGTAAAATTTGTCTTTTAATGCCAGCTGCCTTTTAATTAGGTCACTTGATCAGTAATCCATCAAAGTTCGGTTTAACAGGAAAAAAAAATATTATTTCTAATTGTTTTATGATGCAGTTTAAGGTTCTGAGTTATCCTCTGATGGGGTTTTATTCTCTGCCGCTACAGTTCTGCACTGAAAGCCGCCTTTGTTTTGCAGTTTTAAACATGTGTTTTGCTGAAGGTCAGTTGCTGAAAGTAATTACTGCAGTGAAAGCCTCAGATATAAAAGTAAGTAACCTAATTAACACGAAAGAACGAGCATCTAAATGATTCAAAACCTGATGGATCACGTTCCTCTGTTTTTAATGAATAAATCCAAGGGAAAACACACAAACGCACACGGGATCTTTAAACCTGGTGACTCCTGCAGGTCGCCATGCCAACCAGCCAACTGACTAAATACTTTGAGGAGTGCGTAAGAAGCGGAGACCATGGGGGAGAAAAGCTATGCTTGCAAGTCTGCTTAGGAAAGGGAGAAACTCCTGAGCTGCACTTAAACAGCAGGTCTATAAATGTTTCTTGAACGTCTGAAGGAGTTTTTCTTTTGTTCTAATTTTAGCCAAATTGTCCTTAGATTCTTATAAAATGGCCATCAGGAGGACTGAGATCAAAAAGACTTCTCCAGCCTTTCACCTGGATTCAACATCAAAACCTGCGCCAGTCTGCGGGCCAAGCCGGCTTCTACATGTGGGAGACATAAAATGCTCACTTCCTGGAGGCAGAGACTCAACCTAACAGAGCCAGGAGAGACGGGGAGAGGACAAAATCCTACCTGTGGCGATGCTCCGGCTTCCGTCTGTCAGCACGAGCTGGGGAGAAGAAGAAAAGTAGATCAACTTTATGTTAGCTGTAAACCTAAGCAGTTAGCAGCTAAATTAAAGAAAAGAGCTTCATAATATTAGGAAAACATACAATCGAAATATGTGTTGTGTTCTATTTTTATTTGGCCTTTTATATCCATTTGTATGCATGGTAACTGAAAACAAAAGATGGTATTAGATAAATAACTACTTTAGTCTTTATGTGGGACACTTTGATGGGGGGCGGAGCTACTTCTGATCAGCTTCCAGGTGCCAAACAACAACTAATTCCTATAAGAAATACTTTTAACGAACACTATTAAAGTCAGATGTCCAGTCTGATTATACTTTATTTCCATGTTAAGAAAACCGCCCCAGACGAGGGTAGCTAAGCCGTTTCCTTCGACTCAGTGTGTGGTGGCTAAAAGCAATCGATGCTAACGGAAGTTGGTAGCGATTTCAAATGAAAACGTGTTGTTCAGAGGGTTTTTCCTGCGTTCAGATTTACTCGCTGCCCCAGCCTGACATCGCTCTGCCGCCAGCTATATAGATGTTATTTTAACTGCAGTTGCAGCTTTGTGCCACTATGGGGGCGCTGTATCAGCAGCGGTGTGCCGGGGGGAAGTGCAGAAAAAGAAGATAAAATTGTTTTCCTGGTTGGTGCTATCGGTGTCATGATTTTCCCCCCCGCTCTTCAACCAGGTAAATGTTTGGTTTTTTTTGCATCCATGCATGTCATGTTTTTTTTTTTTTAAACATGCTCCGTCTCTGAGTAACGTTAATGGGTTTTAGTGTTACAGATATGACCTGTGAAAATCAGCCACTACTTTAAAAAAACAACCTCGCGAAGATAGTCAGGAATCCAGGTGAAACAGCGCAGACAAATTAGCGTAACAAGCAGTTAAAAGGTAATCATGGTTGTGATGAGATGTGAAATTTGCAGGCAGGGACTAGCGAGGGTCAGAATGCAGGACAGGACACTTTTTATGACGAGTTTATCTCCACCAAACCTGAAGCCTGGTTCATAACAGCCGCGGAGTGCCTTGAAGTGACCGTTTCAGCATCTGAACTACTTTTTGCATTGTAAAATATCTCAGTATTTTTTTTTCCAGAACTAGAAATTTAGTTTAAAAAGGTATTGGATATTCAGTTGCAATCTGATATCTTGTCGATTTTAAACCAGTCCCCTTCTTTCAGTATATTTCAGGCAAGATTATATTTTCCACCGTCTGTTCTTGAAGACAACAAGATAAGGTTTAAGAGACTGTAAAAAACGTTTTTTTTTTTCTTTATTTGATGCTGCAACTTTTTTGTCTGTGCTAAAAACCAGCAACCTCTGTAGCACCAGTGCAATAAGCAGAAAAACTTAACATACAGCCCTGTTAGATTCACGGCTCACTACGTGTCAGTGTGATGTTCCATGCTGTAGCAAATCAATGGAATCTACCAATCACAGATATGGTTATAGCTACAAAAAATACTGAATATATGCTTGGTAACTTAACATACTCCAACTTATAGAGGATAATTATTATTCTTAAATTCGCAAATACCCCCATTCCCTTACAAAGAGTACTGCTTAAAAGAAAAACAATTAATTCGTGAATCACTTCTGTATTGATTTATCACCTCTAGAATCAGAATCAAATTGAATCGTGAGATGTTGTAAGAATCACATCCCTGTAGGATAATGCTGCTTTGTGCTCCTAGGATGCACCAGTCTGTCACTGAAGGACTGCTGCTGTTCTATAGTTCAGCAAGAGTTTCGTGCATGAGGTGGGAGACAGCGAGTTCATCTTACCACTTCCTCTCAGCTGTAGATAAGCTGCTGCTCCAGCATATCACATCTAGAAGATGGCTGATGCCACCAGAGTCAAGGAAGGTATTTAAGAGATCCTCCTCAAGTCCTCAGTCTTCTTAATGAAAGCATGGCTCTTGTAATATGCACCCTACAAATTATAGCATCCAAGTTTTTATTTTTGAAATGTTGTGGAAGAAGGTGGCGAAAAGTCGGGGTCCTTTAGGGTGACTATGCAACCAAAACCCCACATCAAGCAGAGGAATACGGGAATAATTGGAACTAGTACTAGGAGCAACATTGGAGTGGTTAAAACAAAGCTGATAATTGTGCGTGCCAAAAGGGTTTCTCCCAGACACGCTTTGTGACTGCTTATGTTAGAAACTGCAGAATGAAACAGTGATGCGTTGAAGGACTTAGTCGGCCAGTAGCAGGTATGGCCAGTTTCCCGCTGCTGCTGAATGTAACAGTGTTTGCTGACGTGTACGATGCGAAACTCCGGCCCGCCGAGATTTATGTTCGCCGTAGACCTGCTGCTCCACATGAGAGCCGGTCTGCATAGCTGTTTTGATATGAATTATTCTCCCTATGAACATCTGTGCTGTGTCTAACAATGCACTTGGCTTGTGAGTCTGCCTCAGTGAAAATGACAAATCACGCTGTGTTGTTGTGGACAAACGGATGGAAAGATGTGACATTCTGTGTGTTCTTGAGACATTCCTGGCATAAAACAAAAGCTGGAAGGAGGATTCCAGGGGACGCAGTCACGATGTGGAATAAAAAAAAAAAATGAACAGTTCATTAATGGAATTTGTTTTAAGATTGGGAATTGACTGGGCTATTGGGACTGGGTTGTGTTGTAATGATAAGATCATTTTAAATATCTATACACCATATAAGTGTGTACATTTTGAAGATGAGTATTTCGGTAGATGTGTCTTATAGAGGACATTCCCTCTACCTGCAGATGTAGCTGATGCCATCTCTGTATTTGGTAATAATCTAATTCAGTTTTGTTTAGACGATGGATTGATTTATCTAGGAAGGTAATTTTACCCAATCAGAGTACTACTTATATGGATGAGGGCTGGCACTCCACTTTCTGACTGACCAATGTCTCTGTACAGTGGATGCTCACAACTCCATCAATTATGAAAATCGACTTATATCTGGCTACTTTGGACCATATACCCTTTTCTCATTGTGTTTGAGCACAGTTTACCACCGTTGTTGCCTGTGGATAATGCCAATGATGTATGGGAAATAGATTGGTCAAAACTGTATATGGCTATGTTTGCATGGACACAGTAATCGGTTTAAAAATGCTTCATGTAAACATGCCATTCAGATTACTCTGACCCAATCAAACTCATTTGGATCAAAGTGTAATTCCGATTAAGAGGGGTGGTTTATACCAGTAGTTAATCCGATCGTGGTGCATGTAACCTCCTATTCTGAATGTAGTTCATTCCTGCGCATGTCTGTTAAGTCGTGCATAGATGTACAATGCATCGGCCTAAAAAAAAATCATTCGAATAATTGTAATTCGATTGTGTACATAAGAATGAAGGCTTGAGAATGTAAAACCGTGACCAAAAAAAGAAATAAAAGTAAGCTCTGAAGAACATCGTAGTCAAATTTCAAATCGGCACGGCCATGTTTGTTTATAATGGAAGACTATTTCTTCTTCTGCGGCAGTTTCCTCTATGAAATATCCAAACCATTTGCAAACAATTCAATTCAAAACTACTTTATTGATCCCAGAGGGAAATTAAGTGTTGTTGTAGCTCATTGCTAATTAATTTTTCAAGTTGCTGTTGTAGACCATGATGGCTGTGGGGAAAAAAAGATTTCCTGTAGCGGTCTGTGTTGCATCGAAGCTGAAGAAGCATTCGACTGAGTCTTTTTAATTTTATGAAGATTCCTTCTTCGCATCATTGTCTCCAGTTGTTCCACATGTGTCCCCAGAACAGAACCAGCCTTCTTTATCAGGTTATTGAGCCGTTTTAAGTCCATGGCTTTGATGCTGCCACCCCAATAGATGATGGATGAAAAGATGACACTCTCCACAAGAGACCTGTAGAAGATTTACCTTGAAGGACTTCAGCTTCTTAGAAAGTACAGTCTGCTCTGTCCCTTCTTGTAGACGGCTTCACTGTAGATTCTCCAGTCCAGTCTGTTGTCCAGGTGAACTCCGAGGTATCTGTACTCCTCAACCACTTCTTCTCCCTTGATAGAGACAGTCTTTGACTTATCCACGTTTCTTCTGAAATCTACAATCATCTCCTTTGTTTTGTTCACATTCAAGGTAAGACGTAATAAAGTAGTTTTGAATTTGAATTGAATTAGAATATCACATCTCTCCGATTAAAAAAGGTGTTTACATGCGCTACATGAATCATTTTGACATGCGCAGAACTATATAAAACACGGGAAAAGGCCGTAGAAGAAGAAGAAATAGACTTCAATTGTAAACAAACATGGCTGCACCCATTTGAAATGGAGAACTACGATGATCTACAGAAAGGGCTAGTACTTATTTTTTCTGGTCACGGTTTTAGGCCAATGCATTGTACGTCTACGCACGACTTAACAGACATGCGCAGGAATTACCTACTTTCGGAATAGGAGTTTACATGCACCACGATCGGATTAACTATCGGAATAAACCACCTCTCAATCGGAAATGAAATTTTCATCCAAATTAGTTTGATTGGGTTAGGATAATCTGAATGGCATGTTTACATGAAGCATTTTTAATCATCAGCATCAAGCTTTTAATCCGATTACTGTGTCCATGTAAACATGGTGGTCGGGGTCAACTATCTGGTTATCTTTATCATCTTCACTGTAGTCCATTTTACTTCATAATTCTTTACCAGCTGTAAACTCTGGACACCATGAGCCTCCTGCTTTTAAGGCTCACATGTTTTTTTCTGCGACTTGAATGGCCAGTTAGTTTGACAAGTAGGCACTGCTTCAACTGGACTGGTCTGTTGATTAAAACACACCATGCGACTATCGCGATCAAGCTTTTTATTATGGCATTTAGAGTTAAAAGCCCTAATTGGATAGGTCTTGTATCTTATATGAATAAAAATTGTATATTTTTTAAAAACTCAAAATATTGTCTAGCAATAATAGAACCCTATACTCAGAATCCCATTCCAAAAATTATGAATAGATTATACAAATTATTGATTTTTAAAGGATGTAGAAAAAGTCCTAAGGGCGAGAAATAATTTGTTCATCTTGTGGAAGACTGCTCGTTTCTAAAAAACAAAACGCCTTGCGAAAGCCCAAAACGGCAGGATCACAAAATGAAGTGAGGTAACCAGATCCTGCTTACTAGGGATGGGAATCTTACAACGTCTCACGATTCAATTCGATTCCGCTTCTGTGGGTGACGATCCGATTCGGAAACGATTCTCGATTCAAATCAATTTCTTTTTCTTAATCAATACTCGATTATTCATCATTTGTGTTTGTAATACACACAACTTGATCTGCCAAGTGTCTGTGATGAAGTGAGCCATGAATGTAATAGGGCATCAACACAAAATGGATTTTACGATCTATGTTGAGAGAAGGGAACTGGTTCAAAAATCTCAAGACATGAAATTGCAACTGGACATCCAAGACCTTTTAAACAACCTTTCTAGTCTTGAAAAAAAATGCTGATATATTTTAAGAAAAAAAAAAAAAAAAGTATTTTTTTCTTTGGTATGTAGTAGAAAATACATTGAAAATATTTAGTATGCACCAAATGTTGCTTATCAACCATCATTAAACATAAATGTATGGCTTATGTTATTATTCTCATTGTTTTTGTTAGAAATTTTAAAAGTCCTAACGTTATTGAACTTATATTTTGTACTTCCTTGAAAGCGCCACAGGTGTGCAGCACTGCTGGATGTTTATGTGTAGCTTATAAAGAAAGATTGCTCTTATATACTTGCAGATAAAAAAAATTTTTTTTTAAAAATAAAAAAAAACTTTAGCCAAGGGTGTCATTAGCGTGGAGAAGACCTTTTAGACCGCCCAAACATTCACCTTCAGCAAAGACGAGGCGGGCTGGATTTCTCTTCGTCTTTCATGCTGAAGCTTTAGCCTAGCGTCTACAGCTACCTAGCTAGCCAACGGCGCATCAGACCTGTCAATTGTACGGTGGCCGTTGCATGACAAACACTACGCGAAGTGAAAATGTAAAAAGGTTCAGAACACATATTTTTTGAGAATCGATTCTCAAACATTTCGGCTCGATTCTGAATCTTGTTAAATATGAATCGAGATTCAGACGTGAATCGATTTTTCCTCACACCCCTACTGCTTACACCTTTAAGGTTCTCCCCTCAGTAACAGCTTCCAGGTAAAGACTTTTAGCGTGACCTGTTAACATTTGGAGATATGTGCAATCCCGATCGCTGAAAGAGGTTCTCAACAGCTGCCGAAGTGGAAAATGTGCCAAATCTGGTCACTTAGTGCATCTCTAAGCATAAACATTATGATTTGTGGAAAGTAGTTAAAGAAAACCACAGATCTGATCTGTGAAGCATGTGATTCTGGATAGTTTCATACCAAAACAAACTTTTACAGACTGGACATGTTGCTCTTCATACCGGATCTTGCTACTCTTCTCGGTTCCAGTGTATTAACATGAACATAAACTACATTTATCTGTCCAGAAAACACAAAAGATGAAGGTATTCCTTTAGATTCTGGTTGCCTTGTAGCGTTCATGAACGGAGAGAATAAGTGATGAGCTCATCTAAACTTTGTTTTCCACAAGATGAATGAATCATTGCTTTTCATCTGCCCACTCATTCTTTAATATGGTCACCATCTTTTTTCCTCTTTTACTTCACAAACCAACACTTTCTAATCTCGATGACTTTGTTATTTTTTTCCCTTTCTCAAACAAGAAGACAAAGACTTTGATTAAACCTTTGTCAAGGTGGAGAATAGCACCAAACTTAACTGCATTTTGTGTAAGCCACTCATTTAAAAAATGAGATATGCTTAAAGTAAAGCTCACCAAAAGAGAGAGACATCTATTTAGTCTTTTTAGGAGTTCAAAGAAGGAGAGACTAATCCCATCACTTGAAGTAAAAGCTAAACAATCAAAGGAAGAGGCTGGCACATCCCACAGACAGACGTTTAACTGTCAACTCAAAATTAACCTCCGAGCAAGAATCACAAAATTCAGCTGTAGTTCAAAAGATGCCGTTAAACCTAAATGGCAAACAACAAAAACACTAGAAAGGAAAATAATTTCTCTTATGGATATCAGTGTTTCCATTTCCTACCTCTTTTCCACTGCTTTTCCTCACAGTCCAAACTTTGAAGCAGGTCAGCTCGATTTGATTTAGAATCTAAAGAAAACTAAACTTCAGCTCGTTTTTTTTTTTTTGTTTCTTAGTTTTCTTCAAGTTTTGCAATTTCAAAACCCTAACATTAATCTCCTCAGTCTTCTGTCTGCTTTTCCTCTGCTTTCTCAGTCTCTGAAACTCTAAGCGGACCGCCCCACGGCAGCTCTGGCCGGCTACCCTGATTGGCAGGGAGCTTCCAGGAAGTGAGGATGTGATTGGCTGCAGCAGGATTCTGCAGGAGTCATCAGGGTTTTAACACTTCCAGATGTTCGTCTCAGCTTCATGCTGGAGCTGCGCTCCAACGACGAGATGAACAACGCAGCAGATTTTTTTTTTTTTTTTTTTTTTACACCGCTCTCATCATCAGAACGGTTTCTGTTTTCACGGCGGGAGTTCAGAGGTCAAAGACAAGAATTTGTCAGGTGCAGTCTACAGTTTCTTAAAGTAATACATACATTAGAAGGAAAACATTTTGCTGAAAGTTTCATCTAAAAAAGGAAAATTATCAAACATTTTTGTTTAAAAGATCTCTGCAAATCAAGAGGAGGCTTATTTTCATATAAGAGATGATACTCGAAATTAAGACGCACAACAAACTGCGTATGAAACACCATTAAATAAAAACATCACAAACCTAAACCTTCTTCTCAATGATTCAGCTACCAGATAATTTTTTTCTATACATTTAACAAACTAAAAAGACTCCCATGTAACTTTTATCAGCCGTTTCAATCAGAGACAACCTGAATAAGTCACCGACATCCAACATGTTTCAGATGGAAAATTGAGCTCTGGCTTAATTTGAATTGGTCCACTGAAAGGTTTTCATTAAACTTTATTTGCCAGAGGAAAAATCGAACAATAACCATCATTATAAAAAAAAAAAGACCTCAGATGCCAGAAAAATTAATAACAGATTGACTCAAGGCCCCTAAGAGCAGAGCCACAAAGCTGGAAGCCTGCATACAAAGCATCACATTGTTTAGGATTTACTCAGCAGGGAATCAGTTATTGTTGTTGAACTTCATTAATCTTTCATTGTGTTGCTGAATATAATCAGAGGTATAAGAGAGAAGTGTAGCATTAAAAGCACTAATTTAAAAATGATTCATAGAAGTGTAATGATGTCAGCTAAAGAGCATCTTAACTGAACTCAGATTGTGAGAAACAAGCTAACGATTCTTGATGGACATATTAAAACTGTTTTAATGTTTTCTTGTTTTAATAAAAAAGTGGAAATGACTGGAGAATTAGCGGCTCAGAAAACCTTCACAATTTGCTTTTAACCAACTTGTGTTTCATTATTGTGGATGTCCAGAGACAAAGTTTCTTCTGGCAAATATTAATGAGCAGTAAAGTAAAAGCTGGATAGTTAAGAAGCTTCAAATTATGACAACTTTGTTGAAGATCTGTAAAACATCTCTAAATAAATAAATATCATTTAAACCTTTTAATTAGTGCTCTGTCTGTAAATAGAAGCAGCTTTAGAAGAGTAGATATTTTCCTGCACCTAATTCCGGACCTAAAGAGATCTACATCTGCATGACTTAAATGATAAGTCTCCTTCATTTTAAAGAAGACATACTTATATTAATTAAAATGTTATTAAACAGGGATTAATTTATAAAGAAAGCTCTGTCATTTAAGCACAGGAAGGTGGGATTGGCTGTTGGATCCCCTTAATTAAAAATACCACAGCTTCATTACATTAAACACAAAATTGAAAACACAAACACAAAAATGCAGAAAATAGTGCTATAAGTTGTACTTAAAAGAAAAAGGCCAAATCTACTAAACCCACCTAAATATTTCTGCTACAGGTATAAAACATATCAATAAGTAGTGATGGACCGAAATCTGAGGTTCGTAATCTGCCGATACCGATCCAAACAGTTCTGAATTACATAAACTGTGTGCTGTGAGAAAGAAGGCAGCAACGATGCCACTTTTTTCCAACCGATACGATACCAGTACTTGGATCTGAGTACTTGCCCAGACAGAGTACCAATGACCATACTTCCAGCTTCTGCCACACACAAAAATGCAGTAAACTGGAAGATCGGTTTTATTTTCTTCTCTGCTAGTTGCAATAAATTATGTTGAATTAGAAAAAATATATATACATTGATTAAAAATGACAGCAAAAGTAAAATTTCAAGTGAAAAATAAACTTTTTCTTTGAAATTATTGCAGTGTCCACATTTTACGTATCAGTTCTTGGTATGGGTTAACTTTAAAGGGCCTATATCATGCAAAATCGTTTTTTGGAGTTTTCAACCATCTGATAGAGCAATTTTCTCATGACAAAAAACGCTGCCATATTGGTTTCTGGCCTAATTCACGCATGTCTGACTAATCCTCCTGAATCCTGCTCTCTGACCAGCTGCCCCGCCCTCTCCTAGGAAACGACTGAGTGTTCAAATTGTGACGTATTTTACATCACTATGTGAAAACAAGGGAGTGCTAGAGGCGGCCACCGCCCCAATTTACCTCTGGTAGAGTTGGAAAAACACTCTCCCCCTTCTCAAAGCTCATAGCTGCTCTGGTTATAGCAGCCAGAACCACTTTTTTTGTTGGAGTTTTACTTTCTAAAATGTCACTGTGAAAACACCCATTTAGTTTATGTTGGACCACGAAGTAAAACGGCTTGTAAATAAGTCCAGGATACGAGTTAAATTTCAGAACAAATTAATACCATATAACAACAACGATAACATTTCATCATATACATGTCAATCCCAGAGGTTGAAAGCTGTAAAATAGCACGATATAGGCCCTTTAACCGATACAGTACATCGGCACCAATACCCGATATCAGTACAGGTGCCTATCAATAAGTGCAGCTATAATACTCATAGGAACAACATACAACTGTCATTTGGATTTTTTTATATATATAAATATTGAAGAAAATTTTGAAAAAACAACCCATGTTTATGTAAAATTGTAAACTGTGCAGATTATTATTTTATCCCTTTTTAACAGCTGATATTAGGTGGTTAACTAGTTAGCTATCTGCTCAGGTCGTATCTGCAGTTAATAACATTAAACTTCCACTCATTCAGTTTCCACTCCGTGACTCTCTGTGTTTATTTGCAGTTTTCCATATAAGAGAAGGAAAAGAAGCAGCTTTCTTTCATCCAGCTGACTGGCATATAAGGAAATGTTCACAAAATGCTCATGAAAAAAACACCGGATGTTTAGCCCAACAGCAACTTTGTTATAGACCAGATTAAAACACCACCATTAATAATAAATAAGTAAAATAAATAATTTTGCTCTAATGGTCAACTAATCACAATAATGCTATTTTGGTTAAATTTTTGACCTCATAGTTCATACAAATTAATAATTATTTAGTTAGTCTATTAATATCCAGGACATTTCTCTGTTTAAGGTCAAAAGGATAGATAAGAAGAATAGTTCATGATTAATTTTGTTATTGTAGCAGCTCTAAAGTTAATTTCCCATGCTTCTGTTTATCAGCGCGTTCTGTAGCCCTGGCAACTCAGTCACAGTGAGATATCTATAAGAGACGCCATCGCAGTAGTTTGGATCTGTTAGCTGAGAAAACAAAGAGTTTATGTAGATTCTTGTATAAATCTCAAAACATCAAACATTTTATTTCATGATTATTTATCCAACATGCTGTAAATAAAAGTGAACTAATGGTTTTCTATGGTTGTGTAGCAAAAAGTTAAATATTCATACTTATCAGTTTCTGTATCAGGGAGGAATATACTGACTTGCAATATGATAAGACTCAACCAGATCAAGTTAATATCTGACGTATTCTAAGTAATTAGAGCACATTATGGCTGTCCTCGTCGTCCAGTTGGAGAAATAGCTGTGGAGCTTATCATAGTTTCGTATTGTTTTATAGCTCTATAACAGCCAACCAGAACGATCTCTGCCCCCTCGGCTCGTTTCATGATAAAACTGTAGAAACAACAACTGCTGACGTCACCCCTGGCTCTCATCTACTTCTGTCTACTTCCTGTCCTGAAGGTCTAACATCCATCCTGTTATGATACCGCAGAAACAGCAGAGCAGGCGCTTCTGGAAAATTAAAAATAAAGATAAGGTTATTTAATAAAATAAAAGCATACAGCGAAATAGCTAGAAAGTCCAGTCAAGCTACATACAGTCTTATTAGGGGAGCACATACAGGAAAAGCTGACATTTTTCCCCTGTGATATGATATTATATATATATATATATATATATATATATATATATATATATATATATATATATAAATAAATAAGAGCTGTGTTGAAAAAATATGATAAAATCAATTCTGAATTGATTCTCAAAAATTCTAAGAATTGAATCACAAGTTCAAAAACTCATTTTAATAGTTTAGCATAATTTGCTCTTTAAGGCTTTCTTCTGAAACTGTTAATACAGGATTTTGATAATCGGGTCTAAATCTTGAGAATCGGAATCGATTCGAATCTTGAAATTTGAATTGATACCCAGCCCTAATATATATATATATAGAATAGAATAAAATAGAATTCAACTTTATTGTCACTGTACATGTCACAAGGACAAGGCAACGTAATGCAGTGAAGAGAGGCTGCCAGACACAGGCACCACCGGGTGCTCTGATCACCACCAGTAGGCAATGGATGAAGTGTCTTGCCCAAGGACACAACAACCGGTCTGAGCTGCGGCTTGAACCAGCAACATATGTATATTAAAAAAACAAACAGGAATTTAACAGAAAACTTTAATAGCCCCTTAAATCTGCCATCTTGTTGAACGTTACCCAGCAATCCCCCTTTTGTGAATGTTACAAGTTGGTTTTTGTCTGTATTTCAGCATTATTATTATTGTTGTGGCAGCACATTTTCATGATAAATTAATATTTTCTATATTTGATCGTTTCTGAGTTTTTTTTTACAACAACAAAAGAATCGGAAGGCCGTCAGATTCCCATCCTTGACCACTTTGAGCAGACAATTTTCAACGTTAGGCAGAGTATGCTAAACCACTAAAAAAAAAAAAAGAAAAAGCATCTCAGTATTCAGTAGCTGACAATGCTTTGTAGAGTTACAGAGGCTTCTCCGGACACAGATCACTTCAGCCTAACCGCGAACAGGGATTTTTTTCAGGAATTTCAATGTTTTTTGAATGCACCAGATGTGCATGCAGCTTATAATGCAGACAAACTTCTGCAAACATAAAGAACAAGATGGCTCTCTAATCTGTAAGGAATATCAGCGACAAATTTTCACAGAAAGTAACAAACGGTGGTCAGAAATGTCGCCAGATTTGTCGCTAGGCGATTTTTAGGAGAAAAAAAATGTTGCTGCGTTTGTCTAGCTGCAGTTAAATCCCAGCCATTGAGCGCAAAGACCCGACAGCAGCGCTGAAAGTATTTATTTATGTCCCCATCGTGAGCTGGTGGCGATAATAAATTAGACAGTGGTGGTCGCCGCTGAGCTTCCTATGTATGAAAAACCCTGTTAAAGTAAAAATAAACCAACCTCTAAGTATTCTCATTTAAGAACCGGGCTCTGAGCTCCTTGCTACAAACATTGCAGCGCTCTTCCTGTTTTTTTTCTTCTCAAGCGTCGCAAACTAAATTACGATTTATGATAGTATATTTCAAATAGTGACATAGTCGCTATTGAGGATTTACTGCTGTCACTCATACTTCACGAAACCAACACGGATACTTTTAATATTTATGATAGTCCGCAGAGTCGTTAAATCTGCAATATGTATTCTGCTGCTACAGCATTTTTTTAAAAGCAAAGAAACATCTGATACATTATTTAAGCTAACGCACCAGTTAAGATATGAACTTAGGGAGTTTATTTGTACAAATCTAAGTTTTAGCAAAGAAATATGCAGGTCATCAAGACCTTTTACACGCTGACTTATCAACACACGCGATATTGTAAAATATGACTTTAAAAATCAGTTTTAAAATACATAGGCGTGGGTCCTATTTTCAGGGGAAAGCCATATTAGATGACGTCTTTACTTCTACAAGAGCCCGGACGGACAAAGCGCACGGAACATGCCCGCTATTAAAACATTGATTTCCCCTCAATTCCCCTCTGTAAAAAAGAATAGACAGCACCTCCTCACTCCTTCCAGTTTACCAGAATGACTTTCATGGGGGAATTCATGGCGGATTCACAGACTCCTCCTCCCAAGCTCTGACGAAGCATGTTCCTAAAAAGGGCATAGGGGCGGGATCTTCACTGTAGACTCTGCCCTCACGGGAAGTGTATGGGCCTGTAGTTCGGTCTTAATCACGCCCATTCTGCTCCCTCGTCTTTAGCTCTGATGCTAAACTTGGCTCGGCCCCCTCATTAATTATACAAGATTTCAAAAAATTATCTTACGAAAACCAGCCTGGTGCCTATTATTTTTACAAGCCCGTGGTTATCTCAGGAAGAATATGTAGCCATAGAAAGTTTTTAAAATATGGGCACCAGTAATTAAAGTTGTTTTATACGTGTCTAAAGTCCAATGCTTTTTAATGGGGGCCTAGCGGCCAAATGGAGGTACTACAGCAATGGAGGAGCAATGGCGGCCTCCATGGTATGCGGTCACAAAGCAGAGCAGCCAGCGGCCATTGGTTGGACCTCAGTTGTTGAGTTTCTTACTCGAAGACACTAATACCGCATGCTTGTGATAATTTAGGAATGCACTGCCCCCTACTGGCCGAAAATTACACACTGTGCCTTTAAGCTCCACTCTTGTCTAAGACGTGATATGATCAATCTGGCGCCAACTGCTGGATAAGTAACTCAATTGCATAATTTGCCATCCCCCCTCAAAAAAAAACAAAAAAACAACAACTTTTAAATAAAAATTATCAGCAATTTTTTACCGATGGCCTATATTATCCATGACCCCCGATGGGAGTTCTATAGAACTTGCGCACTTTGTTGTTTTTATCAAAGCGATTTGAGCAACCAACGGCAAAAGACATGATCACTTCTCTTTCTGCAGACAACGCGCGCAGTAGAGCAGGCAGTGACGCAGCTCGATAATCCCTCTATTAGATGCAGCCTTGCTCCAACTCACCTGGGTCATAAAGGCTAAATTAGCTGCTTTGCGTGTCCAAAGCCCGGTCGATAACTATTCATTTGATTCAGCTGTGTTGGAGCAGAGATTCATCCAATAGTTGCAGGGCGGTGGCACTCGGGGAGCAGATGTTCTCCAATAAATTCATAGTTCACCAGAGAAAGATTAGAACTTCAAATCACCTGACCTAATATATCATTGAGTAGGAGAGACCGAATGCATTATATTTATCACAGGCGACCAAACACTAAAACAAAGCAGTCCTCGATTATGTTAAATGCATTTCAATATCTAGTGAAGCTCCAGTTTATATCTGTTCTAGGTTCTACCCCGGTGATAAAGCTTCAACGTAAACAATCGAAACAAGCAGCAGCTAAACACAATCCTTCAAGTTTGCTTCATTTGAAATAGTTTTTTTCTCTCTGTGAGCCAGGTAAGACACTGACCTTTCCTTTATTAATGAAGTCCCTACTCTGTTATACAACCCCGTTACTGTCCTTTATAGAACACATTTCCATGGCAGGGATACGTTACAGCTTTAAGCGGGTTGAATGCTGTGAATTACGAGATACATGAAGTGTTTGTTTTCTCAACCAGCAAACATCCGAATCCAGCTGCAGCTGATCCAGAACATTGCTGCTTGCATCATCACTGAAACCAGGAAAGAAGAGCAAGTCACTCCAGTTCTAAAGTCCTTACACCAACTCCCTGAGGCTCAGAGAATAGACTTTGAAATATGTTTGTTAGTGAATAAATTAACACTAAAATACATTCAAGATGTTGTCATCGTAGCAGCCTTCCAGACCACTAAGATCCTCTTGTTGAAGAACCTGTGGCTTAGCGGAATCAGCAGCGTTTAGTCTCGATGCTCATCTGGTCAGGAATAAACTTCCAGAAAACTGCAAAGCTGCTGCAAAACTGAATTCCTTTAAATCAATGGCTAAAAACTCACATCTTTAGAACTTCATTTGATTAATACTGACAGGAACATCGGTTTAATCTAGGCTGGATTCAAGCTTTTGGTTACTATTTATTCTGCCACTGAAATGTTTTCATTGTATTTCCTTTCATCATGTGAAGCACTTTGAACTTCCTTGTTGCTGTCATGTATTATACAAAGAAGGTTAATGATCCTTTCAGCTCCATTGTGATAATTTAAAAAAAATAAAATAAATTTAAAATAACCTGGTTTAAATATCTTGTGTTTATTTTTGTTTGTTTTCATGTTCATTGTAAAGCTTCTCTAAATACATTCTAGCTACCTCTAAAGCAGACGTCTGAACATAAACCCTTTTCCATCTTTCTAAATCAGAATATTTTTTACAGTTGTGACTTTAAACACCAAGCCCCTTGGATTTAGGGCTAAAATAAAAGTCTAAATCTGCCCGCTTCATATAACGGAATAAACAGCCACCATGTTTTTGGTAGGTTATAATTTCACAGATGAAAATAGCAACATTATGACTCTCGCTGGATTGTGATGGTTAACTCCGCCACCACAACACTTCAAATCCTGCAGAAGCTGTTGACTTCCCAAACGAGGTCACTTAAAAAAAAAAATGCTGGAAAACAACCTCAAAAGGGAAACAAAACAATGACATACAGTTGGTGTTGTTGTGGAGTATAATTGTTTTAAAAACCTGGTTAGATGTGCTGTGTGTCATTTTTCCATGGTAAGTATTACCACAGGTTAGGTTTACACACGGTCACAGTCGCCTTACTCAGCGACAAAGCACCGTGTGGAAGGGGAAACGGTGTAATATTACTACTTTCTGTTTCAATGAAAAATAGTCTGGCAACTAAGAAGATTCGTCTGGTATGGGGAAAGGACACATATCTGCGTATTCAGAAACCACAAATGTAAATGTACAGTTTATATTCAGTGATTTATTTCAGATTTAACTTACAAAACTGGATTCTCAAAGGAAAATAGATATACATTGTATTTCCTGTTTTATGTGTGATTTGATTCCTTTAATAGTTAAAAGAAGTTCTAGTTATTCACACTATTGATCGATATGCACACATTTTAAACTGTAAATGTGCATTTATTGTTGGCAGCATCCTTACCCCGTAGCCTGGGAGGAGAAAGCTATTTCTGAGTTTTGTCTGGACAAGCTTTGACCCCAACAGTGATACGACTGAAAGTTGTTTTTAAGGATTTATGGCTTTGAGTCGAGGCCGTCCACACCCATTGTGAAACCACATGGTTTACCCACACTTAGAATGTCTCTGTGAGGCGCTGTGTGCAAAAAGGAAGCAGCTAAATTCAAACTTCACCCTTCAAAAAAGCATTTGTGGAGTGTGATTACTGATGAACCAGTAAGATGTTTTCTTTCAGTGACACCAGCATAATCCTTCTGGCCTTGTAATCGAAAGAAATAACAAGAAACTCACAGCTAATGTGTTACAATAGCATATCTGTCCACTGAGACTCTCACTTTCCTAATAAGCAACTTAAGAGGATAAAAACAATCAAATCTGAAGTCAACTATCAGGTTTGTGACTCTATTAAAGCACCACCGATTAGGGGATAAAACACACTGAAATAACCCAATTTTTACAAGTCTGATCTTATATTTTTACAGTACATATGTTACTATTAACAAGCTGGGGTTGGACACCACTGGGTGCATTGTTCCTTAATACAAACAGAAATTTTGTTTGCCATTGTGAGCGGAATTTTTAATGACTTTCTGACGAAAAAGTAAAAACATCATATATGGGTTGTACCATAAAACTACAACTAGGCTTGGGCGGTATACCAGTTCATACCGAAAACCAGTGTTTATTTTCGTTATGATATGAATTTTAAATAACCCCCTATACTAGTGAATACCTCAGACAACTTCCAGAACGTTTAATGAGGGGAAGTGTTTCAGTCAGGACCGATTTCACTGCTACACGCTCATCACCACAGTGTAGAAAATAAAGTTTTTAACTAAGTACAGCTGCTGGCAGGAGCCAAGCACACAATTCTGATGAAGTAATTCCAAAATAGAGGAGTCTCGTCTATAGTTTAAAAAGTTTATCGGCTTTAAAATGTCAGACAAGAACCGAACGGCATTCTTTTTACAAACGCTTTTAGGAGCAACCAGTAGGGGGAAGTATTGAGCGCTATTTGACATTCTGTAGGTACACGCGGTCAACGGCGGCGAAAAAAATACCGTTAAATACTGTAGTACCGATATGTTTTAAAAAAAATACCATGATATGAAAATTTTGCCATACCACCCACCCCTAACTATAACATATTTTTACTCAAGTACCCATCCAAGATGATACTTGACTAAGAGTAAAAAAAGTAATTGGGTATGTGGTAATAAAGATACTAAAGTACAAGCTGATCATAACATCTGACATAATATTGCTAATAATGTCAGACAGAGTAAAATATAAAGTTATGAGCAAATTCTAGTAAGACTAAAATATAGACCATTAATACAAATATACCTCATAAAATTAGCCAATTTTAGAAAGAATTAACAGTTTTCCAAATACATGTTTTGAAATATAAAATAACCCTTACAGAATTTTCTTTTTATAAGAAGTGTTAGAACAGGGTGTAAAGTACTTCCAGTGACAAAATCCGGGATTTATGGCATAATCGCTAGACATCTGAATACTACAACAGGCCCGACTAATTAAAACAACAAACTAAATGTACAAACAAAAAAGTTTCACTGCAACATAAACTGTAATACATCTTTGTTCTTTAATCAGTTATGTTACTCATAGTGGGTAATTTAATTTAATATTGCACAAAAATAAATCTGCAAATATTTGAATTAAAAGTGCTTCAAGTTTAACAGATTTTGTTTTCCATTAGGTACAAAAACTAATTTTTTTTAAATTACAATATTTAATGTCAATATAAACAGTGAACATCAGCTTTTATCCTTCTTGAGTACCGTTAGAAAATAAATGATACAGCTTGATGACATCATAAAAAATGCGCAATCACAATAGTACAGTCAAAATCTCTACTTTTGACTTGATTTAAATGATCTCTAAATTGCAGTGTTTATATCGTCCACTACTACTCTATAATATTACTCAAGTAAACGTAAAAAGTACGGTAAAATTTGTTGTAAAAGGTACTACTTATCTCTGCTAAACATTAGGGCTGGGTATCGATTCAAATTTCAAGTATCGATTCGATTCCGACTTACAAAAGTTAGAATCGATTATCACGATCTGATCCAATTCGATCCGATTTAATCTGATCCAGCTCGATGTTGATCGATTTCAGTTTTAAAAAGGTAAACTATTCTAAAAAATAGAAGCGATTTTTTTAACTTGCGAATCGATTCGTTTCGATTTCTACAAAAATCGATTCAGAATCGATTTTTGCATTATTTCAACACAGCTCTAGTAAACATACCGTTTTTTATCATTTCTTATAGGCTTGTTTGTATCCCCATTGAGAATGACTATATTATTGTTTGGTCTAATGAAAACATGAAGGTTTTTTTTATTTTTCTATTTTTAAACGATACTGTTTAATCAAACAAAAATAGGACAAGCTCAGCGTCATCAATTTAGGCATTTGCCTACAGTTTCTGTTTGTAAAATTACATTCTAGAAACAAATGTGAGGTTTTGGCTGAATAAGGAGAGACTTCACTCCATGAAATTACACCTTTTCTAGCTATTAAAAAGTGAGAACGGCTTTTTAAAAAGTCATTTCTATGTTTCAGTTTAAATTTAGCAATTCTTTGTGAATTTTTTGACTTTTCAGAGGTTTTCAGTGTAAATTAAGACAGGAGGTTACCCTAGAATGATTAGAAAGTTCTGAACGATTGCTAAAAAAATAAATAAAAAATAACTTCATAGCAGCTCCGGTGAGTTTAACCTGAACATGAAGGAGGAAAAGAAAATATTTTAAAATCGCTACAGGAGGATATAAGGCTTCTGATGTATCTAGGTGCATTATGTTACTTATATGTCTGCCAAAGATGACAGGAAGGTCATTTTTTTATCAGGATAGTGAGGAATTTCACAGGAATACTTTACAGCAGGATCCTTTAGAAGCTAGAAAAGAACCGCCGCATTTAAAGAGACAGAGCGCTTTCATTTAGTTTTCACCAAATATGTGTTGCTAAGAAGACTAGTTATAGAATAAAGTTAGTCACGCTGTGTAGGAAAGCCCATTTGACTGCCACATACTATTTTCCATGAAACCGAAATGTCAGCAGGTGCACGACATTACAGCAACAATCTGAGCATTTTCTGCCCTTCATTTACCTCCGGAGCTGTTCGGCTGTCGTCGGACCACTTGCTCCCGGCTGTCTCTCCTCAGGTTTTCCTCCTCTTCTTCCGACCGAGCCTCTGCCATGTTTTGTGTGTTGTTGTTTTGTGTTTTTAAAATGTCAGGATATATTTTTTTTCACTCTTCTGTTATGTCTGGGGTGGTTCAGCACAGAGCTCGCTGCGACATTTTCATCTCCCCTCCCCGCTTTCTGTCACGTTCCTCGGTCGCTAAACGTCCACAACCCGGGACAAGTTCACCTAAACAGCGACAACTCTTCGGCTCCGAACGACTTCCAGGGTTGGGTAGAAACTCTGCCTCCGCGTTCAGAGGTCGTCCGCTGGGAGGGAAGTGGCATAAAACCCTCCGTTAGTGTCCGGGGGGAACCGGGTTCTGTTTTCGCTTGAAGACTTTCCTCAAGCTTCCCTGTTTCCCCGCGAGCTCCTGATACGGAGCCGCACGAGCTCCCAGTCCGTGACGTCACTAACTGAAAAAAAAAAAAAAGAAAAACATGGAGATGAGAAAAGATAATAATTATCTCCGCCCAGGATATATGTTTATGTTTTCGTCAGGGTTTGTTTGTCTGTTAGATAAGGAACACATAAGTAATAAATCTATGGGTGGAATTAGATTAAATTTTCTGGAAATTAATCTAATCTAACTCAAGAGGCAATGCAACTTTTTATTTGTATAGAGCAAACTTTTAACAATTCAAGGCGCTTTACATGATTACGGGAGAACAATAAAATACAACATTATAGCAACGAAACGTATGACACATTAAAATTTATGACATTACAGCTATTATTAATCGCTTTCTCGAAAGCTTACTCAAAGAGCAGATGAGTTTATTGTTTTGATTTGAAGCAGCTCAGTGTTTCAGCTGCTTTGCAGTTGTCAGGAAATATGTTCCAGATAAGAGGAGCAAATGAACTGAGGCGTGCTTCTCCATGTTTGGTTCTGATTCTGGGGATGATTAGCAGACTAGAGTTAGAGAACCTGATTGGTCTGATGACAACAGGCCCTCAGCATGTTTTGGTGCCAAGCCATTCAATGATTTATGAACTAGCTGGAGTATTTTGAAGTCTATTCCCTGAGCTACAGGGAGCCAGTGTAAGGGCTGTAGAACTGGGGTGATGTTCTCTGTTTTCCTGGTTCTAGTGGGGATGGGAGCAGCAGCATTCTGGATCTTTTTTTTTTTATTACTTTTTAGGGATGCTGTTGCAGTAATCAAGCCGACTAAAGATAAACACTGAGAAACAAGATGTTTCAAGGTCCCATTGTGACATTAATCTTTTAATCCTAGAAATGGTCTTCAGGCGATAGAACCTTATTATCGCATTCATGTGACCTTGCAGATTCAGATCTGAGTCCATTACTATACCTAGTTGTCTGGCCTGATCAGTAATTTCTAGCTACATTGACCAAAACTGTGTGCTGACTCCTGATTGTTACTCTTTAGGTCCACAGATAATTACTTCAGTTTTGTGTTGATTCAGCTGAATTCATTTATGACACATCCATCTACTGATTTGCTCGATGCATTTACTGGTTCTTGAATGGATACATAGCCACCTGGTGACATAGTAATGTAAAGCAGAGTGTCATCTGCATAGTAACAACTCTAATTGGTTGTTATCACGTGGGCTAGCGGCGCCATGTAGATATTAAATAGAAAGAAGAACCCCACATGTGATTTCTCTTCGTTCTGATGAAAAAAATGACAATCAGCAAAAAGAATTTCCTGCTCTTCAGGTAAGACTTAAACTAGCTAAATACTGTACCAGTGAGTCCGACCCGACTCTCCAGTCGTTCCAATATTATTCTGTGATCAACAGTGTCAAATGCTGCATTGAGGTCCAACAGAACCAGCACTTGAGTTCAACCACATTCTGTATTTATGCACATGTCACTGAAAACTTCTAAAAAATATATATAAAATTAGTATCTCATTGTTCGAAAGCTTTAACTGTGGAAACACAGCTTTTTCAATAATCTTGCTGATGATTAAAATATTTAGAATTCAGACTCTGATCTCAAGAGCTATACTCGAAATGTAGACTTTATTCTGAGAACCACCTAGAAAGTCACTTCACGTGTGGAAAAGATCCATGTCAACTGTAGGCAGGGCTTCCAGCACATCACAGGTTATAAACCCCACCACCGAAAATCTGCCAAAATAACCAGCCTCTTCCAGATGAGCCAATTTCCTTCAATCCACGGTTTGGGACGGACAAACCCACACCTGTAAAAATGCTTCCTCTACCACCCAGTAAGCAGGTACTCCAGCAGTCAACAGCGGAGGTTCATCACTACTAACCCAAGCAAATGACCCGATAACATTCCTAGATGTGTTTTAAAAGACTGCACAGGGCAACCCAAAGACGTCTTTACAGACATCTTTAACTAGGGATGCTCCGATCCGACTTTTTCAGTCCCGATACCGATACCGATGGCTGGATTTTGTGTATCGAGACCCGATACCGATCCGATACTATTTGTGACAGTGTGGAGGTCCTGTCACTATGGCTCCGATAGATCATGTACCCTGGCTGCTTGGCCACAGGGATATCCCTTTAGCTGACTGGTTAGCGCACATGACCTTCACCTGGGAGTTGTGGTATTGAATCCCACCTGGGCCCTCGTTGTGTACCTTGCCACATATTGTTGAAATAATAAACTGTATAACTTCTGGTACTTTTCTTGAAGAGACTAAAGGCACCAGACTTTACAAACTAAACATAACTGAGACAAAATAACAGATGTAAAATATAAAATTACCTCAAAAAATAAAATTTCAAGTGAAAAATTAATCTTTTTTGGTGAATTTGTTGCAGATTTTCCCCATTTTGAGTATCGGTTCATAGTATCGGTTAAGTTTAACCGATACCGATACCAGTACATTAGGCAGTATCGGAGCCGATACCCGATACCAGTATCGGTATCGGTGCATCCCTATCTTTAACTCATCACTCAGGAGGTCAGTCGTGACCACTTGTATCAAAAGCATCATCATCATCCCAGTCCAAAAGAAAACCAATCCAGCCTGCCTAAATGATTTTCACCCTGCCGCCCTCCCACCAATATCAACCAAATGATTAGAGTGGCTGGTTCTAAAGCACAGTATTCCAGCTAACCTGGATTCCCCTTCAGTTAGCCAATTCGATCGCCAGACGATGACATCTCAGCAACACAGCCACACCTTGGGATGCCGAAGATCTATGCCAGAGCACTTTTCATCGATTTCAGCTCACATTTTAACACAATCATTCCACAGCAGCTTGGGGGAAAGCTGTGCCTGCTGGGCGTGAAGCCAGCAACCTGCAACTGGGTCCTCAGCTTTCTGTAAGCTGGACATCCAACACCTCACTTCATCACGTTTCACAAGGGCACTATTGAAAACATCCTTGTTATTTTCTCTTTATTTCAATCATGAAGCAATATACAATAAAAAAGTGCTGCAAAACAGAAAGGTAATAACAAAAATAAAAACAAGAAAACACACAAAATATAAAAAAAAAAATTGACAAACAATTCACAATGCATACAATGAGTACATTATCGTTATAATTCCTTTATGTTGACAAGAAGAGGGAAGAAGCATACGCTTGTATAATCCAACCCCTTTACTTTATATCCTCTTTTGCCATGTATTCATAGCCTTCAATAAAATAACATGCAAAAATATGAAAATAAAGACAAAATTTTACATAAAGAGTCAAATTATCCTAAACCATAGCTTCACAACCTGGGTTGACAACTGCAGAATCCACGAGGAACAACATCTGGGATTGTTAATGGAGCCAGCAAAATGGTAGAGGTTCCTCTCCAAAGACTGGAAGAAATGTATGAGCAGCGCTGCTCCCACAGAGCTGCCCACATCGTAAAAGACCGTCACCACCCCTCTCATGAACTCTTCACCTTACAGCCATCGGGGAGGAGGTACAAGAGCCTCAGATGCAGAAGCACCAGGATGGTCAACAGCTTCTTTTCCCAGGGCATAACATACCACCACCCCACCCTCTATGGAATCTAACACCTCCACAACTGCCTACCCCACCACACCCTGGGGTTAGCAGTAAAGCCCCAGGTCAAATCCTGCCCCCCTTTCAGAATAAAAAGAGCCATAACAGGCTCCATATCCATTTCTCTGGAAGCTGCTGCTAAGTGAGTGTGGACAGATGCTGCTGCAACATGTTTTACCTGCAGTGACTAATACTTTTATTAGTGTTTCCTACTTTGTCTTTGCTATTTATTATGTCGCTATAGTAATAGTGACCTAAGTCACTATTTTAATTATGTTTTAGCACGGATGATAAGCCGGTGAGAAACAACGTCGCGTTTCGACCTGGGCAAATCTTGTAATTATCATGTGTGGAATTACAATGAATATCTTAAATGTCTTTGAATATCCATTAAAGTCAGAATTCTGCGGTTAAAGTACAAATTCTGAATCAAAATTAGATTTGAGAATAATTTCAGAACTCTCAGATTAAAGTAAAATGTCTGAGACTGAATTCTGAGATTAAAGTAAGAATTCTAAAATTAATGTCAGAAGTGTGAACAAAACGTCCTAATTCTGAGATCAATCTCATAATTCTAAAATTAAAATCAGAATTCTGAGATTAAAGTAAAAATTCTGAGATTAAATTAGATTTGAGATTAAAGTCAGAATTCTTAGATTAAATATGTAATTCTGAGATTAAAATCAGATTTCTCAGATTAAAGTAAAATTTCTGAGAATAAATTAAGAATTCTGAGATCAAAGTCAGAATTTTGAGATTAACGTCAGAATTATTTTGTTTTAATGTCCCTAATTCTCTTCCACAAAGTACACAACCCTTGATTAAAGACCGATTACTAAATAAACTGACGAAACAATATTTATTTTCTGATTTGAATAGTTCCTCTGTCAGATAACTCTTGACAGCCCTTCAATATAAAATCAGTGGAGTTTAAAAAGAAGTGGCCAAATTAAATTTGTTGTGCTGTCAAGCGAGTACAAAAAAATCCATATATTATTTATCTATATTAACTTGCAGAAATGTGGTGCATTAAATGTTTTTGCTACAAACACAAGTATCAGAGATTCTTTAAGGTCAACATTGGTGTGAAATTATGATTTTTAAGATTTTTCTCTTTATAATTTGTAAATTATTTCATATCGTAAATGGAAATGACTGAAATTAAACTCTGTATCCAGAAAAAAAACATGTACATTTATATCCTTCAAGTGACTTGGAGGCCCCCTGCTGGCCTGAGATCTCTTAGCAGGACGTAGTTTCTTATACCTTGACAAGACTCGTTATTTGCTATAATGCAATTGGCTTTGTTAATTTGAAGATATTTTGAATTAATTTTATCGTTCACCCATATGCGCCACACTTATCTGTTTTTCCTCAAATATTCACCGTATCTAATGTTCGTTTTCGAAGAATCTTTCAAGCAATCACACATTTCAAACACCTTTAGTGACATATGCTGTAGATTGTCTGTTTTCTCAGTATCAGTCTGGGGAAAATATTAACTTGCAGCGCTGAGAGTTGGAGACAAGAGGACAAGGAGGGTGGAGTGAAGAGATCTAGAAGGATGGCTGCATGAGAGAAAGGGAAGATTTATACTATTGGGTGATAGTGAGATCTGTTTGAGCAGATGTTGGGAGGAGCTGGTACCACATTGGGGATATTAGTGTACAGGGTACACTGTGAATTTCCCAACATTGCGACCTTTTTCTGCATGTCTCCCCCTCTTCTCTTTCTATTCATTTCTTTACTGGTTACTATGAATAAAGATAGATAAGAGGAACACATAGGGGAACAGCAGTGAGAATGATTTACGGCAGGGTTGATGTGGTAAAAGCGGAGGCAAAGGACAGCAAATATTTAATGTTTTATACTTAGATTGTTTCAAATACGCCATTATTTTTCCTTTGTATGATGTGTATCTACTAAAGCTAGGCTTGTGTGATTTAGTTGTTAACATGCTGAGTTTAATTTATTCTGTCTTTTAAAAATGCATTAAATAACCCTTTAGGTATGTTAATAAAAAAAAATGGTTTATCAATAGTTATACAAAGATCCTTAATCTTTTGTGTTAATATAATTCCTTCATATGTAGACAGTAGCATAGTTTATCAATAATTAGATGGAAAAAATATAATCAACAAGCACAAATGATGCAAAAGAACAACAACAAAAATCACATAACGTTAAAAAGAGACTCTAAATGCCTTCAAGGACAGCCAAACTAAAAGCACTGAGGACTGAGCTCTAAACATGGCTACCATACAATTTTATATTAAATATGCAAATGATGGCAGATGGAAGGCCACTGTAAGCACATGGACTGTTTGGACTTTTTAAATTCATTTGAAAATCAGCTTAACTCTCGGAAGAGAAAAAAAATAAAATAAAACCAGCTGAAAGTCACTGTATGACAAAAAATCTCCCAAAAAAGGAGAAACAGATTGATATTTTCACATTAAGCAACTTATTTTTAAGAAAATTGCTTATTTTATTTTTAAGTAAGTTATATTTTTTTTTTAAATCAACAAGGTTTAATGGAACATTGTTGAAATCAATAACTCATTAAAATTATTATTATTAAATTATTAAGGTGGATTTAACATATTTTTGTTGACGCGTAGATAATACTTGCAGTTAAAAGAGATTTCCACAAGATGGTGGTGTAATGCCACAAACAAAGCGCACAATTACGCTGTGAATCTAGATATTAATGAGAGCAAAAGACTATAGGCTATATATGGGATGAGTCTTATGAAAAAGAAAAAAAAGATGAGTGAATATTTATGTGAGTTTTATAGAGGATCAAAGCGTAGAGAGAAGCAAACAAACACCAATCATTAATCATCATGTTTAACTAAATCAATAACATCGGACAAATAGATTAAAATGGTCACAGAACGTGAATAACTGATGAAGTGTAACTGCACTGTAGCCTACTGAAAACAACCCTAATCATAGATAGATGTAGATTTTATAAAGCTATTAAGGTGTAAAAATATATATAAAAAAGCTTAACCATAAAGCAATGAAATCATATCAATTATCTTGAGTTTAAATTTTAATTAATGATTAATACGGAAAGAAATGTTATTTTAAATCTAGATATCCAGGGCGAGTGAAGGTGTTGGTGGTGTCTTAATAATATAATGACAGATAAATTATACATAATAATAGTAAAATTATTATTTTTACAACATGTCTCAGAATAATTGTTAATATAGTTTATTCTGATTTAACCCATATTCATAATAAAATGAAAACATTTCTATCTCGCATGGTGATTAAATGTGATTCATGTAATTAAAACTTGATGGTAATTAAAAAAAAACAACGACATATATTCAATCGACAATTCCACATCTAATAAAGATGTTTTGCATGTGTTGATGACATCATTGACTAATTTATGTTTTATTTTATTTTGGCTTTTTCAAAATAATAGTTTATCTCAAAAACATTTTAAACCGCACTTCTAGGTTTAAGCAACAAATGCTAATACTACTTTAAAGACGTCACACCATTGAATTTCTCTGCTTTAAAATCAACATACTACTTCTACTACTACTAATAGTAGTCTTGTACTGATATAAATAATAAGAATGATGAAAAGAAAACAATCCAGCATTAAAGCAAACACTCATACAGTAGTTTATGACACTTGTATTACCTATGAGTGGGCGGGACTGGCGTTCCAAGTGGGTGTGGTTTCTTTAAACAGTGGGCGGGGCTAAAGTGAAGCTCCCGGGCAGCAGCAGAATGATTGACAGTGGAGCCGCTTAACGCCTGATAAATGACACAGCGCCTAGAAACGACAGAACCTGTGAGCTTCAACCCAACTAACCTCTGGATTTATAAACGTTTCGGGACTTTAAACGACCTGTGTGGAACTTTTTTGTACTTTTAGCAACTTGGAAAAACAAAAAGGACAGGGGGAGAACAGAGGTAGGAAAACACATGAGTAAATCTCTGCGACACAGAGATACCTTGCAAAAGGTAAAGGCTGGACACACAAAAAAACTGACTAATACATTTTAACATTATATAGACATGAAGAAAAAAGACGGCTAATTAAACTTACACAATAATTAAAACGCTGTGCACCAGCACTTGAAAGAGCCTTGAAAGAGGTAAATAATAAAATAAAGGAACAATAATCAGTAATATTCTAAAGACGGATGAGCACAGGATCAGATTACTTCAGTCTAAAGTGTTTAGCGTAATATTAAGGTTTGTTTTATCTTCTCTGTGACGTGAGTGGCCCACCTTACTGTTTACCTGTATGCTGTATAAGGAGCAGGACTCACACTCATGATTCATTGCCCCTCATTGATCTGAACAGACAATGAACAGATATTGTGTGTGTTCTGGGTGCAGCTAAACGCTCCTGTTCAATCACAGACAGCTGTGTCCACAACTCAACCAGAAACAGGAAATTGAGATGGTTATGAAGAGATTAATATACTTAAAAATGTTTTTTTTCCTGTTATAGCAATTTTGCTATTTGCAGATTAATTTCAAATCAGAACACACTTTGGTGATTGTTCTTTCCTCTAACTGAGGGGTTTCCTTGACAATTCACTTGAAATTTTATTTTTTCCTCATGTGGCCATGTAGACATAAACTGCTTGACCTGCTGGGTCTATGAATAAAAATTTAATTTCGCATAATAGAAAAAAAATACCACAAATACTTTATTGCCAGCTTCTTATCAAAGAACTGATTAGGAGATTTTTTATTTAAGTAGCTTTTTGTTGACATTTCCTGATTTTGGAACATAAAAAGCCCAAATAACACGCACTAATAGCACGTTCTTGTGTTTTATTCCCTACGCTTAAAAATGGCTGAAGAAATGAGGCTTTGTGTCACATCATATGAAATCCCAGGAAAAAAGAAACACACAGATTAAATTTTCCTAAACACCCTGAATCACAAGTAACACAAACAAAAGTTGTGTTCTTTTTATTCTACTGAATAAATGACATTTTCACAGAGATTTACTGTCTGTTAGCAACATAACTTAAATAGCTGTAGGTGGATTTTGCTGAAGTTGACAGGAAATATTTGCAATGGGACCAGAAAAATAGTGATTAGAATTTGGGTTTGATCAAGAATTTCCGAAAAAGTGATTTTATTAAATTATTTGTGAATAACTACTCAACTATTAATGATATAAGTGTGGTATATGGTAAAGGTATGTTTTCATGAACAAAGAATCTAAAAAAGTCAGAATTGGATCACAACATTTAGTCGTTTTGGCAGAGTCCTGGCTCTCCAAGTGGTTTTCTTCTTTAATATTTTTACAACGCTGTTTGTTACCTCTGGAAATAAATGTAATAAAACTATAATACGTATTTTCAGAGATTTTTGACATCCTGACCATCATCTCTACCAACATCTTTGATTCTCCGTATACTGTCTTATTTATCAAGGGCATAATTCCATTCAACTTGTTTATATAACACTATATAACGCCATAGGAAGCAGCCCAAGAACAGAGCCTTGAGGAATCCCCTCAATGGATTGTTGTTCATTCAGATTCTTAATGTTTGAATGACCCATAGTGGTGGTGTTGGTCTGTAAAATAAGATCCGAAGCAGCTTCTCTTTAGAATATGTTGATCAGGTTTTATCTGTTGTTTCTTCAGCCTTTTTAATGTGAGAAACAAGCAGCTGTGTTCACACGCTGGGGATGGTAAAGGCCTTGAATTCAGTAGGTCAGGGTTCATAATAATGCAATAACTCTTCAATAGGTCAAACATCTCCAAATTATTTATTAGTGCAACTGAAAGCAACTTTTAACAACTCAACACCTAAATTATTGAATTTATAAGGCTTAAAACAGAACAAGAAAGACTTGGGGTTACTGTGACTGTTTAATCTCTGGTCTCCGTGAAGGCATGTGATCGTCCGACTGACATAGACACTCAAACACAGGACGGGTTTCGGGATTAAACATCATCGTCTCATCTCAGATTACTCCCCTGCCCCCCCAATCTCTATCTGTAACAAAAACAGAAACAAACACACTGGTTCTTCTGTCTCTGTGAGGTCGCCCGCTGACCCGATACATTCCCAAACTCTTATCTCGAATCAGGTTCAAACCCTAAAAACCTCCAGGATGATCATGTTTCAGGGTCTGAAGCCCAGTTTGTTCCCAACCTGCAAATAACACCAAACTAAATGCATTCATACATCAGACACCTTTCAATCACATTAGTAGTTTGCAGATTTAAATAAAAATATGCACACCTTGATATTTCAGTCAGTGAGTTTTTGTCTAAAGACACAACCCATTCTATTAGTGGAAATTTCAGCTGCATGCTTGACTTAAACGTCTGCAGACATGTCAGCCTGCAGGAATGCAGTCAGGACGGTTTGTGAGGTCTGTGAGACCAGACAATTTGCTGCATATTTTCTAAGATCCCATGTATTTTATGGAATCAAGCCAAAAGACAATTTTATTTTGAGTGGAATGGGAAAAGGACCTATACTTTTTAAGGATGATTTCAGTGCCAGAGTTTGCACAAACCTTTGCAAATACCTTTTAATCTAAATACAATGAAAGGTGCAGAGAGAGTTGTTTAATTGCTGCGTAATTATCACATCTAAGATGCATAGAGCGTAGAGAAAATCTTCACACATCCGAGGTGAAAAACAGAGACGTGCACACACTAACACAAACATCCTATAATGACCAAAAAGGAAATAGGAGTAAAATCCAACAGTTTATCCACACAGATTAGTGGACCAGATGGTGCAGGATGAATTAGTTTGTGACTGTTTTACTGTTGTTGTGGGGACATTTATCTGTTAAAACAGTCACATTGTGGGTAAAACCCTGATCTGAAGACAAAAGACATCTGTGGGGAGGTTTTAGTTCAGGTTTTACTGTAAGCTTTTATAGATATGGTTCCTTTCCTGTAGGATAAAGGGCATCAATTTGGCTCCTCAGAGTCCTCCCAAAGCAGAGGTAGGAATGCCGGGCGCTGAGATATCTTCGAGTCTTTCACGGGTATTCCTGGAATTTCCCCGGAACGCCCTGGGTGGGACCCAGACGCACTGTCACTTTTTCCTGTTTGAATGTTGCCGCTGACAGCCTGTACTTCCTGTCTTAGATATCTGAAACATTAAAGAAAGAATCAAAGCTACGTGAAAAGACTTTCCTTCTTCAAACTAAGTAAAATAAGAGAACAGAAGAAGTGTTTTATTCATATCATCAAAGTCGTTTCTCATTTGATCACAAATCCTTGCAGTCCTTGAGTTGTTCTCTCAGCAGAGCTAAAAATACCTTTCATTGTGATGGATTACAGTCTTGCACTCTCAAATCTCTGCAAGCTGATCTTAAAAAAAAATACTGGAGTGAATTAAACAAGAAGCTGCCTGATAGGACGGAAAATCTTTTTAAACAGAGTAGGATATGCGGACAATACATGGACGAACTCTATTTGTTCACACTGATGCCACATGCATGAGTTGTGTTCATGCAATTGGGTAACAAAGCCAGTTTTTAGTGTTGCTGTTGCTTCTAAAGATGGCCTAAACTATTTGAATTACTAGCTAAGCATTCTTGTTTTGTAAAACGTTCTTCTAAGCAGGAGATGATGGTAACGTGAGCGCTGCTCCGATCTGTCATCATGAAAGAATAACAGGAAAGCTTTAATGATCCGTCTATTTTCCAACCCATACCTGTGGTCATCAGAGATAGATCATGGCCAGAAGAAGAATGAGGTTCCTTTGTAGGGTTCAAAGCTTCATCATTCAGGAGAAGCTAGGAGTAGAGTCTTTGTTCTCCTGTATCAAATGAGTTAGTTTTTTTGTGTCAGGTTGCCTCCTTTTGTTTGCTTTAGTTTTGCTATTTAAGACCCCAGAACCTTCCAGAAAGACAGTGTATTCTTTGTAGAGGACTTGACTTGACCTGATCTTGGATAGGCTGAAGACAATGGATGGATAGATGGAGTGATGGATGAGTGGATGTAATTAATATGGGCTGATGAATCAAAAACTACATCACACCATGTTGCACCTTTCTTTCTGTCATGCATCTTGTTTTTTATTATTTCAATTTGGAGAGCCATGAAGCTTGCAGAAATATTTCATTGAGTTGATTAGATTTTTTTTTGGGGGGGGGCTTTAATTCTGTTTAAACGTGTCAACAATGATTGACGAAATAGGCTAGTTTTCTTTTTCCTGCTGTTATGTTTAAATGGTACTAAGAAAATGTTCAAGTTTCGTCTCTTGGAATGACGCAGGTCCAGGATCTATCTCGAATCCCATCATTATCAAATCATACGCAGTCTACTGACTCTTCTGTTTGGGTCAATAAAAGATTCTTTTCTGGCACCACTTTGTCAACAACGGTTACACTTCTGGATGTAAATCCTACTGTTCTTACACCTTACCAACAGAGACTGCTGTTTGCATCTGACTTTTTGCATTCTGTTGTACATTTTCTATTACCAGGAAAAATACTTAAACTTTTCTGCTGGGATGTTTCGGTGTCTTCATTGGTCTTCCTGCAATTTTTCTCATTTTCCAGCTTTTCCATTCTGTTTGACCTTGCTATAAATGTAGCGATCCAGGAACCAACATCCTTTTAAACATGATTTCATGTTTCCTTTGTAAGGGTCAGGGTGAGTGGCTCATCAAATTCTGCAAGCTTTTCATTTCCAGCTGCAGGGCCAATTGTAGATTTACACATGTGAAGACAATGGTTTTAGAAACCTCCACTTTTTGGAGGTTCTTGATGGAAAAACTTATGTCAGGTTTGTGTTACTTCTGATAGCTTGCTTATAAAACAGCTGACTGAACTCTGTATATCCAGGGGTGGAGAATAGTTTTCTTCCAGGAGATTTATGAAGAGTAATGGGAAGTTATTATTTTCCATACACATCCAATAGAGAAGAGTAGCCTCAGTTTCTTCATCATTATTGCTATTCCTTTTTGTTTGATATCCGTGGTTTGATATTCTCATAGTAAAAGTGTTAAATGTTGTTGATAATCCAGTACGTTATGTGTCTGTGAACTCTTGTCTTTCCAGGCGCTTCCTCTGCAGCTCTTTGAGGTCGGACACAGAGGCCGACTCTGGACCGACGTAGCCGGGTGATGCCTCCAGGTTCTCCAATTACAAGCCAACATCATCTTCACACTGAACTGGAAGATGGTATAGCGGCCTGAACGGCAGCCAAAATGATGGCCTCGGTGGTTGTCGGGGGCAACCGGAAGAAATCCCTCACATTGAGAGGGGTGGATCCGGAGACCTGTATGATTGTGTTTAAGAACCACTGGATGCAGGTAATAAACTCAACAGCTCTCATTTCTGCTCATCATTAGTTCCACTCACTCAGTCGTTTTTAATGTCTGTTTTTTCACTTCTCTCTCTTTACTCTCCGCTTGTCCTGTTTTCATCATAAAAGCTTGTAAACAGTGTATGAATAGGTGTATGTGTGTGTGTTTGATTGTTAGTGTTGGTTCGCTATTGTGTGTTTCCGACACAGACTTTGGCCATTAATCACTGAATCCCTTTACACTCAGTTCCCCGTCTGCTGCTGCCAAGAAAGCCCCAAAAACTCTCAGTATCTGTGTACATGATTGTATGTGTGTTTTGTGTGTGTGTGTGTGTGTGTGTGAGTGTGTGTCTGAAGATTTTAAATGAAATGGTTAACAAGCATGTTATATCCTCGTTTCTTTGTTCTATTAATGTATTCATTTGTTTTTTTTCTTCCAGTTAAAAACAATCTTTAAAATTATATAATGTCAAATTGTGCCGTTTTTGATGTTTTTGCTCAAAAGTAAAAACATACAGATAGATATCTAATTTCAGGTTGTTAAACTTGCACCAACACTAAATGAAGATTGTGCAGACAGATGAGTGGTATGGCACTGTGGGGTGCCGTTTAGGAAGTTAAACATAAACAATTAATTAATTAACCAATTTTTAGGTTGTTTACTCTGTTTACTCATTAATAACATGAGTCATATTTTCACCAGTTATCCATTCATTTTAAATGTCACCGTTTCTGCAAATATTTAATTAGCAAACTAGCAAGAAGTTAATAATCAGGCTTCAAACAACATGTTTAGCTTGCTAACTAAACATTTAGTTTGGAGAAAATATTTAGCTAGCAATATGCTAACTAAATATGTGGCTTAAAACTAGATGTTTAGTTTGCTTACTAAACATTTAATATGGAGCTATTATTTAGCTAGCTAGATGCTAACTTATAATTACAGTTCAAACTAAACGTTTAGATTGCTCACTAAACATTTAGTTTGGAGCAAATATTTAGCTAGCTATATGCTCACTAAATATTTGGCTTAAAACTAAATGTTTAGTTTGTTTACTAGACATTTAATATGGAGCTATTATTTAGCTAGCTAAATGCTAACTTATAATTACAGTTCAAACTAAATGTTTAGATTGCTCACTAAACATTTAGTTTGGAGCAAATATTTAGCTTGCTATTTCAATATTAAATTTTAAACTCTGATATTTATGAATGAATAAATACAATGTTTCTCTCTTATGACCGGCTTCGTCAATTTCAGTCAGTTTTTGACTGTGTAACTTTACAAAGGTCACCCTATACGGCACAGGTCAGAGTGGTTCAGTACGGTATTTTATGGTCCATCGTATTCAGGAAAGCGTTTTCACTTCCAGTTGAACTGTCACTATGCAGAAGGCGTTAAACCCAAATTTGGGTCATATTAGTGCGACGACAAAACACAAGTACACGTTTTTCTATCCTCAAATTAATGTAATGTGTTGTGTGACGTCACTAGCTACATCTTGAAGGAGGCCCAAGAACGATATGGTATAGGTGGGTTTTACCGATAGAAACAGACAATATTGACCGCAATCACCCGAACCGTACGCTCAGTGATTAAACTTGGTATTCTTTGAGTTTTCAGAAATTGGAAGTTCAAAGTGAATTAATCTACAGCCATCGTTTCCGTTACAGACACCCACAGTAGCTGAATGAAAAGACTTCAACTAAACTATTTAATCACATTTATTCAGTATTATCATTATTTATTCAACACATTTATTGGTAACCTTAAAAAACCATGGTACTCAAGTATCTTTTGTGTTATTTGAAATTCTGGTAATTCTTCATTAATTCAAACTTCAGGAGGCAGTGTGATTGCCCAATTGAAATACGCAGGAACCAGTCCGTCCACTACTACCAGTAGAAGCTATCAAGAATGTATTTCTCTGCATTTTGTCCCTTCGAACGCCGCACCACTATGTTCACTAAGGGAAGCTATACAGTAGCTTTAGAGTGAAAGATTTAACGACTTGAAAATTGTTGAACGTTTCCCTGCAAGTATCTTTAAGTTGTATCAGCAAGGCATCCATATTTGATTTTCTTGGCTGAGTTGAGTCGTTCACACGTGAAATGCTGGTGTCTAAAGATGTATATGTTCATTTTTTTTGTCACTTTATAAGTTAGATGAAAAAGCAAAGTTTGGGGAAATTCACTTACACTGTCTGTCATGTCCCTCTATGTGAAGGTGGTCAAGATTCTGGAGAAACACGAGCCGAGTCGCAGCACCTCCAGAGCGCTTAGCTTTCTCTCAGGTCACCATGGCAACAGCAGCAGCGGCTCCCGGACGCTCCACCTGGGTCGGATCCCGGCCGACGAGGCCAGCGCGGTGCAGAACTATGTGGAGCACATGCTGTTCCTGCTGATGGAGGAAGAGGCGGGTCAAGGTAGGAGGAAATGCAACATTCTCCAATCACGGTGCTGTGCTTTAGGTCTCCTGATTGGTAATGATGTGCTGGGTACCAGAAGGAGCCATGGGTCCCATCCTGGAGTTTGTGGTTCTGGAGGGCGTGATGGAGAGGCTGTTTCTGTGGAGCCTGAGGAGGCAGTTCACCGAGGACATGAAGCTGGAGCAGCTCAGGATGTACCAGATGCTGTTATCTCAGGCCAAACAGCCTCTGCTGCACCACAAACCGGTTCTACGGCCGCTCATGATGCTGCTCACCTCCTGTGCTGGAGCCGCAACCGGTCAGTTGGAAACCAGGTTGTTCCTCACATATTAAGTACTGCTTGACTTGGATCCACAGCTAATAACTTTTCAGTCTGAGCCTACAGCACCTTCAGAGATGGTTCAGAAGCTTACTACCAGTTAGAGTTGGTATCAGTAGCTGGATGTGTTGCTAGTGAGGTCCTAAGTGTGTGTTACTTGGATGTTACCTGCAGACACCGGCGGGGTGGTGGAGGCGGAGCTGGTCCAGCTGCTGAACCAGCTATGTGTAGCTCTGGTCAAAGATCCATCTGTGCTGGAACTGTTTTTCCACTCCAGTCAGGACCAGGGAGCCGCCAACTTCCTGCTCTTCTCGCTGCTCATCCCGTATACACACAGGTAGGTTCCAAAAATATCCCACTCGGGATTTTATTTGTTCTCAGTACTGATCTGACTCATTTTAGACTACGCAGTTGTTGATCCTGAAGGGAATATAAAAGCCTAGTCGGATGGATGGATGGTGTCTGTTTAGAGAGTTTGCGTCTCTAACATGTTGCTACTGCTACCAAATCTTTAATATAGAGGAGTTAGCTGAAGTGCTACGCTAACAGTAACTTATGAACTTTTTTGTATTTTATGATTAATTTCGAAAATGTAATACCCAATAAATAATCATACACAATAAATTGACACAAATAATGAGAGAAATGAAAAAGAGAACAATTACAGAAATAAATAAATCAAGACCAAAGGAAAATAAATGCAAACCAGAACACATATTCAATTTAGACATTCGAAAAGGATTGGGAAGGAGTACAAACTTATTTTATCGAACCCCTTCCTATTCAAGTCAATATTATTAAATTATTTAGTTTCAGCTAATAATCGTAATAATAATAACTATTATAATAATAGCAATAATAATAGTCTACTGTGCTGCTACTACTACTACTATAATAATAATAATAATAATAATAATAATAAAATTGATGTTACCTCTAACAATGGATGAGGCAATACAGTAACAACAACATAATAACATACACATTTTGAGAAAAAAATAAAGAAAAAACATCCGGTCAAAATCAAACACCCTCTTCGTTTCTGTACATAGTATGAATATTTCCTTTATATTTCTTTTTGTTTGCATATTATTTTTGTTTTGTTTTTTGACATGACTTGTTGATAATTATAACATATTTTGATGCAAAACAAAACTTACAGAACCAGTTGTTCTCTTGTGTCATGGATGCAGCATTTTGCCTCGGTCTTAAGAAAATAAAATGACAAGCATTTCAGAAGTCCTTTTTCACACTAGACAGCCATTTTAAGTGGCGCTAACAGGGAATGCAACAGCAAATTCTTTAATACAGTTTAAGAAGTGGTTGACATGAAAATAGGTGGCTATTTTCAAAGATGAGTAAAGTGGGCAAAAACAACTTCCACAGAGTGTTCAACTACAGATAGTGTCGTTGCTGAACCAATATTTGTATAGATGGAGTGCGTCCTGGCTTGCTTCAACGTTGATTTTAGAAGATTAGTTTCTTTTATATATCAATATCAAGAACTCTCTCTTATAAAATTATTGATACATCTGTGCACTATTAATCTAGCCTTCTGCTGTTTTTTGTAACAATTCAGGTGTTAGTTGTGTAGTGGGTGGAGTCCTGTTGTTATTTTAGTTGGAGTACTCACATTAGTGGACTGTCTTTGTTAAGAGATCGATGATACTTTATCAGTTTGAGTCACTCAGGATCACTAATGTTGAACCTCACATTTAGGTATTTTTAAAAAAGAAGCATATTAAACAAATTTCACTTTTTAATTTTTTTTGTGTTGCCATTTGGGTCTCTGTTACATCTACAAACACAGAAAACATGAAAAACAACCATCCATTCATTTTCTTTGCATATTTCTGGTGTAACAAATGTTGTGCTTCTTTGAGTCATTTGAAAAAGTGCCTCATTCTTATGTCACAATATGCGTAATTTGCATATACCTGTCCGTCACCTGTCAAACCCTGCATACAAATTTGATTGTGGCAAACCAGCAGCTTCGTAATAAGACGAGTGGGTGTGGTCTGAGGCTGGGAGCGTTTTTATGCTGGAATGATTGATAGCCACGCTCAAAATGGTCCGTTACTGGACTGAAATCAGGTTAAGATGCTGTCACAATTTGAAAGAAAACACAGAAAACTTTTAAAACAACCAGAAGAACGTTCCCCTACGGAAAAGCCACATGAGCTTGAACATGTTATTCACATGGGAACACGTTTTCCTATGTGGTACGTGGTAAAGCACTTGTAGCACGCTTCATTAGTTTTAAATGGGTTCACATATGTTTTAACATACAGGTTTCATGCGGAAAATGTTTCAGGTGATTTACATGTTGTTCCATGGGCTAAATATGTGAATTTCCATGGGTTTAACAGTTTATTACATTGAAGAATTTCACAAATGCACAGAGGAATTGTGTGTAAACCACAGTTAGCTAGCAATATTCATTTCACATAAGAAATTCACATGGGTGAATTTTTGACGTGATTACATGTGATTTTGACCGAGTGAAACCGTATGTTTTTTCCCGTAAGTGTTTTACCAAGATCATGGGATAAAAAAACCTAGAAAAGTGTGACTAGTGAATGAAAATATGTCTTGATGAGCCAAAACGTGTAAAGCAGCTTGAACTAGCTTTATGTTGAAAGTGTGCCTAAAGTAGCCCTAATCAACATCTGTTTGTCTTTGTGTTTCAGGCAGGGTCTGGTGGGCCAACAGGCCCGAGACGCTCTGCTGCTCATCATGTCTCTGTCGGCCTCGGAGCCTCGGGTTGCTCAGCACATCGCCGAGAACACGTACTTCTGTCCCGTGAGTGATCACACACGTAAACATTATTATATAAAAATCCTCCAGCACTGATAGCGCGAATCCTTGATGGTTCGTGTCAAGGAGACCGAGGAGACAGCAGTTTATCTCATGGTCATTTCTTCCTAAATAATCCCAGGCATTTGCTCAGCTGTTTCTCTAGCTGAAACTAGATATTCTGAATATATTTTACTGTAAGAAGAGAAAGAAAGGGAATTGTTTTATATATCTGGATCCAGAAATGTGGAGAAAACAGAAAAAAAAATTTCTTGAGTTTTCATATAGAAACAGCCACTAATAGAATCTGATCTGTGATTATTTAACCGTTTTTCATGAATCAGACGGCTGTTCAAATGAATGGAGAGTGTTGCATGAGCTTTTCACCCCATTCATCTCCCCTCTGCATTGTAATCTCATTATCACCAGTTATGTAATAAACTAATGAGCTCATAATGGCTCCTCAGGGGACTGAATGTGTACAGAGAGGGAGGAAGAGAAACACAGAGGGGGCTAATGAGGGAAAACCAAGAATAAATGATAATGACAATGAGTCAGAGATGCAGTGACATTTATGCAGAAAGGCTTAATGTGAATATAAAATGTTAGGATGAATTTGTTTAACCAGCTGATCATAAAACAATAGGAGGACTTTCAGAAAGGTGAACAAACTAACAGAAACGAAGCAGGTGTTATCTGTGTCAGCCATGCTGGCTCTGATGTCGCCAGTTTCTGCTTTGATACCTTGTGTGAGCTAAAAACAGAGACGACTGGAAGGGGTTAAAAATAAAACCCAGAGACGGTTCAGCTCTGCACGTGCCACCTGTGAGCATGTCTCTGTTGGAGTTCTCCAGCTTTAAGCCCACGTGAACACACGCTGACCTCAATCTGTTTGAAGGGAGCAGATTAGTAAATCATCCAGGGATTGGGCCGTCCACACAGAAGGGGGATTATCAGGGCTGCACACGATTGGACGGCTGGACGATTTTTAACGAGACTAGACAGCAGCTGTTGACCACCGAGGATGATGATGTTCTGACTCATCTGGACGATGATTCTCTCGTTTCTCTTAATTTGATAGGCAAGGCAAGGCAATTTTATTTGTATAGCACACTTTCAACACAAGGCAATTTAAGGTGCTTTACATTATTATAATAAATATGAAAATTAAAATATAGAATCACTAAAAGAAAGCATAAACGAACATTTATAAAAGAAAATGGACGTAAAATTATGTTAATTTAAAAACTGATGAAACACAAGAATCAATAAATTTTTTTTTAGCAATAACAGTAATTCAAAGAAAACATTTAGTGATTAGAAAATGTATGTATGTAAATTAAAAGCAGAAAACATTTAGTGATTGAGAAAGGCGATAACAGTAATTAAAACGAATAAATGCAAAGTAGTATCAGTTACATAGATACATGTTTTTGCTTGTTGAAAGGAAATCATAGCTAAAAAGATTCTAAATATTTTCTTTCTCTTATAGTAGGTATGGAAAGTATTCAGACTCCTTTGCATTTTTCACTCTTTGTTTCATTGTAGCCATTTGCTGAAATAAAAAAGTTCATTTTATTTCTCATTAATGTACTCTCAGCACCCCATCTTGACAGAAATTTGTCGAAATTTATTGAAAGAGAAAAACTGAAATATCACATGATCATAAGTATTCAGACCCTTTGCTTAGTATTGAGTAGAAGTTCCCTTTAGAGCTAGTACAGCCATGAGTCCTGTTGGGAATGCTGCAACAAGTTTTCCACCTTGATTTGGGGATCCTCTGCCATTCTTCTGTAAACATCTGCTCCAGTTCTGTCAGGATGGATGATGAACATCGATGGACAGCCGTTTTCACTTCTCTCCAGAGATGCTCAATTTGGTTTAGGTCAAGGCTGTGGCTGGGCCAGTCAAGAACGGTAACAGAGTTGTTCGGGAGCCACGTTGTTGTTTTTGTTTGAATTTTTGGCTGAAAATGACACTGCATTTACAGGACAACGTTTTTTACTGAAAAATGTTTTTGTGTAACCTGCCCCTTATTTTAGCCGTGTCTTTAGGGTCATTGGCCAGTTGAAAGGTGAACATTTGGCCCAGTCTGAGTACCTGAGAACTGTGGAAGAGTTTTTCCATCCAGGATATCTCTGTACTTGGCCGCATTAATCTTTCCCTCAATTGCAGCTGAATTAGCTGAAAAACACCCCCACAGCATGATGCTCCCACCACCATCTTTGACTGTAGGAATCATATTGAGCAGTTGATGAGCAGTCCCTGTTTTTCTCCATACATACCGCGTAGATTAATGGCAAATGTTCAATCTTCTCATCAGACCAGCGAGTCTTATTCCTCATAGTCAGTGAGTTCCTCATGTGTTTTTGGCTAACTCTATGCAGCCTTTCATACATCTTGCACTGAGGAGAGGCTTCCATCAGGCCAGTCTGCCATAAAGCTCTGACTGTTGGAGGTCTGCAGTGATAGTTGACTTGGTGGAACTTATTCCCATCTCCTTACTGCATCTATGGAGCTCAGCCACAGTGATTGTTGGGTTCTTCTTTATCTCTCTAACCAAGGCTCTTGCTCAGTTTGGCTGGATGGCCAGGTCTAGAAAGAGTTCTGGTCGTCCCAAACTTATTCCATTTGAGGATTATGGAAGCCACTGTGCTCTTAGGAACCTTAAGTGCTGCAGAAATTATTTTATAACCTTTGTCAGATCTGTGCTTTGCCTCAATTCTGTCACTGAGCTCCTTGGGCCTTATTATTCTCGTTTGCTCTGACATGCGCTGAAAGGTCTTATATAGACAGGTGTGGGTGCCTTTCCTAATCAAGTCCAGTCAGTTTAAATTAAATACAGCTGGACTCCGATGAAGTAGCAGAACCCTCGCTAAGGAGGATCAGAAGAAATGGACAGCATGAGAGTTAAATGTGAGCGTCACTCAAAGCATCTGAATATTTATGACCATGTGATATTTCAGTTTGTGTTTACAATTGTGAAATAGAAGAAAGAGGAATAGAACTGCTGCATCAACAAGAATGAAAATCAAAACAGCAATACATTGACGTTTTCATGAAGTATGCCTGACTTTCTTCTTTATATGTTTTAATATTTATTAAAATGCACGTCTTTTTTATTTAAAAGACATGAATAGGTAAAGATAACTTTTTGCTAAATGAGGTATGAATGTGGCTGAAATGTGAAGCATAAATCTGTCCACATAAAAGAACAGCCATATTTTAAGTAATTTAAAACATCATGATATCAGCTTCAGCTGGCTGGTCTGTTCGCCTGGTGGGGCTGTCCGGCATTGGCTGGGCCCCTGATCTTGGCCCCCCGCGTGGGGCGGGATCTGGACCCTGGAGCTGGAAGATCTGGATGTCCAGGTGCCGGCTGGGCGCGGCCTGGGGAGGGCGTACATCCGCTGTGGCTCTTGCTGTGGCTCTTGCTGTGGCTCCCTGGCGTGTGGATGTGTGGAGGCGGGCCGGGTTGTTGGCGGTGGGTACTGGTCCGGGGTGGCGTCGGCGTGTGTTGTCCGTCGGTTGGCTGCGGGTCCTCCTTGCCTGCGGCGGCGGCGGGGGGCCCTTGTCGGCTGGTCCCTGGTTGGGGCCCCACTGGGGGGCGGGGTGCCCCTGGTCCCGGTGGCCTCCGGTTCCTGGTCCGGGCCGCCCTGGCGTAGCCGGTTACCGGCGGAGCCCGTGGGCTCGTCACTGCGATCTCTCGGGCCCCAGCATCGCGGCTGGTGGGTGCTCCCCTGGGACTTCCATCTGTTCCTCTCTTGGTGGGTGATCGACCCTGCACTGATCCGCCTGTGGACTCTGTACTCTGTGGGACCCTGGATGCATACATCTCTTGCCTCCTCCATGTCTGTGCCGATTCCTGTAGGACGGATTGACGGTTCCTTACACCAGCTATCAATCACTTGCGTGGGGAAACCTTATTCCGACCTGCATGCTCGCACACACATAGGTGTGGGGACATAGGTGAGGACGGACATATCTTAAGCTGAGGTTATCATCATTAGTTAGTTGTTCACAGGAGCTTACCAGAAACATTTGTATTATGTTCATTAATCAATGCTTGTGTGTAGTGAATGTGTAATTCTTTGTTTATTCTACCAGATCCGAACTATTGGTTTGGTTCTGTACAGTTTGTTGTTTTTGTTTTGTATTACTGTTTCTCTGCCGTCCGGCAGAGGTGGAGGACTGGGATATTTTCTTGTGTTCTTTATTTGCCTCCCTGTCTTGTGTCGTCGGTTCGCCCCTCTGTTGGTCCGGTTTCTTTTCTTCACCTTCTTCCTTTCTCCCTTCTTGTCTCAGTTTAATGTCCATGACGTCAGGAAATTGAACCCACAGTAATCACTAATAAAGATTTTTCATACATATACATCAAGTGGCGTACTACAGCGAAGCTGTAATACTCTGCTTGGGAAAGTAAAACTGTTGGGCTTGTACTTGGTACTCAGACACCAATTCTGAGTAGCATACTGCTAGACAGGACACGTTAAAAAACAAAAAACAAAAAAAAAAACAAAAAAAAAACACATCATGATATAATTTATTAATATTATTAATACATAAGAATAGTATATAAATTGACTTGTGAAAAAAAAATTCAGTATTTGTCAATATTTGTTGTCAGCTAAATACTTTTTACCTTACACAAGTAGAAATATTTTTTTATCTGTTCTTAACTGGAGTACTCATCTATTAACATATTTTTTACTTCCACTCCTTAGACTGTCCTGCAGTTATCTACACTTTCTAATTCTGTTTCTTTATGGACAATCATCCTATCCAGTTAAATCACAGCAACGGAAAAGAGTGAATTTCACTGCATTTTGATCATTCTTTTAAGTGTCCACTACTCTGACATCCTGTGTGTTTGTACATGATCCATCACACAATTAGATAATTCAACCCACTTCACAGTCCAGCCAGAACAAAGCAGACCGTGGTGGGAGAGACCCAAGCAAAGGCTTCATTGCAGTACTTAAAGTCAATCAGTCATCAAATCTTCCACTCCATGAAACTGGTGTTAATGCTCATTAGTCCACATATATATTTTTAAAATTTATTTGCAATGCATAAAAATGCATTGTTTGTCAAAGGAAATATATGATGCTGAAACAGGTAGCCAAGTCTGTCCCAAATTCGGCAATATTAAAATTTTTATATAACTTTATATTCATTGTGGCCCTTAGTAAAACATTTTTTGAGGAGGTGTGGTAAAGCTGTAATGCTCCTTAAGCTTTAGTCCCTAATAGTGTTTTCTTTTTTGCTTGCAACAATTTTATTTTTATCTTTGAGTAGTTTTGAAACCAGTATGTGTTTTTATCTTTACTCAATGTAAAAGCCTTCTACAGAAGTATTTTTCATCCTAGTATAATAATAATAATAATAATAATAATAATAATAATAATAATAATAATAATAATTTAAGTCTTTATGAATAATTTTTCCTAAAAGTCTAATGTATTCTCGTACATAATCTTGTCAAATTGCACAAACCCATCTCGTCCAGGCCATCAGTTTTTTCCTCCCATCTGCCCTAAATCTCTGCTAATCTGCTCAGGAATTTAAATAGCATAAAAGCCTGTATGTGTTTTCTGGGTCCCTGAGTTTTATCACCATACGGTAGAGTCTTAATAAGGTGATGGATCAGCAGGTCAGCTTCAACGCATCTCTCCCACGGAGGCATGGATATAGTTTTTTTGTTACTTTTTAAAGCGTGGTCCTGAAAAGCACTGGTGCAGATCTCAACACCTTACTGGGTCTGACTGCCTGATAGGGGGCGCTGCTGTCCCTGGAAACGTAGAGGTAGCTTTTAATGATGCCTAAATGATCTACTTGCTTCTGAAGCAAGATGAGGTTCTGGTGAGAAGAGTCTGTGTGTTTTTGATCTGATCTGCAGCTGCTGGACCTGTTCAGAAGGTTTCAGGCTCTTCAGTTAGTTTCTGTTCGCATTAGTTCTCTCATTAAGTCATTAACCGGCCTGTTTCTGTGGCTCTGCAGGTCCTGGCCACTGGTCTGTCTGGTCTGTACTCGTCTCTTCCAGCCAGGCTGCAGGTTTACAGTGAAGACTGGCACTGTCTGGAGGCTGCAGACTGGCAGCAGGTGAGGATGGTTGTCATCAGCAACCGTTAATATTAATGACTATCTGCCTATACCAACAACTGTGATCCAAGTTTGTAAGGAATACATCAAGCTACTGAAATAATTTATTAGTTATGGAATGATGATAACATAAAGGTTTAAAACGAAAACATTTGCGAACAGGGAAGTAAGTTTTGGAACAAAGCAGTGAGGTTGACTGTTTGGGTTAAAATACCTTACTTTATTGTATTTTGATGTTGTTTAGCTAAAAGACACGTGTGAATAACTGAATCCATGATTCTTATCCTTTATAAACAGGTTCCAGCTCTGGTTCATTTCCTGCACTCGCTGGATTTCTGCAGTGCAGTCACAAAGGTACAAACCTGCACTGAAACACACAAAAATATGCAGACATGCCCTCATCAACACTCTGAATGACATTTTCCAGCAGCACATACTCAGGGTGGATCAAATAGGCTCTACTCATCTCCATACGGTTTGGGCTTGGGTACCAACTCCATGTGGGTCGGGTCGTCCTGGCAGGGAACAAACATAAAGTAACATCTTTCAGTTTTGATATTTACCTTAAAGCTCCAAATACGCTCAGTCAGAGTTTTTAAAAATGGAGGGTCTGATTTATTTTAAGAATGATGCTCTTGCATAACAACCAGTGACTCCAGCTCCTAGCCAATCAATGACCAGCAGTCTTCTGATGTCACATTTGCAGTCTGATTCCGGAGGCTTCCAGCGACAGCAAAGTAGGCACTGAAAACAGCTGGTACCACGTAACCCTTAGAACTGAATTAACCATTACCGTCAACTTAACTGTTGAAACCGAATACATAAAGAGAATCTTCCTCATAACTGACTTCATATCCGATAGGATCACAGTTTGATCCACATATTTTCTGTTCCCCCCCCCAAGAGGTTTAGCTTTCCTCTGCTCCCATTATGATATAAAACCAGGCTGCGCTGTCTTTGTCCTTCTTTTGCAGGTGGCCCATCCCTCCATCCGCTCCCAGTTGTTGAGTTACATCCATAACGGCTTCCTGGTTCCTGTTCTCGCTCCTGCTCTACACAAGGTACATTACACCGGTCTCTGAATCACCGCTGTTGGAGCTATTTTTTGTATTTTGTTTAATTTAGGCTTAAGTCATAGTTTCTTTTATTTCCTTTCTTGCTAAAATTAATTTCCTTTATTTTGTATTGATGCTTATTATTTGTTTATCATTTCTGCTAATTTAGGTTAATTAGATTATTGTTTGTTGGTCACATGGTTATGAGGATTTACATAAATAGGGCAAGGAGGGTGGAGCTGCGGGTGCTTGTTCAGAGAGGATTTGCCTAACTCTGTAGAGAGGTTGCAAAAGGTCTGTGCACTTGCTTACTGAGTAAATAAACCATCATCAAACGCATTCCTTTGGCTTGGACATTACTTGATTTGAAGTCTCCACAACTGTGTAAAACCTAACCCTTGACGCAGCCACAGTGGCCATTTGGAAGGTTCGATTATTCGTTTGTTTAAGTTTTATGGACAAATAGCCACTACATTAAGTAAAAAACCTGCCCCTGGATGCATTTTGTTGGATTACTTGAAAATTTGACTTTTTCGCTTGTTGGATTACCCTTTATGGAATTGGATTACACACCTGGACGCTGGAGATAAGAACAAAGGCTGGGCCTAGGAGTGGAGGCTGTGCAGGCTGGATACGGCGCAAACATCACGATCTGATCCATCCGACGCTGTAAAGCTTCCCTGGACACCGTATTGGATAACGGTTACGCTACTGGAGCGCTGGAGCTGCATTTACTGCGTGGAGGATCACTCCGTGTTATAATTTGGAGGAGCACAGGCCCAAAGCCTCCACAGGTGACGCGCACGGACGCGCGTAACAACTATCACAGCGCGCAATCAATTCCGTGCGTAAAGGAAACACCGCCGCAAACAAAGAGCTGCATGGTACGTCTATCATTCATCTTCGCAAATAAATTTGTGCACCTGGCCAACATCAGTGAAATATAAAAATGTCTGACATTGCAACAAGAGCCGCAAGTGACACTCAGGTGGCACTTTCCACAAAAAGGCGCACAAGTTTCACTACTAAAGGATTGATGTTTTTCATGCAAACGTGTAAGGAAAAAAGATCGATGAAATGTAAACAAGCCAAAACGTACATGAACCAAATGGATAAATTAATGCATTCCGCAGGCAATATTGATGAAGTCAAGTCTCTTTTGGATCAAATGACAACATGTGTTGATGAGGCAAAGCAACATCATTTGTTATTTGTGTCACTGGATTTACCTCAGGATGAAAGAGGAAAACAAAATAAATATTTTGAACAAAAGGAAAAAATGTTTTTAAATTTTGTTGATGATGTTAAAGGGTGGTTATCAAATGTAGGCCATTCATATGAACATTTTATGAAGCCTCCTGAAAACCAAATTCAAAATGAAATAGGACCTGATGACAGTGCATCAAATAATTGTAAAACAGCATATTCAAAAACTGGCTCTAAACAGTCTAAAGCTTCATCTACCACATCTGCAAAGATATTAGCACAAGCAGAGAAAGCAGTTTTACAGGAGCGCATGGCTGCCTTAAAACAAAAGCATATTTTAGAGGCGCAGGAGGAACAAATAAAGCTTGAACAAGAAGAATTACGTAAGAAACGGGAACATTTAAGGAGAGAAAAGGAGCAACTTGTTCTCGAGGCAGAAATGAAAATGACAAATGCAAAGTTGGAGGTTTTGGAAACCAATTCAAAATGTGGCTCAAAGACATCAAAATGTCCTACGACATCAGATGGAATGAATTCTTACCTGGAAAGGTCAAAAATCCAAGGAACAAATGGACTAAAACCAACTGCTGAACATTTTGTGCCAACCAATAAGAGCTCTGTATCTCTCCTCAGTCTTACATTAGATTCTGTCCCTGCTAGAGTTAAACCCAAGCGAGTGGAAATGCAATCGCCCGTAACAAATGTTATTAATGTTCCCCAAAGACAAAGTATTGAAGTACCTGTTCTGCAAAATGGTCATGGCAATATTCAAACAACTCACTCTTCAGACATTTTGAACATAATGCAGCGTCAAAATGAAATTACTGCCCTGTTGGTTCAACAAAACACAGCCTCTGCTCTGCCTATGAGAAATATACCTGTATTTGATGGTGACCCACTGCACTTTAAATCTTTTCTAAAAGCCTTTGAAAATTGTATTGAGAAAAAAACTCTAAATTTCAGTGATTGCTTGTATTTTCTAGAACAGTATACTAGGGCTCAGCCAAGAGATATTGTAAGAAGTTGTCAGCATCTCCCCTCTGAACTTGGTTACCAAAGAGCAAAAACACTTTTGACTGAACATTTTGGCAGTGAACACAAAATCTCCTCTGCTTACATGGACAAAATCAACAACTGGCCCCAAATAAAACCTGAGGATGTTACCGCTCTGCAGTCATTTGCTTTGTTCCTTCGAGGTTGCTCTAATATAGTACATCACATAAAGTACATGAAGGAGTTGGACATGCCGACCAACCTCAGGACAATCCTAATGAAACTTCCATACAAGCTGAGGGAAAAGTGGAGAAATGTGGCATGTGACATACTGGAAGAAACTGGAAGCAGAGCAGTGTTCGTTGATCTTGTCAATTTTATTGAAAAACAATTCAAAATTGTTTCAGACCCACTATTTGGAAATATTTCTGATGTTCCCTCAGCCAGTCATACAAAGGTATCAATTCAAGTAAAACATAAAAAGAAAAGTGGTTCTTTTGCCACCAACGTCAATGCACTGAAGGAAGGACCTAACGATAAGAAAAACTTTACAGCATGTAGCAGTAACAAGCTCAAGTGTCTGTTCTGCCAGCTCACTAATCACACTTTGGACAAATGCTTTCAGTTTAAAACAAGGACACAACAGGACAAAATGCAGTTTCTAAAGGAGAAAGGCATCTGTTTTGGGTGTTTAAAATATGGTCACACAAGCAAAATTTGTGAGAGTCGTTTGGCTTGTGAAGTGTGCCACAGGAAACACCCATCTGTCCTGCATGTGGGGAAGGAGGATGTCACAAGGATAACCTCTAAAGAAACTGTGAGCACCGAACCTGAACAGCAGCAGACGTGTGGTCATATTGGGGCTGGTGAAGAGGACACTGCTGTTTTTTCCATCGTGGCTGTGCAGGTGAAAAATCAGAAAAGTAATAAAGCTGTGTACACTTATGCTTTCTTGGACCCTGGGAGTTCTGGTACTTTCTGCACTGCAAGTCTGGCTGAGAGACTGGGAGCAACAGGCAAAAGCTGCAATATATTGTTAAAAACCATGGGTCAGTCTCAAACTATTAATACTACTGCAATAACTGGTTTGGAGGTGTCTGGTCTCGACACTCAGGACTTTATTGAACTGCCAACTGTTCTGACACAAACCACTCTGCCTGTGTCCAAAGTCAATGTGCCATGTCAGGAAGATGTTGCAAAGTGGCCGTATCTGAGTAGCATTAGGCTACATGAAGTAGATGCAAATGTGGACTTGCTCATCGGCACTGACTCTCCCAGTGTTTTGGAGCCTTGGGAATTGATAAACAGTCAATATGGTGGACCATATGCAATGAAGACCAGAGTTGGCTGGATCATAAACGGGTCTCTTCGTGTTGGAGACTCTGGATGTGCTGGTGTAAAGTCAGGATGCACTGTTTTAACTGCTAATCGCATATCTGTGGAGCACTTGAATAATATGTTGATGCTGCAGTACAATCACGACTTTAATGAAAGAACATATGATGAACAACCTGAGATGTCAAGAGAGGACATTAAATTCATGAAAATTGTGAAGGATACAGCAGTGCTCAACAATGGACATTATTGCATCGACTTGCCTTTCAGAGTGGAAGATCCTGTTTTACCAAATAATCACTGTGTTGCTTTACAAAGACTCCAAGGTCTTAAAAGGAGATTTAATAGAGACTTTTCCTTCAAAACTCAATACATTGAGTTTATCAACAACATGCTGGAGCAAGGATATGCAGAAAAGGTTCCCACTGATGAGCCTGCTCCAAAACAAGGAAAGGTGTGGTACATCCCCCATCATGGGGTACATCACCCAACCAAGAAAAAATTACGTGTTGTGTTCGACTGTGGCTCTACATACAAGGGCACATCATTAAACAGCCAGCTCCTGCAGGGTCCAGATTTAACCAACACGCTCATTGGTGTCCTCCTCCGGTTTAGACAAGAACCCGTAGCCGTTATGGCTGACATTAATGCAATGTTCCATCAGGTCTGGGTGCCACACAAACACGTCAACTTCCTACGCTTTCTATGGTGGAGCAATGGTGACATTAGGAAGAACCCAGAAGAATACAGGATGTGTGTGCATTTGTTTGGAGCTGTTTCCTCCCCAAGCTGCTCAAACTATGCACTGAGAAGAACCGCTCAGGATAATGCACTGCAGTATCCACCTAATGTCCTCAATACAATAAAAACTAATTTCTATGTGGATGACTGTCTCAAGTCCACTGCGACAGAGGAGGATGCAGTGAAGCTTATACATGGACTAACATCCCTTTGTAAAAAAGGTGGTTTTCATCTCCAAAAGTGGGTCACAAATAGTCAAAACGTGTTTGCAATGATTCCCAGTAACATCCGAGCAGGTAGCCTGGAGGACATGGATTTGGACAGGGACCAACTACCTGTGGAAAGAGCTCTGGGGATGCAATGGTGTGTTCAAAGAGATACCTTCAGCTTCAGGACTGCAGTGCAGCAACGTCCACACACGAGGAGAGGCATCCTTTCCGTGGTGAGCTCTCTCTATGATCCACTTGGCTTTCTGTCTCCTTTCATTATTCCTGCCAAGTTATTGTTACAGGAGCTGTGCAGAATGAACTTTAAATGGGATGAGCCAGTTCCCAGTGTCTTCTCCAAACATTGGTCTGAGTGGCTCTGTGAACTCCAGTGCATGAGTGGATTTACAGTGGAGCGGTGCATCAAACCAAAAAACTTTGGAACACAAGTGAAAGCAGAATTGCATCATTTTTCAGACGCCAGTCAAACCGCATATGGCATTGTTTCATACTTGAGACTGGAGAGCTCTGACAATGTGCATGTTGCATTTATCGTAGGCAAGGCTCGTGTTGCTCCTCTGAAGCAAGTTACTATTCCTCGTCTTGAGCTTGCTGCAGCTGTGCTTGCTGTTCGAGTGGACTTAATGCTGTTAAAGGAGCTACAGTTGCCACAGCACAAATCAGTGTTTTGGACTGATAGCACTACAGTTCTGAAGTACATCTTCAACGAAACAAAGCGTTTTCACACATATGTTGCCAACCGTGTCAGCATGATAAGAGAAGCCACAGTTAAAGATCAGTGGAGATATGTAAATACCAAAACCAATCCTGCAGATGAGGCGTCTCGAGGACTAAGAGCTCAGGAGTTTGGAAAAGGAAAATGGCTAAAAGGACCAGATTTTTTGAACTCACCTCCCACCGAATGGCCGAAATTCAACTTGGACGACTCCACCATTCCATCTGAGGATCCAGAGGTGAAAAGAGAACTTAAAGTGAATGCTGTAATAACACACAGTGACGATCCCATCAGTCAACTCATTCATTATTTCTCATCCTGGAGAAAGCTTAGAACGTCAGTGGCCTGGTTGTTGGAGCTTAAAGAAAGACTTTTTCTTTTGAGTAAAAGGAGACAGGAATATGTGGTCAATCAATCTGACAATGTGGAAAAGGAGCTTAAAAAATTTAAAGCCACACTTGGAAAATCCAGCTTAACACCAGAGCGCTTGGAGGAGGCTGAAAAGGCAATAATTCAGTTTGTGCAGAACCAAAAATTCAGCAGTGAAATTGCCTCACTAAAATGTGATCCAAAGATTGTATCAGAAGACAGCCCTCTGTATCGCCTCGACCCCTTGATCAAAGATGGGGTCCTCAGAGTTGGTGGACGCCTGTCTAAATCTGCCCTGCTGTGGGAGGTAAAACACCCTGTCATCCTGTCAAAGGATCTGCATGTTTCCCAGCTCATATTACGTCATATCCATTACCAACTTGGACACGCTGGACGCAACCACATGCTGTACAAATTGAGACAAAAGTATTGGATTATTAATGCCAACTCTGCAGCCAGGAAAATTATCTCTCAGTGTACGATGTGTAGAAGATACAGAGGAAAACTTGGAGAACAGAAAATGTCAGACTTACCTGAAGAAAGAGTTTTGCCTGAACAAGCACCATTTACAAATGTGGGAGTGGACTATTTTGGACCATTGGACGTGAGGAGAGGGAGAACTGTGCTGAAGCGTTATGGAGTGATATTCACCTGTCTGAGCAGCCGTGCGTTACATCTGGAGTTGGCGCACTCCCTTGATACAGACTCCTGCATCAATGCTGTGCGAAGGTTCATCTGCAGACGAGGACCTGTGACAAGTATAAGGTCAGATAATGGCACAAATTTTGTTGGTGCAAAAAAGGAGCTGAGACAGGCTCTGGCTGCTCTACATCACTCTAAGATTGAAAGGACCCTTGTACAGGAAGGAGTGAAGTGGAGTTTTAATACCCCAGCTGCCTCTCACCAAGGTGGAGTTTGGGAGCGTCTGATTCGCTCTGTGCGCAGTGTACTTACCTCTGTTGTTGGACATCAAACACTGGATGAGGAAGGTCTGCAGACACTGTTTTGTGAGGTAGAAGCAATACTCAATGACCGACCAATAACTAAGGTCTCAGAAGATCCCAATGACTTTGAAGCACTCACACCAAACCACATTCTCCAACTAAAAGGTAAACCCATCCTGCCACCAGGTCTGTTTGAAAAATCTGACCTGTACATCAAGAGGAGATGGAGGCAAGTGCAGTACCTTGGGGAGCTCTTCTGGAAAAGATGGACATCAGAGTATTTGCTGGTGATGCAAGAAAGACAAAAATGGACAAGGCAAAAAAGAAGTTTCACCTCAGGAGACATTGTTATAATCGCTGATGCCACAGCTCCGAGAGGGTCTTGGATGATGGGCAGAGTTCTGAGCACCACAGCTGACTCCAGAGGACTAGTCCGCTCTGTAAAGGTCAAAACGAAGACGAGCATCCTGGACAGACCCATTACCAAGCTCTGTCTCCTCCTGGAGGCTAACAAATGACTGTGTAGCTCATACATTATTTTTAACTCTTCTATTTTTCTTACAGGCAAGGAGAAAATGAAGATCCAAAGATTCTAGCTTATTGCTAAGGCTCCAGTCAGGAAATAGCTCCTTCGTGCTAAGGCTAATGTTAATTGTGGGTAAGGCACCTTCACAATTAGGGGCTGGGTTGTTGGAGCTATTTTTTGTATTTTGTTTAATTTAGGCTTAAGTCATAGTTTCTTTTATTTCCTTTCTTGCTAAAGTTAATTTGCTTTATTTTGTATTGATGCTTATTATTTGTTTATCATTTCTGCTAATTTAGGTTAATTAGATTATTGTTTGTTGGTCACATGGTTATGAGGATTTACATAAATAGGGCAAGGATGGTGGAGCTGCGGGGCTGCGAGGGGACATGGTTTTTTAACAGTGATAGAGAGGATGCAAAAGGTCTGTGCACTTGCTTACTGAGTAAATAAACCATCATCAAACGCATTCCTTTGGCTTGGACATTACTTGATTTGAAGTCTCCACAACTGTGTAAAGCCTAACCCTTGACGCAGCCACAGTGGCCATTTGGAAGGTTCGATTATTCGTTTGTTTAAGTTTTATGGACAAATAGCCACTACAACCGCATTGGCTCCCCATATGTTTTAGGATAGATTTTAAGGTTCTTTTAATGCTTACCAAGTGTCTTAATGGTCTTGCGCCTTCTTATCTTTCTGAAATGCTTTTACAGTATGAACATCCCTAAAGTCCGGACACTCTCTCATGGTGAGGTGTCCTTCAATTATTACGGCCCTCACCTCTGGAACAGGCTGCCAGAGGACCTCAGGGCCGCAGAGAACGTTCATATTTTTAAGAGCAGGCTCAAGACTCACCTTTTCGGCCGAGCTTTTAACTGATTATTTATTCTCTATTTATCAGCATTGCAAAAACTTTCCATCTAACCAAGTTAAAAAAATCTTGTCTCCAGCTAAAAACTATTTTTGATCTTGTTATGAAATTAAAATATTAAGCAAGAACAGAATGTGTTAGATTTTTAATCTAATTTTGAGCATGTTATTTTGAGAATTCTTATTAAGTGCAAATTGTCTTACTTCATTGGCAGATCATTTCAATTAATTTGAGAAGCTTTAGACTATACACAAACACTCAAAATACTTTATTATAGTCTAGAGTTTCTTAAATTAATAGAATAGAATAGAACAATCCTTTAATAGTCCCACCAGGGGAAATTCGGACGTAAACAGCAGCCAATGAAACAACAAATATACAACAAAAATTTAATTAAATTAAGTGAAATAATCTGCCAATGAAATAAGATTAATAACATATTCTGTATCAAAAGAAGATCAAAAATACTTTTTAGTTGGAAACATTATTTTTTGACTTGGTTAGATGGACAGTTTTTGCAGTGTGCCCATAATGGTTTAATTTCTTTTTGGTCTTCTATTTATCCCGTTCATTTTATTTAACTTTGATTTATTTGCTTACACATTTAGCTATCCTTTATTTATTTTATTTACCTATTCATTTATTTTACCATGTTTTCCTGTTATTTTACACAAACTTAATAGTCATATTTGTCCAGTAGTTCCACTGTGGGAGACCTCTGCATTGGGAGCGGTTCTCATCTGTGGCTGTCTTGGCACTTTCCTGGTGCTGCTTGGTGGAGATGGGGTTCCGGCCACGCCTCCTTTGAGTCCCCTGGATTGGGGCCTCGGCTGCTACTGTTGATCTTCTGCTGCCGGTGCAGATGGCTCCCCTGATGGCTTTTCTTGTTCTAACCTGGCTCATCTCCCCTCAGCCGATTGTCCATTTTATTGTCTATTTTAATGTAATTTTATTTTTGCTTCAGAGCGTACATGGGGATATGATTGGGGAAAGGGAGGTATCAATGTTTAACTTGGTTGTGTCTATAGGGGTTGGGTTGGGGAGAGGGGATATATATGTGGGGTTAATCTTTAATTTTGTATTGCACTTTGAACTGCATTTCATTGTATGAAATGTGCTTTATAAATAAAGTTGATTGATTGACTGATTGAAGGTAAAAAGCTTCATCATGAAAGTGTCTCTCTCTACTTAGCCCCTGAAGTATTTATTACTGTTACTGTTTGGTGAGGTATCTGTTACAAGTGTTGCTGCCACTAAATAATATAATCACATTCCATTTCTGCTGCAAAACCCTAGTTTTACTTTTAATGAACAGCTATGCTGTAGTAAAGCTGACGTTTCCATTACATCATGCTAAAAATGGCACACTTTTTACTTCTAGCATGTACGTGTTGGAGAGGTTTTTGTTTGGCCCACTAACTACATGCTAAACGAGAGGAACTTGAATGTTTTGGACATAAGAGAGAGGGTGGATGCTAGAAGCTTGGGGTGCAGTTTTGTTGCAGATACTTTCTTTTGGTCTTAAGTATGCATTTTAGCAGAATCAAACATCTTAGTGTATCAAAGTCGGCTGAGTTCATTTCTCTGCTTTTTGAGTTCGACTGCTTTCTGTTTTGATATCTGGCTTATTTGCTCTACTTAATTTAACATGTTCTGAACTATTTAAAGTGCTCATGACACCAAATTTGTAATGGTCAAATCACATAAAAGTAAAAAAATATAAATCTTAGTTAACATTTTGATTCATAACGTGTTTCTGACAGCAAGTTTAAAAGTGTGTAGTCCAATATACTTCTAAACATCGGTGTGGCATTGCTTAGAAATATGAAGATCGTCCAACAAACAAAAAGTTAGTTTTCTCTCTGACAGCATAACACCAATCACATATTTTGTTTCCAGTTATATCGTATATAGCAATTTTTATGAACTATGCATGAAAAATGGTTTCATAAGAACTTCAAGCAACAAGTTGTAGGAAAAGTCTATGACTTCCCTTTACTGCTAACACATCTGACATGTTCACCACTAGAGGACGCAAAGAAGCAGGTACTAAATGCAACAGCATCTTATGTTTTGGTTTGACTGATGTCGCCTCCAGTGTTGCATTTACTGATTCAGAGAGATGGATGATAGATAGAATATGTAGACGGACATCCTCACTGAATGTCTCTCCTCTGAGTTGTCTAACTAGTTGTGTGTGTTTTTGTATCTTTAGCTGACTGTGGAGGAGGTGATGGCCACCACTGCGTACCTGGATCTGTTCCTTCGCTCTATCTCTGAGCCCGCCCTCCTGCAGACTTTCCTGTCCTTCATCCTGCTGCATCGTCACGACAACGTTCAAATCCTGGACACGCTGGTCAGCAGGATCAACACGCCTTTCCAGGTAGCGCACCCCGAGTTACCACGCTACCTCACCTGTTTCTCCAACCTTCTGACCTGTCTCTCCCTCTCTCTGCTTGTCTCTAGTTAGGCACCGTGTCTCTGGCTCTGTTCAGAACTCTGATTGGTCTCTTCTGCGAAGACGTTATGCTGCAGCTGGTGTTCAGGTCACTCATAACTATTTATTCTTTATTTTAAAACGTTACAATGAGAGGGTTTCATCTAGTAGTGATGCAGATGTCTTTTGAACAGGATGCTTGTTCCTCCTTCAGGTATCTGATTCCCTGCAGCCACCTGAGCAGGAAGCAGTGCCGCTCTTTGAAGCAGAGAGACTGCTACTCCTCCAGCGCCGCCTCCTTCCTGCTCCTCATGCCCTCCTGGTGCCCGGTGTATCTCAATAGCACACATTCCCTCTCAGAGCACATCCACTGGCCTGAAGGAGAAGGTCAGTGTGGATTTACAACATGAAACATGAACAAACACCTTCCAGGGGACAGATGTGTTGACCGTGATTCTGTGTGTCAGATCTGACCGTCTCTGACAGCGTTGGTTTCTGCAGAGGGTCAGACTTCCTGATGGACGTTAACTACATCCATTACCTCTTGGACGCCCGCCAGGCCATCTCTATTACCTACAGGTTAGTTGGTCTGAAACCCTGCCTGCTTCGGAATATGAAAAAATAAAAGTAATGTGTGAAAGTGCTAGTTTTCTCTTAAAATAAACAACTTAAAAGTACATGAAATTACAATTTTTCTTTCTGTAGTTCTCTCAGTCTGCACTTTATCAGGACAATAATGGTCAAATAAGCTGTAAAATAATTTTTGAATAAGAAAAGTAGATTTACTTTGATTCTGAGCAGAAAGAAAACAAATTATTTATCAAAATCCGCTTAAAAGTCTAGAAACTTCAGTTTGCAGCGCTAGTCAAGCTGTTATTGTAAAATAGTGTCTTGATGCCACCTGGTGGAAATATGTTCCTATTACACATAAAACAACAGTAAAATAAAGCAGGAAATACAAATATGTTGTTTTTTTTCCCCATATTTTCTGACCTAAGGTTTATATATTGCCACATTATCACAGAATACATTTCTAATAATACCTAAAAACGTTTAAATATTATTAGGGAAGTTAAATTGTGTCATAATTAAACTCTTCTCCCTTAAAAGCTTTATGAATAATAAACAAACAAAAAATTAACCCAATCAGAAGGTCAAGGAGGATAAAAAGAATAAAAATATAGTGCAGCTAGCAAAATCGTTTGTTATAAAATAAAAGTTTCTACTGCACATTTTCATTTAATTTCTTTTCATGTATTTATTTAGTTTACACATAGTTATGTATTGCCTTAACAAAATAAAACAAGAAGATCAATCTTGTTACCTGCTCATTTCTTAACATAGAAAAAACAAAACTAAATGATCTTTCAGTCAATTACTTGATAATCACAATATCAAAGTAAGAATCATGTTTCACCCATTTGTCTCCATAGTAACAATCATTCATCAAGCTCATACATTCAAAGTATTTTCATTTTATACATCTTCTTAAACTGAATCTTCAACTCATTCTGTAATGAATTCCATAATTTTACACCTAATACTGAAATGCAGCTCTGTTTTCAATTAGTCCTTGCAAATTGATGTTTAAAATGTCTTTTTTTTTCTACTTTCTTGATCTTCTGAACTGAAAACAAAACACTTCTGCAGACTTGCTGGTAATACTTGACTCTTTGCCTAATACATAACTAATAATGTGCTTATTTCAATTAAATATTTAGGTTTCATAAGTCCAGACTTGATAAATAATAATGTGCTCCCTTGGATTTGCTTTGTGAATAATTCTTACCGTTCTTTTCTGTAAAATGAATAAAGGCTTTATATTGATCGCATATGTATAACCCCACACATCTAAACAATAACTTGTATAAGGAAATATAAGTGAGTAATATAAAAGGTGCACTACATTAAGATCATACTCATATTTTGCTTTCTTTATAACAGCAATATTCTTTGATATTTTTGCATCGATGTGGGCTATATGAGCTTTCCAAGTCAGTTTATCATTGATTACGACACTAAAAAACCTAAACTGAGACACTTTTTGAGTATCAACTCCATCAATAATGAAATAATTTGATGTCCGTTTCTCTTTCATTAAAAAAACAAACAAATTCACAGCATCAAGTCTCAAATTAAAAATGATGGTCTATTGGATGAAATCATAAAACTGTTCAAAAATTCACCATTTTGATTTCTTTTCATCGAATTCTTGGTTCATTTTAACAAAGAATAAAAAACATTACTTTAAATTTTCATAGCTGAAATACTGTTTAATATGTAAGAGAGAACTATGTCCCTCAGGATTTTTTACTTCTGTATAGCAGTCCCAGAAACACAATATTAATATGTTTATTAAAGAGAACTAGAGCGCTCTAAAGGGTTTCTGTTTAACTGTATTTGCCAATTTATTAGGTACATCTTTCCAGTGCTTAAATAAAAGATGAAACTCTTTGAATAGTTTATGTATCCGATGTCTGTTTCGTTTCTCTAGAGCCTGTAGGTTTTGGTCGGCGGCATACGACGGCTTCGACCCCCCGCCTCAGGAGTACCGCTCTGAGACGCCAGGAGACGATTTCAAAGACGAGGAGGAGTTCATACGATTAAAGAGCGACTCCATCTGCTCCTTGGTCGTCCTTCATCCCCCCTCAGCCCTCTCCCCTACGCCGTCCTCCTCGGATACCGTCTCCACCAGCAACCAGACAGGAAGGGTTAGCTCTTCCATGGAGCTGGAGTGGGACGACATCTTTGCAGAGGAGGATCTCGTTTCCACGCCAGCCTTCTTTAGCTTAGTTAACGGATGCGTGGAGTCGGACGGATGTAGGCTTTCACCCGTGCATCCGCTGCCGCTGCCTCCCCGGCACATCCAGGAGATGAGCCTCAACGCCACCAAGCTCGTCCGTGGCGCATACGTAGAGGAATCCGACTTTCAGGACGACGTCATCGCCTATGATCTCGTCGCTCAAAAGGATACAAAGACAGCCCTGTTTGAGCGGATGAGGGCAGCAAACCGACCGTCACGGGAAAACTTCTCGAAAAGCCAGCGGGTGTCCGCGGCAACAACGGCACTGTCAACGGCAGGGAGGACGGTGACGGAGGCGGTTAGCAGCATCATGTCTACACGGCGGAAGAGCGAGGATGGAGGGAAAGAGGAAAGAAGGAAAAGTGAAGATTGTGAGAGAAGAAATAGCGATGGATTTGGGAAAGGAACAAAAGAGAAAGAAGATGGAGAGCCGTATGTTGTCTTCAACGGGTTTGGTGTAAGGAATCACATCATCGCCGAATTTGATGATTTTCATCAAGAGTCTTTTAAACAAAACTGCCACCAGAAAGACACAGCAACTAATGGATACAGCCACACAACACACAAGGAGCAATTACATCCCAAAACAGGCCTCACTCCGTCTTCGGGAACTAATAATTTAACAAACGGCCACTTAGAACCAGTTCCACGTCGTCTTTCTACAACAAACACCCAAACGTCAGTTCCTCCCGACAATAAGCGAATCACCAAGAACGACTTCCTGTCCCAGTACTACGAGCTCATGCTCTCTTTAGGGGTGGACCCTGAAAGCGATGACCTAACCGATGACATTGGCACATTCAGGAGGCGCGTCCGGGCACTGAGGAAAAAACTCGCAGAGGAGGAAGAGCAGCTTATCTCTGGGTTCAGCTCCTGGTGGGACGACGTAGAGCAGGATGGAGAGGTGGAAGCCATGGAAGAGGAAGAGGAGGAGAGCAGCAAGAGACGAGGAGTTCCATTTACAGGTTTGCGTTTTTGTGTTAGGAATTAAATGCTTAAGTAATAAAAAAAAACAACTAGCAAAACTAGTGTTATTTTGAGAATTATTACTGAGTGCAATTGTCTTACTTCACTGACAGATATTAGATTGATCTAAAACTGCTTAAATTTAGTGAAATAATCTGCCAGTGCAGTAAGAAAATTGCACTTGGTAAGAATTCTCAAAACAAGACACCTATTCTCTAAATATGATTAATAATCTATGACATTCTGCTCTTGCTTTGTATTTTGGTCTCAAAACAAGATCTAAAATACTTTTTTGGCCGGAAACAAGATTGTTGGACTTGGTGTGATTGGAGGTCAGTTTTTGCCGTTTACAAAACGATTCAAAAACAGCTTTGTTCCAGCAGTGATTTTATGAATAGTACTAAGATGAAGTAAATTGTTTCAGTGAGATTTTAGTGTCTTGTCCCGATTGTATGGTGTTACCGGTTATATGTTTGGGAAGTGCCTTAACTTGCTCTCTGGAACTTAACTTACCTACGGGTACAAATACAGGAACCCCAAAGGAACTACCCAAAACTCCTCTAGCTGCACACAATGTTCCCATTTAACACCTGCTCTTCAACTCAGCTCTTTGAAAAGATCCCTTGGATTTTAGGGCATCAACTTCAACCCAGCTTTTATATAAATCATAGCCAGGCAGGGTAGGGCTTCTAAGTTTTAGCTTTTAAGGATTTCATGCAAGAAGCTAGTCTTAATAGAGATATTCAACACCTAAAACAGAGTCTTACTCTGCTCACATTTCCTGTTTGATAATGCATCAAAAGGAGGCGTGCTAGCAGATCAGCAAACGAGTGGAGGAGGTAGAGGGCTGTGCATGCTCTGGGCTGTGATTGACGTGTTGGCTTCAGCTCTCCTGCAGTGGCACAGAAAACGAGAAAGACGGAGAGGATCCAATGACATAATGATTCTTGTTCAAGAGGTTAAATAGCTGAGTCTCCACACAAGTTAGTTGGACCAGTCCCAGCCTGGTCAGCGGCGAGCATGAACTGATGAAGCCTCTTGGATAAGAGGTGAAACGTCTTCCAAGACAAATTACCAAGTCCAGTTGCGTTTGATTGAAATTTCCTTGAGATAACGGAGAGCAATAGTGATGCGAGCTCCTTTGCCTTAGTGTGATCTTTTGAGGTGGAGGACTTCTCTTCACCTCCTTCAAAAAGATGAAAGACGGGGAGGTCCTGTGTAGTCTGTGAGACTCTGCTTCGTTTATACCCTACAGCGGCAAGGTGGCTTGTCGTAAACCCTCACCACCTGATTCAGAATTAAGTGCAGTTTAAAGTTTTAACCTGAATAAGTTGCCACACTGACAGTTTTAGGCAAAGAAAAATCAGGATTTTTATGAAGATGCACTAAAATATGAAAATAATAAACAGACATACACACAGCACTATACACTTTTATAGTTTATCAGCAAAAAAAAGAAGAAAAAAAAGCGGTTTGGAAGTGAGTTGCTCTTTAAAGTTCCTGGGATCTAAAATATTACTGACTACAATTAAACTCTAAAGAGGCTTAAACTTACTGTATAAAGCCATCAGCCTGAAGGTAATGTGTAGGGCTTAGACAATGAAGTGTTATATGATACATAAGTTAACAAAAAAATTATGTAAGAACCACAGCAAACAACTTGAAATATATTGATAAGCCGAAACAAAAAAAGACCATTTCTACGGAAGAGGATTAGGGCCACCGAAGAAGAAAAAAAAGAGTTCTGACTTTAATCTTAAAAATCTGACTTTAAGCAAAAAAAAAAAAAAAAAAAAAAAAAAAAAAAAAAAAAAAAAAAAAAAAAAAAAAAAAAAAAAAAAAATGAACACCAGCTTGGGAGCAAGCAGCTTCAGTGACGGTGTTGGTGATGGGCAGGGGGAGACCTGATTGCAGGTCTAAAGCCGAGCACTTACTGCTATCTATTAGCATGTTTGTTAGCTTTGACTTTTTGTATTTCACAATGTATTACATCACAATCTGCTAACATAACACAACTACTTCTTTGTTGAAATGGAGATCATTCAAACAGAAGAAGAGTACGAGAAAATGCAACAAACCCTTACTGGAAGATTCAGCAATAAACAGCTCCTAAAACCCAAATCTATCAAGTGGGATGTAATAAATTGTGAAATACAAGAAGTGAAAGCTAACAAACATGCTAACAGATAACGGTAGACCTGCAAGCCAAACAAATATTTATCTTGTTTTACTCACTTTTTGTTCTTCCTTTAAGAAAACTACATATTTGGGGACCATTTACTATGATAAAAGAGTCACTTAAATCAGATATGTTCCTCCAGACAGTTCAAATTCTGACTTTAAAGTCAGAATTCTGAGAATAGTCAAATTTTTTTTACTCATTTTTTCTCCTTCAGTGGCCCTAATCCTCTTCCAGTTAAAGTTAAATTTTTATGTTCAGTTTCAGATTCACTTTTTTTGTCAAGAAATTAAAAATATCTTTCAGGAGATGTAAACCAGTTTCCTGTATGATTTAGATTTTTTTCTTACCAACACAGCTGAATTCAAACTGCAGAGATCTTCAGATGACCCATAAATTCGAATCGGTTTTGTTGAACCCGTAAAATATGTGAAACATGCAGAACATCGGCTATTAGGGACTGGAGTTGGAAACGGCTGGTTTATAGCATACCTGGGCTCAGAAAAGATTTAATTTAGTCTTTTCTTTCTACAAGGTCCCTCCCTGAAAAGGTTTCATCGAGAACTGAAAACTGTAATTTGAAGTTTTACTATGACTCTGCAGCAAAGACGGTCTGTTTTCTCGTTCCTGCTCAGTTCTTATACTAACCTGTAAACTCCATCAATTCCCCTAGGTCCCTTCATCAGCGTCCTGTTATCCCGACTGGAGAACCTTCTGGAAAACTCAATTTCCGTCAACCTGCTGGTAACGGGTATCCTGGCCCAGCTCGCTTCTTACCCCCAGCCTCTGCTGAGATCCTTCCTGCTCAGCACGGAAGCACACGACCAGCACAGCGTACGCACATTATACCAGGTAGCACCGACACACGGCCAGCAGGTTTCTAGAGCTATTTCACACATGATAACTACAATTAAACCCGATGTGTAGGTGTTGGAGCTGTTGCACGCTCAGATCGAGCGCTACGTAGAGGAGAGGCCTGAATTTCCCACCCTGGTAACTCAGGCCTGGAGGTTCTTGTTGGCTAAAGACCAGCATTGCAAATTTAGAGGTGAATGAACACATGCAAACATCAAGACACACAAAAAGAAGGTTGGAAAATCTGAAGTCAGACCATATTGCATGAATTTAAATGGCATTCTATTTTGATAATAAGGCTTCAGTACGACTTTGACCCACCAAAACACCAGCCAATAGCATATGAAGTAGCATTGCACTTAGTATTTCTATAGATGTTGGTTTGTTGTTTTGAGGTCTTGGGCAACACTGAGGCATTTATTCACTGTTTGAGGCAAATGTGAGCGTTCGGTTGTAATTCCCAGAACAAAAAACATAAATCAGCAGTAGCTTTTTGGCAAAAAAAATGTACTGAAATAGGATATATATATATATTCAATTCAGTTTATTTATATAGCGCCGTTTCACAACAGATGTCATCTCAAGGCACTTTACAAGAAGAGTTATTATAATACAATGTTTAATGTAGGAATTAGAGAACTACGGAAGATTGCGTCGTGAATTCTCATCCCTGACACTGAGCAAGCATGAAGCGACAGTGGAGAGGAAAAACTCCCTTTTAACAGGAAGATACCTCCAGCAGAACCAGGCTCAGCATAAGCGGTCATCTGCAGAGACCGTCTGGGGTTTGGAGAAGGCAGCAGAGACACACAAAGAGCAACAGAACTGATGCAGAAGCAGAAGTTGGTAGCAGGACGTGGAGAACTTTCCTCCACTGGAATGCCATCTTAGTCAGGGTCGTCAAGCAGGGCGGGTCAGAAGCACCCACTGTAGGAAGAGACTAAGAGAAAACAGGGTGTATATATATATATATATATATATATATATATATATATATATAACTCTTTATACAGAATTTTTCCGAAAGCATATTATGCTGTTACATATTTCTGAAAAAACTGTATGAAATAATCCTTTTTTTATATACATACTTCTGAAAACTACTGTATAAATATACAGTAGCTTTTAAAAACATGTATGTAACAGATTTTTTTATACAGTAACTAATTATTAACTGATTACATTGTGGTACCTGTAGTCTTCAATGTTGAAAATTTTCCACAATATTCTAATTTTCTGAGACACTAAACTTGGGACTTTCATCAGTTGTCACTTATAATTAAGGATGCAACGATTCTACTTTCTTCAAACCGATACGATACCGATACTTAGATTTCAGTACTTGCCAATACAGAGTACTATTGATGGGTAGATGAGGCCTCATGAAACGTTTCAACCAATTGCCCTAACTGATACTGTGTCGATACGGAGTTGCTACTTTGTTGGTCTACTGACACCTGCTGGATCTTAATATTATTGCAGTTTACCTAATTCAGAAAATCAAGTAATCTACAGATTTAATGGCCATACGATAAAATTATTTATGTAATTGTATTCCATATTGTACACTGCATACTTTAATATGTTAATCAAAGTTTTAAATATGTTATATTCAAAATATATCATAAGACTTGTGAATGTGTCACATCTTTTGAAAAAGTGAAACTTAAGGTGATGTTGATTATGAATTGTGTACGAGGCAGACTTTTTAAAATATATAAATTTTTTATTTTTTAAAATTAGTCACTCCAAGCTCTTTGCAATGATTTTGTACAGCAATTTTACCTGGTTTAGGCAGCAGGAGAACTGTCACATGGTCTCTATGATAAAAGGTTATGAAATATTTCTTCTTTATCAAACTAAAAGACATAAATGAAACAGAAACCACAACAGTTTGAAGCCTAAATCAAACCAGTTCTTTGAGCGTTGTTTGAAGCTCAAAATTCCTAATTTTATAGTGTTAATAGTTGTTAATATATTAGGTATCTTCTCTCGTCCTGTCTCTCAGAGGCGCTCGAGTCTCAGGGCGGGGACATGATCCTGGATCCGTCTCTACCTAACGGCTCGGTGAGGAACGCCCTGCCTCTGCCGCCCCTCAGTGTCTTACCCCCCTGCCCCGTCATCCCCCCTCAGGCCAAGAGCCGAGTGTTTGCCATCGTCCTATACGCAGAGTTCCTGAAGGAGCTGGCGGCCATCACCCAGGAGCACAGCATCGCGCTGGACTACTGTTCAGAGGAATAATGACGTCATCTCCTGGGAAAAAGTGCTGAAAATCTGCACAGGAGGCTTAGAAGGAGCTGATCCGTAATCGTTAGACCTGAGCTGTAAACATTCATCATATATCAACCTTTGGATTTATGGAACTTATCTGGACAATTTAAAAAGATTTATTGTAAATTATTATTTTACTTGTGAATCTTTTATGTAAACTGTATGTTTCTTCTGCCTGACTGCACTTGAAAATGTTTCCCCATGTAAAGATTGATTATATTTATAAAATGTTTGGAAGGAGATTATTTTGAAGATGATTGACATTAAATTTTTTTATCGATTTGTGGAAGATCTGAAAATCACTTTCTATGCTTTCCTAAATACTGCAAGAAATTGTTGTAAAACTTGGGGAAAATTTGGTTAGAAATGCAGACAGCTGCATCCCTGAGGTTGGGAATTGTCTTGGAAACAGAAATATAAAACCGAAGCAAAAAAAACAATTTACGCTAAGTACACTGTAGTCACTTAAATTTGATATTAATTTGGTTTAAAGTATATTAGTGTAGCTTAGCTTCAGCTGAATTTGAGTAGGTTTAGCTTACATTATAAACTTCATGCAGAAAACCCTTTTTTTGCTACAAGGTAACAGTGTGCTACCATCTGCCTGCAAATCGATTAAGATTTACAAAACTGTAAAATAAAACCAAACAATACAGTATGTAAAAAACAGTTCTAAACATGCATTAAGATGTGCAGCAGTTGTCCGTATCCAGCATGTTTAAACCCATCGGAGGAAGGTTTGCATCGATTCTTTTACTCCCTTCCTGCCTAAAGGCCTTATCTCACAGCTTCTGGAGTTGTGTTTTTGCAAATGCAGTGAGGTAATTGATAATAGGGATGTGTATCAGCAAGCACCTAGGGATACGCTATGTATTACAATACAGTGGGTACTACGATATGTTGGGATACTTTAAGTAAGACTGTATATTGTAATTTTTAAAAGTAAGCATTGTAAACACTCCAACCTGTTTCATTCATATTAAGTATTGTTACCAGATATACTTGATGCACTGGAACAAAAAAGGTGAAAACAGCCTCCAACTGACAGTCATACTTTTTATGTTACCACAAACCTAAAAGCAAAAATCAATACACTGCTTTTGAAAATCAAAGTTATATATTGACATAAAATATCGCAGTATATCAGCGTATCAATATTTTCTTACATCCCTAGTTGATGTGCTAATATGACAGCCTTGATTTAAATAACAAAACAACCAAAAACCGATGGATGTAGATGAACTAGTTCATGTCATGACTGTGCAGTCAGTTCTCATCGTTGAGCTGATGAACTCGATGATCTGAACTTAAAACTGTTCTTGTTTATTGCAACAGTCAGCGTTGCACAACACTAAATGTTGCAATAACAGAAGAGAAAACTAGAGCAGGAAAGATATTTATTAATTGATAATCTTATCTCTTTTGTCATGTGCTGTGATGATGCCTGGTTTCCTAATTCGTGCAGCCCCTCAGTTATAGAAACAACACCATGAAAAACATGCTTTAAATGCAATAAAGTCAAGAAGGAAGTCCTGCTTTTGTTGCTTCAGTGAAAAAAAAAGTTTTATATTTCATATTTTAATATCTGAATGTGATATTTCCTTCAGTTCAGGTAAAAATTAAACTGAGAGAATCGATGAGGAACGGTTGCTTGTTATGAAGCAAACAAGTAAAACTGCTTCTTCCTGGTTTAGTTGTTAGGTGTGAAATTCAAGGTCAGAGGTGTTTTTGACAGACGGAACAATCAGACAGAGTCAGAAACACCAAACAGAGAGGCAAGATCACGCAAACTACTTCGCTTTGAAACATGTTTTATGATAGTATCATGAAGAAGATGCTCAGAGTTGTCCCTAATTTTCTTGATTTTAATAAGCAACCTTTTTTGCATCATTGTCTCCAGGGATTCCACAGTCATCCCCAAAACAGAATCAGCCTTTTCTGCTTGTTGAGCCTTTTTGAGCCTGTATAGATGCTAATAACCCAACAGATAATAGCAGAAAGGATTACACTCTCTCAACAGACTTATAGAAGTTATGAAACATCTTCATGCAAACATCGAAGGACCTAAGCTTCTTCAAGAAGTAAATGGGTATTTCTCAGCCTTTTTCAGGTGAATACCCTCCTAAGTCATGAAGAAATCCCTAACAAGGTCCCAAACAAACAAACTGAAGGTTTTCTGACACAAAAACCACCGTTTAGTTATAGCACTGGTTATCAGTGACCTTTAGCTACAACTACACAGGAAAAAATGCAAATATTCAACTGGCAGATTCAATAGACTTCAAACTTGATGATACACAACTGTCTTCAGAAAAAAAAATGAAAAAAAACCCAACAAATCAGCTTTGAGTTTCTGACATTTTGAACACAAATATGCAACTAACCAAAAAAAAAAAAAAACCCCGTCTACCATCAAAATAATTACCCAAAGCAGAGTTGTCATGGTAGTGGGCATTTTCATGAGACCCTTGTTCCCGGTGTGTTTTTTTATTGAGGAGTTGTGAATTCATGGGTGAAGGAATAAACTTGTACCGAAGGTAGTCCATGTTGTACTGATGACACTTTTTTTTCTTTATCTGAACCATTTTCTGTTTTGAAGCCTTCCTCTTTCATTAGCGCCCACCTTTAGCATGCAACCACTCCCTTCAGCACCAAAAAAAAAACTTTCACTGCCCCCTTATATAGTCTGAGTACTCTCGTTGGGGAACCAAAAAGTAAATTCTGCTCTGTTCCTTCTCAATTGTTCAGTCTCCAGTGAACTCCGAGGTATTTATACAAACACTTTCTTTCTTTCTTTCTTTCTTTCTTTCTTTCTTTCTTTCTTTCTTTCGAAATTCACATTTGACAGCTGTCCCCTGTAGGAATCTGCCAAGTCACTAGCAAATATTAAGTGTATAAAAATTTTTATACTAGCCCGTTAAAATGATTCATAAAAGTTAGCATTGAGTGTAACTCCTTGAAAACAGGAGGTGATACCAATATCAGTATCAGTCTCAAGCGTCACCATCTGCACAGATATAAAGGCGTTGTTTGAACTGCAGCTTTTCAGCCCGAGCTCCCACTGACTAATGCTTAAAAAATATAACAGTATTAAACCAGATCAATGACAAAACATCCTAATTTTAAACTTAATGAACGCTACTGCTAACTAGTTATATGAACAGGATACGGTTGCTATGAATGTCATCATGTAAGTCAGTGTATCTGAGTGTGGCCAGGTGTGAAACAGCAGCCGCGGAGCCAACACCCGAGACGCTGGGTTTCCCAAATGATGCAATCTAATCGGTGTGATCTCATAACAAGATGGAAGCTTTGACTAAGAATTAAGAAGTTAGTTACGGGAGGGGAGATCTGGAAGACTACATGTTCATTTGTGACCACATGGTCCGCACCGAGGGCCTGATTTGGAGGACAAGGATTCAAAACACTATTCAAAACACACAGAGCATCAAAACTGCCACCAGAAAAATACAAACCCATCCTGAATCAGAACGCACAGTCTCAGAACTTTCCCTTGGTCAGCATGGACCTGAAACACAGAGCTGGTAGTACCTAAAGTTCTCATTCGCCGGTGTTTTTATTAATTTTTATGTGTTGTCTGGTATGAAAGAAAGCCCCCTGAGTCGCTTTCTGTCAATAAAATACATTAAAAAAATCCCAGTCTATTTCAGTTTATGCTAGTTTAGTGTGGGAGTAGGCGTGGAGACTCAACATCATGTGGGGGCTTGTTCATTAAGATTAATGACCTATAAGTTTGCCTCCTCTGATTGGTTAATTGCAACATTACTCTTACACTCTCTGTTTACTAAAATCAGTAACATGAGACAAAAATGGTGCCGGCATTTAAGCTTAGACGGAGTTTACCACCAAGTTTAGGCAGCATTACCAAATCAAGACAGGACTCCGACGTGCTATTTGATTAACACACCATTGTCCAACACTCACCTGGCAGAGTTCAGGCTAACGAACTTTAAAGGGGACAACATGGCATCCTTTTCTCTGCTAGAAGAAATTTGCTTTTTGTTCACTCAAACTCTAAGTACAAATATGTAATTTTTTACTATGTGTTGTTTCTGTCCCTCCTGTGACAATATTCGTGCAATGTTAATGTAGTTGTATCACATGAGCTGAAAGGAGAAGATCAGAGAGGAAATAAGTGAGATTAGGACCAACAAAGATCTGATAAGGAAGTCTATCTGTTCAGGGTTAAAACTTAAGTTACTTGAAGTCATGTTACACAGATGCATCTCACCGCATACCCAGACATACTGATATACAACTAGAAGTCACCACAATCATTAAGGCGGAAAGAAAATTGAAACTAAGACCGAACATGAACTTTCAGTTGTTTAAGTTGCTGAAATAAAGTCATTTTAGGTCAATTTGTTTGCAACCTCAATCCCACCCTGATGAAACATGGTGGTGGTTGTATCATGCTGTGGAGATTCATTTTCTTCAGCATGGACAGAAAAGCTGGTCCGAGCTGAAACTGAGACAGATTGGAGCTAAGAACAGGAAAAAAACTCCTGGGAGCTTGGAAGGATTTTTTCATTTTTGAAAACATTAGAAAACCTTGCATCATTGTCCACATTATATCAAATCTGTATAAATTTCAAATAAAAGGTTTTAAAGTGAAAAAACGTAAACTCTGATCATTACTTTTGCAATGTTCTTTGTTTGCATTGAGCGTGTTGCATATCTGAGGACATCTTTTCTTTTTATTTCTAGGATCTACATGAGGTACATCGCTGATGATGTATTCACACTGTGGTTAGCTAGTTCCTTTGCTGCTGTTTGTCTTGATCTCCTCTCTCTGAAATGCTCGACCACACTTCATAAAGGCCAACTGCCGAGCGCTCCACCAGCTGGAGACGACGAGGAAGGAGAGCAGGAAGAGAGGATGGACGTGCTGAAGGTTTGCCTGTTGATCTCAGCTATCGGTGAGTGTCTTTCGATCAGATGTCTGAAAGTCGGCAGCGGCTCCTGGTACCTCGTGGTTCAATCTTGTGGTATGGGGGAGGTTACTGAAAAGTGACAGCTACTTCTACGGTTACAGTTGTTTCTGTGTTATGTTAGGTAGCATCCGTGCTGCTTATTCAATTGTAGAGTTAATGATAAGGAGAAAATTAGTGAAACAATCCAGCAAACATCAGGTTTATAAAGATTAAGACAGGTAATAGAGAAGAACAGCTTCTATCTTTCTAAAAAAAACAGTAGAGATATCAAAATTAATATTCTTAGTGCTGAGAAAGTATTTTTTTTTTTTAAATTTCAGTTGAATAGATGATATTTACAGAGTATATCCTCTTTAAAAGTTCTGATTTTATGTCACACTTAAAACAGATTTAAAGTTGATCTCAGTTACCCTGAGTAAGTGTGAAAAACATTATTTCAATGCAGATTTGCTGTGTTAATGGCGAGAAGCTACTCTAACCCAACTCTTTTTCCCTGTTGCTAAAACAGTAACTTCTCCCTAAACAAGATAGCTGGTTGTGCAGCAACGTCAGTGAAGTGTATATGGAATAATGGCCCACTGAGCTTTGCGACATGCAATTCAGTCATAGTGGAAATGTTTCAAGTATGAAAAGTTTGTTTAGAGTAAAGCCACAGCGTTTCAATTATACAGACTTTGACTAGGCGAATCCAAAACCTTCTATTATTGAAGTTAAGAGAGCAGAACATCAGTTATTAGAAGCTGTCCAGCTCCTGGAACAACAAAGAGGGCCCAGAGCATCACACTGCCACCACTGTGTATCACTCTCAGCATTGTGTTTTTTTGTTTCTTCTGAAATGCCATTCTAGCTTTATGCAAGACGGAAAGAAAGTTCAGCTGTTTTTTCTGTCGTTTGTTGGCAAATGCGAAACAGACCCTTTGTTCAGCAGTGCTTATGGTCGTGAAACTCTCCCGTAGATGCTGTGTTTGTCAGTCTTATCCTTATTGTTAATGAATACCAATAATAAACGGAGACTAGAGAGGCCTGATGTAGTTTATATGTTGCTTTGGATTCTTTTGTGACCTTCTGGATGAGTCGTGGACGAACTCTAGGAGTATTTCTGATCAGAAGTTCTCTCCTGGGAAGGTTCTCGTTGCATAAATAATGGTTCTTACTGTGTTTCACTGGATTCTCAAACGTTTCTTTTCAGTCTGTTGCTCCCAGGCTGTGGATCACCCTGCCCTGTACTCTGCAGCGGGCAAACTCGGTTGATTCTTTTAAAAAAATGTGAAGACCTGCTCATTTCAGCATGCTTTTGTTTGATGAGTTGCCACTAGTATCACTTTGATTTTTACATGCCTTTATATTTTTAGTGCTTTGTTTTACATTTCTCTTGTACAGCACTTTATTTTAGCCGTGAAAAGCGCTCTATAAATGTTTTACTCACTTGGAGCTTTTAAAATCTTAAAAGAACAAAGGTGTCAAGTACTTTTTTTCCTCATCTGTTCTTGTATTTCTTTAAAATGAAGCATGATGTGTTGCTTCCTGAAATCTATCTTGTCAGACAGGTTATTTTTAAATATATTTTTTCATATTAATAGACTGGTTCCGATTGATTCTGGTTGTGACTAATGAAACTGTGGAAAATGCAATTCATCAAAGTTATTTATTTGCAGTTATATTTTCATATAGGGGTAGCTTGGGTTGGATTGCTTGTTTTGCCTGATAAATGAAATCATTGTAAAAAAAATACAAATACAAAACCAGCATTTTTCTTTATTTACTCCTGTTACTTTTGGCTTTCCTTTAAAAAATTTTTGGTCTGAAAAATTCAAGTTGGACATAAACATAAGAAAGAAGAAAACTATAAGGGAACGAAACACAGTTTGAGATGCTGGTCAGATACGAACCATTATGGTGGGTTATCTTCCATTCAAACTTTTGCTCTAAAAATAGATGCCTAACATGTAGAGTTTCTGGGTTTTGTGGGCGGAGACTGAATGCTAGGCACGCAATGTTACTGCTACTGTGATATGTCACTATAGTGACTAATAAAATAGGGGAACTCCATAGAGCTGTGTGTACCCTGCACTAAACCCCCATAAAGTTTTCAAGACAACGCTGTTTCCCTAGCAACAATGATTCAGTAGCTCCTACAGTTCATTATACAGTAATTTTAATGTTAAACGGAACTGTACAGTACCAATGCTGTCAAGCTAAGATATGAACATATGTAAATGATTTATATGATCTATGCTACTTTTATGTTGCACAACCTAGAGAATTAAATGCTAGAAAGTGTGTTTGTACTTCAGGTAAGAGACGGTGAAGTTAGCAGCAACCTAAAAGATTTGTTGCTCTATTTTCACAACCACACACAAACCTCAAAGGTTATAATTTGAAAAGTAGACCTACATACAGAAATAGCTGATCCTGATGTTCTCTAACGAACCTCAGAGGGGTTTTCAGAACAGCTGAATGTATTTACTTATTGTTTGAACACTGTTTACCATGACAAACAATCTATACCATTGTTGAAAAATCAATATCCATGGAAGACGAGAACATTTGTACCTACAAATTCTGAAATCTTGAAAGTGGGTTTCACATATTTTACAGAATAAAGACATTTTCTGATGTAGAAAATTCATAAATGTGCAAGAGAAAACTTTTTGTAAACCTTTTAAATAAATATAAAATTTTTATTCTTGCACGTTTCTGAGTTACGTTTTTCAATTAAAGAAAATTGATGCCTTTCTGGCAAATGTACAACTTTTCTACAACATGAATTTTCTGATTTTTTTTTTTTTGGGGGGGGGGGGTTAGGGTAGTGTTTTCCTCCTTTTTTCTACAATGGTTCCTAAAAGTGTATAAATGGGGGAATGCAAAATCAAGCAGTTACCTTTGGACGAGCATGTGATTAAAGTAAAAAATATATATATATATAAAAAAGTAAACATGAAGCAAGATTAAAAGAAAATATTACAATTTAAGATATACCACCCTGATGTCAATGAGTTCACCCAATCTGCTGGGATCCCTTACATAGAAAATTTTTTGATGATTGGAATGTTCGTATGATTATATTGAAATGACTTTTGTTGTAAAGTGCTTTGAGATTACATTTGAACTGGCACTATATAAATAAAAGTGAATTGAATTGATTACTGATATCCATCAATAATCGGATTGTGAATTACATCATATATATCAACATAATCATATAGTGAGAATGTAAACCAAAGCAGCTTATTTTTTCATCTCTGTTTTTTCATCGGGGAACAATGTTGCTGTTGAGACTCTACGGCTGAAATCTGTCGATCTGAGACTGTAGACAGTGAAAACACAACAGGAGAGCTGGTACCTGATTAAGCAAGCTTTATGAAGTACATTATGAAATAACTTAACTTTCTGCTGTATCTCATAAAAATAAACCCTAATTATATCTGACAGGTTAACCTCCACAGCAACTCAGCTGCAGAAATCTATAAATAAAGCAGTTCAGATGGGCCAAATACCTTTCTATTGTAGTGTTAGCATCTCTGAGAGGTATAATTAAATTCTATTTAATTTAGTTCATTTTTACAGTGTCACTTCACAACAGATGTAATCTCAAGGCACTTTACAAGACAAGTTATTTCAATGCAGTTATGCAATCATTAGAATCAGTTAAAAATAATTCTGTTCGAGAAATCCCAGCATATTGCCTTGAGTCAATGACTGGCAATTGTGGTAGACTCCAAACACAGCAATCCCTCATACTGAGCAAGCATGCAGCGACAGTGGAGAGGAAAAACTCCCCTTTAACACGAAGAAACCTCCGGCAGAACCTGGGTCAATACAAGCGGTCATTTGCCACGATAATCTCGGGGTTCAAGAAGACAGAGAAGGGACACAGAAAGAACAAAAGGAACTGATGTAAGGGTACTTTATATACTGTATGTAAAGTAAAAAGTTGACAACAGGACTTGGAGGATGTTCAGTCACTGGGAGCATCATCTGAATCGATGCTCCCCAAGCAGCAGGGCGTTGCAGCTGAGCAGGATACAAGACCAGGTGGAGTTACTGATAATAAGGAATTACCAGCCTTGAAAACACAAATACATAGACTTTTTTTTAACATCACTCCCGGACAGGATGTTTCTAAATTTAGCAACATTCTGGAAGTAAAAGAATGACAGCCCAGAAACCTGTTTAACATGGGTTTGAATGTCAGATGATGTTCAAAAACTACACCAAGGTTCTTAATGTTCTTACTGTAGGCCAGTTTAATGCAATCCAGATAAAATGATTGACTAAGCAATTTGTATTTAAGAGGTTTTGGTCGGAAGACGGCAACTTATGTCGTGTCTGAATTTAAAAGGATAATGTTTATAGTCATCCAGGCTTTTATGTTTTCAAGGGATGAACAGCAAAGGATTTTACTTTCAAACTGCAGCAGAACCATACAAACGAGGAAAACCGTCCAAGAATTCCCCTTGATCTTCAGAGACATCCTTCTTTATGGACTTCAGGCAACCCAAATATTTGACATTCCCAATATTTAACTCCAACTTTAGCATGTTTGCCACCCCTCAGTCCATCACTTCGTCCATCTGTATTATATCTATTACTAAGCATCTGTTGTTGGTTTAGGAATTTACTCCAAGTCCAAGCTGAGATTTCAGGGTTTAATGTGATTGGACCTAAGCCATGACACCTGAAAGCAGGTGGTTTCACTGGATTTTGTTTTTAGGAGGAAAAGCCTAAAAGAGGCTACATATATGCATAAACTATATATGATTATCATTATTCAAAAAAATATTTTTATGTTGCTTCATTAGATTTTGTAATCATTTTAGTGTTTTGCTAAGGAACAGTCTTGATAAATATTTGCAAAGGTTTTACGACCGCAATGGTCTTCATTCTTCAGACTTGCTAGATTCATGATTTAATGTATTTTATAATCTTAAAATAATGCCGTTATGAATTTCTTCTTCTTCTTGTTCTTCTAATTATATATGTGATACTCATTATTAATTATTGAGATGTGCCCCCTGTACTTCCGGCAGGAAGTTAGTGGTGAAACAGTAGGTTTAAAACCACATAAAACGATAGGAACATGCATGAAATGTGATAAGGTTATCAGAGAACCAACATAATGCTGCACAAAGTTATCTTTGATCTCATGAAGCACTTATTTAGGAACTTTTGAAAGTTTATGCAAAGTAATTCTGGTTTTGCACACTCAAATTGATTTCGAGAATATTTGCCATGTTTTAAAAGGAGAGATTAACTGCAGACATTTGCACGTTTTGTTTTAACTTGTACCTTTTCCAGCTTCTGTAGGTGTTGTCGTCGCTTCAATACCGGCAGATGACGAAGATTATTCAGACACACCTGGGGAAATGGAGTCTTCTGGAGACAGTGCCACGCAACTAGAACCCACCACACCTGCAAACAGTTCAAGCTCCCTTTCATCATCAGGTAAACCTCGACCTGATCTGCTAAAGCTTGCAGAACCTCATGCTAGGATTAGTTTGATGCATTAATTCAGACTGACCGATGGGGCAGAGAAGTCATTGGGTATTTAAACGTTACATGTAGCAGTAGTTTCAAAATATACAATAGCTGCATCGAAACAGCTGAAATATTTGAGGAGATACTCGACTCTATTGGCTATTCATATAACCCTGTCTCGTTTGAATCATGCAAAACTGGACTCCTGGTATTCTGAAGACTTTTGGTCCAGGTTTTCGCTTTTTCTGCCATTTCCGAATTGCCTGCGGACAGTTTAATATTTAGAGAAATTACAAAAAAAGAAAACAAAACAGGCTCCAGTTAAGATGTTACATGTTCATACTTCTGCAAGAAATGATAAAGTTTCGTTTGCTTTGAAGGCAAGAGAAAATGTTTTGTCTCTACAAAGAACATAACAGGTCATCTTTTCTCTGGACCAACGTCCTGCTGACAGATGACACCAAAGTAGAGGTGTGTGGCCATGTTGGACAGCACTATTTTTGAAACTTAACACATTATACAGAAATAAAATCCTATCCACTCAAATGCACGCAGGTGGAGGGCTGATGATTTGGGCTAGTTCTTCAGCCACAGGATCCCAAAGGATCTCAAGGCCCCAAATAAAGTAACAACTACATCTAAAGGCAGAATAAAAAGAGTTACTGGTGGTGAATGTGGTTTAAAAGATAGTTTATCAGTAGGCGTACTTACTTCTGTGTGCACTTATTTTTCATTTTGGCTTCATATTACGCTTTAACTTAGATTTAAATGAGTTAACGGCATATAACTGTATGTCTTGAAAATCCTGGACATGAAGGAAGGTGTACTTACTTTCTGTCCCTCCTAACTGTAGTTTCAATGCTGTTCTCTGTTAAGTATTCAAAAAGTACATTGTGCTTTATAAATACTCAAACTGAACACTGAAATATAAAACCCTGTTGCTCAGCTGAAGTTGACAGAAAACATGACGCAGTTTTCTTCTTCTCTCCTTTCAGCTTTCAAACACTCACCACTGAGAGGAGCTGTTGCTACAATTTACATCCTCTTCTTGATTCATGTAATCCTAATTCTGTGCATGAAAGCCTGAAAATAATAATAAGGAAAAACTGAGGCTACAATGTTCCACTATTTGTCCGGGTGATGTTATATGAATTGTAACCTTGCTGATTAAATTAAACAATTAAACTGTAATAAAACACTCCAAATAATGGTTAATTCTGTAGGGAACGGCAACTATAATACATTTTTCTGGTACAGTATGGGTTTAGGTTTATTGAAAGTAAATAAAATTATGTTTTATTGAGTGAATCCTTGGTTTCTAGTCAACATTTTATGATATGACATTTTAAAGAAAATACTGTAAGTTTAAAATTTAAATAAACAATGTTGTCCAATGTTTTGTTTCTGTTATTACTTGTTTTTTATTGTACAGTTTTTATACTACTTCAAGATGATTTGGCAACAAGACATGTTTTTATATATCTAAAATGTAAAACCCCCAAATTTACACATTTTTTTTACAGATTTGTAGAAATACAACTTAGAAACAAGGCTGTGCAAAATGTTGGATATGTTGAAATGTTAAAAATACGATGACAACCTACATTTTAGTGCTACATCCCTGTCTTTACCCCCACTTTTCATGAGGTCCAGCATCAAAATCTTGCAGCTAACATTCAGACTCCTAAAACCAGGCAACGTTTTCCCACTAGTGCTGCTGTTCATGGTCATTGTGGGGTACTGCATCTGAATTGTTGTCATTGGCTGAGCCTGGTATATGAGCGTTCATGTCTACGTCACAGACACGGTCTCAGAGAGACGGCCTCCCTCTCTCACACACACTCGCACTGTGACACGAGTTGACACTGCTCATCTTGTGTGCTACGTGTGCACACAGAGCATACTGACAGAAACAGGGTAAGCTGAAATCCATATATCGCACTTTGGAGGACCACAACGTCGAAGTGGTTTAAAGCCATAAGTTATAACCTATATGTTTTAAACACACCGTGAATAAGGAAACAAAAGCTGAGGTACTTCCCTCCAAAGCTACTTAGCGTAGATGCTAGCGCTATGCTCTCTGTGCTTGCTTGCTATGCGTGCTGCTGGCTTCAGACAGCGCTGACTCAGCACCCTGAGCAAAAGGCTCACACTGATACAGCGTTTGGCTGCTGCGCTCCACAAAGCCTCTCTTAACCTATGGTGGATGGCAGAGAAGAGACCTTATTTCTCCCTTTACCGTGGGTAAATAGAGGGATTACGGAGCTCGATTGCCTCTTGCTACAGTTAAGCAATGACTGTCTTCCAGACCACACCCCCACGACCCCCCCCTCATCCTCCACACTTGGCCACGCCCCTCAACGTAACAAATGTTGTGGAGCATTAGCCTTTTATCAAAGTACTGAACCCCACTATCGTTTTTAAAGATATATCAAACTTTGATACATAAATAAATCCTCCGGACTGCAGGTTTTAAAAAAAAAGAGAAAAAAAAAGGAGAAGAAGAGAAGAGGTTTATGACAAAAAAATGAACAAAAACAAAGGCATATAAAAATACAAACTGCTGACTTCTTGTTTAAGATCACAGCTAATTCTTAGAATATAAGAACACAATGTGAACCATAACGATTAGGCTGTTGGTTTTGCTCTGCTTCCTGGGCTTCCTGGGTGAGTTTATCTAATCGTCTCTATTGTTCTCTACTTCAGGTAGCCGGCCATTCCTTGGTTTGTATCGTTCCCTCCGCAGAGGTAGGAGGTGATCTTTTCACCAGGTTTTGTTTGTCTGTTAGTTAGAAACATAACTCGAGAACTTATTGGTGGATTTTGATTAAATCTTCCAGAAATGCCCACAATGGAACCAGGAACAAGTCATAAAAATTTTAAGGGTGATCCAAAATTCGGGTTGAAGCTGGTGCTGAGCTACCTCAATGGTGGTCTGCTCTCTCCAAGTTCTTCTTTACCATATTCTTTTCGTTTCACCAAACTGGATTGAACAGAGCTCTGTTTTTCCCTTCAACATTCTGTGTGACCCATCTGCTGCGTTGCTTTCTTTGCAAGACACTTTTTAATCGCCAATATTCTCTAGTCTTGTTTTTAGGTTGTTTATGTTGTCTAATTATTAATAAAGGCATCTGGGCAATATGGTATAATTATCAGAGTCAGTGAAGAGGCTTTTCATTTACTCTCATTTAACTTAGTGACTCCTGGGCTGGGAGGAGTGTTTTCGTTTAGCTTGCAGGGAAGACATAACATTGAGACAGAAACCAGAAGCAGAGCTGAGAGCGTGCAGACATGATCTGAGGTGAAGGAGAATTTGAGCTTTTCCCAAGAGGGGCTCATGTAAATGGCTGGCCATAAAACAATATATAAAATACTGATTCAAACTGGAGCCTCATCCTTGTTTATAGAAAGAACACATAGTTTTCCATAACATAACCAGTAAACCAATATTCTGCTGCACTAAGTTACTTTGAATCTCTTTTAAAGTTCTTAATTATGAGTTCTAGAAATCTGATGACATTGTTTTAATCAGATTAATTTAGCTAAGAAACAAATCTGAAAACTTTCCATGTTTTTTTTTTTTTTAAGTGAAGTTGCAGACATTTGCATATTTTGTTTGGGTAGTTCTTGTACTTGTGACTTTTACAGCTTCTCTAGGTGTGGCTGTCAATATACGATGGGACAATGTGCCTGAAGTGTTTGATTTCCCTGTTTTGGGTGATTTGACCACCACTGTAGGGGACTATTTTGATGTAGATGAAGCTGAAGAGGAGTCTTCCACCCCTGTATATAATCCAAAATCCCTTTCCTCCTCAGGTAACGTCAGTCTGGTCTGTCAGAACAGAGTGAGGTGAGAATGTGAGAGTGAATGAATAATGGAATTGTAAAGCGCTTTGAGGGTCTCAAAAAGCACTATATAAATGCAATCCATCATTATTATTATAATTTTTTTTTCTTCTTTTTTTTTTTTTTTTTTTTCTTTTTTTACAGAAGTTCAGGCTATGATTATTTAATACTTCAAATTAAGAAAATAATCCAAAACATGATACTGATTTTAACAGGAAATCCCATCTTTATATATTAACTTTAATGAAACTGATAACAGAAAACTAGTGATGGGTAGATGAGGCCTCATGTACCGTTTCAACACATTGCCTTAACTGTATTGATACTACGGAGTTGCTACTGTGCTGGTCTACTGACACCTGCTGGATATTAATATTATTGCAGGTAACCTATTTGAAAAAATGAAAGGAAACGTATGTAGGATTGTGGCCAAAAGCGGTACTGCCATTACATTCAAAATACAGTAGAACTGTGTATCACTTCCTGACTCGAGGTTGCCAGCTGCTGCGGGATCCAGCAGGAACGGCTGACCCCAACTAAATAACATTAGCAATGGTCATACAGGTTAACTTGCAGCATGTGTAGTCCACAATGTACGCGAAGAACGAATGAGGAATTATTTTTACAGAGGTATAAGCTACTCAATACGTCTCCATTACGTTTCACATTGCCAGAATCGACGTGCTGTTGTTTTCCTCGACAGTTCAGCATAATGACAAAGAAACGGGCCCTGATGCTAATGTTAGCAATGACGACTCGTCGTTTTTATCTCCCAAACAATTCCTTACCTTTTCAATTTGATGACCAATCTCCTCCATATGCGCTAACGTAACGTTACTTTCCATGAACATGCATAACTTTGTTCGACTGTCGTGAATATTTGAAATGTAAATGTACATTAAGTACAAGTAAGTTAGCCCAACATAGGTGAATCTTACCTGTCCAGGAGAAAATTGGCGATGTTGACGTCTGTATTCAAATTCTTCTCCATTTTCAGCCGTCTCCATCATTCAAAGGCAGACTTTGTCACGACGTATTTCGGATTGATAACGAGGTCTTTTTGGTTTCGTAACGTTATACATGTTTTGTCCGTAACGTTCGAGCTTCAGCTGTGGTAAACAGAGCAGAGCTGGCAACCCGGATGAGGAAACTCTACTGACTTCGTGATTTGTAGATAGCTTGTGGGTGGAGCCTCAGACCAAAACAGAAGAAATCAGTTTGCGTTTCTGCTAAATATTCTATTTGTTTCCATAATATATCACTAGAATGTGCTAAATTCATTAATTGGCAAGCTTAAGCTCAAATGATTACTTAAATATTTCAATCAAAATAAACATCTGATTCATTATTTTGTCAACTGTGTTACAGACAAAAGTTGTGTCATAGAAAACATGAATGAAATACTAAATATGTTATAAAACGTTTTTTTTTACAAGTTCTTTAGTCTATTCTTCAGTGTTTTTGGGGTTGTTTGTCTAACAGCCAACATTTAAACAAATTATGGCACAAAAATCACATGTGACACAGTTGACAACAAAGTAACACAGATGAAGGGACGCATTATGAAAAGAGGAGAGAACAACTGTGTTACACTTGATGGGTAGCATAGTTGACAGTTAACATAGTTGAAATTTCCTCCATTATAGGCCATATAAACCTTAAACATGTCACTATATGACCTTGATCTACTCATATTTCTATTATCTAATTTTACTGACAAGGTAAGAAAAAGGGGAGAGAAGTGGGGGAAGAGACTTTTGGCAAAAATGTCCACGGGGTGGAATTGAACCTGGGACAACGGCTTTGAGGACTGCGTTCTCTAAACATGGGCCGTCGCGTGACGTAGTGGTTAAGATGGGCATCCCAGACAGTACATTTTTAAAAAACAGGAAGAGGTTTACAAGAAAAGGAACAAAAACAAAAGAAATGGAAACTGCAGACTCCTTGTTGTTACTCACAGCTCACTGTTAGAACATAAAACTACAGGAGACAGGTTGAACCATAATGATGAACCTGTTGTTTCTGCTCTGCTTCCTGGGTGAGTTAACCTAAACCTCTCCATTCTTCTCTACTTCAGATGGACAGCAATGTCTTGGTTTGCATGGCTACCTCCACCAAGGAATTTGTTTTTATCCCTGCATTTCTTTGTCTGTTAGTCAGCCACATAACGAGCTGGTGGATTTTGAGAACATTTTTAGGAAATGCCTGCAAATGTACCTCGAACAAGTGATTCGAATTTAGGGGTGACCTGAATTCAGGTGGGGTGGAGGGTTGATAAATCAGGTAGAAATTCTTTTCTACCTGATTCTTTTAATTTCAACAAATTGGATTTAACAGAGATCTGTTTTCCACTCAACATTCTCTCTGACGCATTTGCTGGCTTCCTTGGTTTTCAAGATACTTATCTTATACTTATTTCTGGTAGGAAGCTAGAGGTGAAAGACTGTGGCTAAAAACCATAAATTTTTTCGTCTTGAAAATATCTCAAGGTTATTTCAATTGATTGAGTAAGTTATTAATACTAAAGGCATCTGGGCAATATGGCATGATTATCAGAGTCAGTGAAGAGGCTTTTCAATTAATCTCATTTAACTTAGTGACTCCTGGGCTGTGAAGAGTGTTTTCGTTAACCTTGCAGGGAAAACATGACATTGAGACAGAAAGCAGAAGCAGAGCTGAGAGCGTGCAGACATGATCTGAGGTGAAGGAGAGTTTTAGCTTTTCCCCAGAGGGGCTCATATATAGTGCTGGCCATAATAAAATATATTCAACGCTTACTCAGACTGGAGCCTCATCCTTGTTTATAGAAGGAACACAGTTTTCGATAAAACAACCATTAAACCAATATTCTGCTGCACTAATTTACTTTTAATCTCTTGTAAAGTTATGATTTCTAGAAATCTGATGACATTGTTTTCATCAGGTTAATTTAGCTGAGAAACAAATCTGAAAACTTTCCATGTTTTGTTCTTTTAAGTGAAGTAGCTGCAGACATTTGCATATTTAGTTTGGGTAGTTCTAACTTGTTCCTTTTACAGCTTCTCTAGGTGTTGCTGTCAGTCTACCAGAGGACGAATATAATGAAGATATGAATGAAGGCTACTATGCTGATTACAACTATACTGGTTACAGTGATGATGATGATGATTGGCCCTCCCCTATATATGAATCAAAATCCCTTTCCTCCTCAGGTAACTTCAGCCTGCTCTGTCAGAACCTTACACATCCTCCTGTTTTGTTTTACGACTATGTATTGCTTCAAATTAGAAAATAATCCAAAAGGTGTTTGTCATTTGAGTTTTCTTCTTACTGTTTGTATGTTTTTCTTCTTCCATGTTTTCTCATTTCCCTGTTTTTTCCCCTCAGGTTTTTTTACTCTGATTTGGCCGTTCCTTATTTATTTACTTAGGTCTTAAAACATTCGTTTTTAGTATATGTTAGGTTCTGTAAATACTTCTACTCTACTTCATTGTTTTAATTTTTTTTAGCTATTTCTATATCTCATTTTTTTCTTCTGTCAGCTTTGTATTACTTTTCTCAATAGTACTATTGTTCTGTGATTTAAGTTCTTTAAAAAATGAACATTTCTGTTCCCTTTTCTTCCTCTCTGCTTCCTGTTATGTTTATTAATGCTTTTACTTTCTCATAGGTGGCTTTATTCTTCTTCTAGATCTGCTTCATCTTAGTTACCTCTGGGTTGTTCTTCCTTTCTCATTTAGATTAATTTGCTCAGGTTTCTCATTCCCTCCTCACTATTTAAGCATTTTTCACTCAGTCACAACTCGCTGAAATTTTCTGTTTTTCTGCCATCTTGTTCCCTATCTGTTAATCCCTAGTGTTTATTTCATTTTACCTCGCCAAATAAACAACTTCATCTCACCTTTTTTTGCCACTCTGTCTTACCTGCAAAAACCCGACGATGACTTTATCTTAAACTTTTTTACATTTACTTGAACATAATTGACTTGAACTACAAATCATGAAAGAGATTTGGATTTTGTAAAGGACTAATCTCATAATCTACCTATATACATCAGTGTTTAAATCCTGTGTGCCGGGGTTTGGTGCATGTCTCCTGAAATCATCTGACAAGTTGATACCCATTCAATAGTATTTCTTTTAAAATCATTTTAAATAATATTCAATCCAAACAACCTGAACAGGGAAAAAAAAATGAAATTAATGCACTAATGCCCCATTACTACTAGTACCAGTACGGTATGGAACGGGTAGCTTTTGGCTTGTTTCCATTACCTGTGTCCGTTCCGAGCCAACCCCGGCCTAACCCTTTTTCGGACTAGCTCTTAATATACCTGATGCAGTTCCTGCACAGCATTGAACTGAAATGCTCTCCCATCCATCCATAATCAAATAGTGGGATTGCTGCAGAGGTTATTGTCATGAGGTTTAGGTTTTTGCCTCAGACAGATGACTTCTCATGGTGGTTTAGATGTTGATCTGGAGGCTGAATCTGCGCTCTGCTGCCATGTGGAGACTGAAATTAAATATTTTTATAGATCCCTCCAGCCAAAGTTTTTAAACGAGAAAACATTTCTCGTACTGGAGCGATCAGAAGTCGAAAACACTCTCTGAACGAACTCTTTCCAGATCAGTAAAATTTTGGAGGAAGGCGTAGGTCTTTGGCACACATTGGGCTCTTTGGAGGGCATTTAGTGAGCTCCTGGTCAGTGTAATACATTGAATCAGTGTTTAGGAAACTTTTTTCAATAATTTATAGGGATGCAACAATACCACTTTTTTCGAACAGGTACCAATACTTGGATCTGAGTACTTGTTGATACCGAGTACCAATGCCAATTCTTCTACCACACAAAAAAATTGCAATGAATTGCGATAGGGTTTATGTTTTCCACTGCTTGATACAACAAATGATGGTGAATTAGATTCAAAAATAAAATATTACTAAAATTGACCACAAGACTAAAATGTCAAATGAAAAATACACATTTTCTGTGAAATTACTCAGGAGTTTCCACATTTTAAGTAATGGTTCATGGTGTTAGGTTAACCAACTGATACAGATAAGAGTACATTAGAATGGTATAGGCCACAATACCAATGTGTTACTGGAGAGTTGAAAATATTTGCACATTTGCATCAAGTGGTCAGAGGTGTGAATCTGTACAAATGACAAACAGCCTTAAGATTTTGTTTTCTCAAAGTTAATAAAAAAAGCAAAAAATATTCGATTAATGGAAACCCAGCAGTCAATAGAATCACACAAAAAAACCTCAAGGGGTTAAGATGTTATATGTAAAAATTAATATTTCTGCAATGAGAAAAATAAGCTGTAGTTTGCTTGGAAGGTAAGAGAAAGTCTCCATTTTTTACATTGAACATAACAGGTCATCCTTTCCCTGACCAATATCCTTCTGACAGATGACACCAAAGTAGAGACATGTGGCCATGTTGGACAGCGCTATGTTTCAAAACTAAACACACCATATCAAACATTAATAACCTGCCATCCACCCAAATGCACGGTGGTGGAGGGCTGATGATTTGGGCTTGTTCTGCAGCCACAGGACCCAAAAGGATCCCCAAACGAAGCAGCGACTATAAATAAAAGTAGAATAAATGGCGCCCAACCACAAGTCAACGACTTCATGCAATCTGCTGGGATTCCTTACATACAAAACTTTTAACTGATTGGAATGTTTGTATAATTGTATTGAAATGACTTTTTTGTAAAGTGCCCTGAAACGACATTTGTTGTGAATTGGGGCTATATAAATAAAAGTGAATTGAACTGAATAAACAGTTATTGCTGCTGAATAGGCTTTACAAGATGGTTTTTCAGGGGGTGTACTTACTTTTTCAATTTGGCTTCTTATTGCACATTAGCTTTAAATTATTTAAATTAGTTTAGAGTAGATAATTGTATGTGCTGATCCACAAAATACTGGACTTAAAGGAAGGTGCTCACTTTTTGTCCACCCTAATGGTAGTTAGAATGCTGTTCTCTGCTAAGTATTTGTAATAGATTCATTCTTAGTTATAAATATTCACACTGAAAAATTACTGGTTTTCTTCTTCTCTCATTTCAGCTGTCAAACACTCCCCACTGAGAGGAGCTGTTGTCACGACTTACATCTTCTTCATGGTTCCTTTAATCATAATTCTGTGCATAAAAACCTGAAAATATCAACTAATAAAGAAAAATTGAGAATACTTTGTTCCACTATTTGAGTGGTTGACCTTATATGAACTGTAACCTTGCTGTTAAGGGGTTAAATTAGACAATTAATAATACATTGATAAATTTACCAAATATTCCAACTTTGATATAATTTAATGTAACTATTTGCTTCCTGTCTCTGGGTTTAAATAATAAAAAGGGAGCAGGTTTTTCTTGGTGGTTCAATGATTTGAGGAATCGTCCTTTTAGCCTGGGGTCAATGGTTTGATTCTGCTTGAAGGCAAGTTTTTTGTGGCTGCTAATCATTCTTCTTCAATCAGGTGTTGTAATCCCCTCAGTCGTACGCAAGCTTCACAAACTTTTACATTTCTGAGCTCCATCAGCTGTATCTTAAATCTTGTACATAAGTGTGCTTAGTATACTTAATATACTTGGTATAATAACATTATCTTAGCATAGAAATTTAATGAAAAAAAGTGCACTTGAGTAAAAGGCAAAAATAAAATAAAAAATAAAAAATACTTATTAGTATAGTATATTACAGTATAAAGCAACATCTCAAACCAATAGGCCACTATGGCATCCAAGCTTGACATCTCCTTTTTGTGACTTTAAACCATTAGACAGGAAGAAAACTACAACTTATTTAAAAGTTATATCAACATAAACATTACAGAGCTTTATAGCAGTAGATTTGACTCTATTACGAGAACATTTTAGAATTAAAGATATATAAAAGAACTACAATTGATTGTTATTTGCTGGGTTAGAGAACGGAAAGTAAAACGACCCGACTCAATAAGAGCTGAAGGCTAGCACCTGAAGCCGCGCCGCTCATGGGCGTTCAAGACGTGAAATGATTATCAGCTGAATGAAGCTGAAAAGCAGGAGCACTGAAAAAAGATTAGCATAAAAAAAAAAGACTAAAGTTTGAGTTTCATTAAACATCTTTTTCACTTTGAATTTTTTGGCTTCACTTTCAATACAGAAAATTTCCCTACATTTATTTCAGTTTCAAAATTAAGATGTTTAGTCACAATTATATTTTTCAATGGCAATTTTTATTTTCAGTACCAATATTTATTTTCAGTTTCATTTCAAGCTGATATCATCCTGATCCCATAGTTTGGAGCATCCTGCATTATATATCATGTCATTTTCTGGAAGTTACACTGCAAATCGCTGCCATGAGAGGAGAAGCAGAGGATCAGCTACAACCTACAGGTGTGACATATAACTGACATATTTTCTTAAAGTTGTGTACGGACAGCTGAGATTCTACATGAAGGAAATGATTTTCCCCCACTCATTGAGAGCCAGATAGCCTCTGACCAGCAGAAGTGTGTTTTGATGGTTCGGTTTGTTCCTTGTGTGTCTTGTTGTAAACATAAAATAGTTGGATTATGAATTCATTTTTACTTTGATCAAAGCATTCGCTACACTGAAAAAAAAAAAAGACTTGTTGGATTCACACAGTTTAGAGAAATTTATGCTGGTTCAACCAATTTCAATTAAATGACATTGTCCAGATGTATATGAATTTGGTTGAACCAGCATATATTTACTGGATGAAGAACCTGCGATCATTTATATTGTGTTAATCCAATGGGTTTTTTTTTTCAGTTTACAAGTGATTTTGTCGCCATCTCTGATGGCAAAAGGTACTGAACTGAGAAAAATATTGATTCCAGGGCTTTTAAAATGTGTGATTAAAGATTTCTTAAGGGGGAAGAGACATGAATAATCTGAACAACTCGAGGTACGGTGGCAGAAATTGAGCTAAAAAAATCAGCATGGTATTTTTAGAGGAAGATTTCTGATTTCTACATTTTGGGTGAATACTCAACATAAAACAAATTAACATACAGTACAGACCAAAAGTTTGGACACACCTTCTCATTCAGTGTGTTTTCTTTATTTTCATGACTACATTGTAGATTCTCAATTAAGAGCATCGTAACTATGAATGAACACATGATCTATGGAATTACTGTATGTACTTAAACAAAAACGGTGAAATAACTGAATACACGTGTTATATTTTAGATTTCTTAAAGATTTTTTGTACTGTATTTAAGGGGAATCTTATCATTTGAGTTGGAAATGAAAACCAAATGAACACTTTTTACCTATATCATTTTAAAATTTGATGCAACATGAAGGCTGTTTAATGCTATGATGAAAATACAAACATGGACATAAAAAAGAGTCATATTCAATATGGATTTACACTGATCACAAATGGATCTAAACTTCTCCCGAAAGAATCCAAGTGGCACCAAAGTTGTCTGGGTGAGTAAATGAACGTAATGCATGCTGAAAAGAAGGTTGAAAAAAATGGTATTTCCCCTTTAACGCTACTTTTTATTAATTGTAGATTGAACATGTTTTTGCATTAAAATCAAAAAAAGGATCGTACTGAATTTCTCTTACAGAAAAATACACGAGTTTCACATGGGCCAACTGACATTGAATCACAAATAAAAAGTCTGTGATGAATGTGAAATTCACATGTGGAAATGTGTCAAAATACAACAACATGTAAAATGTGTAAAAAACATGTGACCACCTGTGTTTTGTACACCTTTAACATGTGAATTTAGAACATTTTCATGATAAAAAATTGTGATACATTGTATGTAAACCCATGGGATAACACATAAACCACACGCTAAACGTGTTAATTTCCATATAAAACCTACATGTGAAAAAACGTGTGAAACTCATGTGTGATAACATGTGATCCCGTTATGAAGATTATGTTCAAACCATATAAGTTTTCCATAAGTTTTTTTTTCTTAATTCAAAAACATTCTCAATTTATATCCCAGCCAAGAATTGATAAAACATATCCAGTGTTATTTTGATATTAGATTATTTAAAGCTAGGCCTCTATCTAATGAAAATTAATTGAGTACAGTAGTGACGTATTTATAATCCCACCGCACTGTATGTGGAATATAGCATCTAAATCCCAGAACAAATAAACACTTCAGGGGCCTTCCTAAGTACAAGGAGAATATCGCTAACAATTCATGACAAAACAAGGTTTGGGGGGAGATAGTGCCTTATTATGCCTGCCCCCGATTGACTTCCATTATATTTTCATTGGCTGGCCGCCCCTTGGCATAAAGTCCAGTTAAACAGCTTGGTGTATCTCCAAACTTCTCTTGGTGAGTCAAAAAAGCCAACAAAAAAACAACAAAAAACAAATTCCCCTTTAGGACCACAGTGTTTCATGATTCAAGTCTTTGCATACAACCCAGGATGGATCTGGGATTTTTGTTTTAATCCTGCCCTATAGCGTCTGAATATCAGAGCTAAAATAAAGACTTCTCAGACTTGACAACTTTTTTCCAATCTGTAATTGTCTGATTATGGTGAGCCTGAGTGAATTGCATTCTCAGAGATCCCATTCTTTACTCATTATCCTCATCATCTCCACCCATTTTCCTCCTGCGACATCAACAAGACCTTTTAATCCACCAACTGCAGCTCAATGGGTATGTTCTCTATTTCAGGCCCCGATCTACCACCCGGAGAGATGGCAACAATGGTGAAAACCCAAAAAGATCAACAGTTTCTTTATTGGTCAGAGCAACCACCTTATCTACTTTCTTTCCCATTCTGATGCTCAGTTTAAGCTCAAGCAGGTCGTCTTTACTACGTCACGTTGCCTAAATGCAGAGTCACTGATTTACTGTTTGTGTTAACACACAGCTGAAGAGGTGAACCTGCTTTAGAACCTGAGGACTGATGGAAAGTTGAAGAACATTTACAATTACCTTTTTTTTCTACAAGTTGTAGCTCTAAAGCATGGAACATTTAGGTTTAGCCTTTGTTGTGGCTGGATTCCATATAGATTTATTTGAGGATAAGGATGATGCAGTCTCCATTGGAGTTTGTCACATATCAAATAGGAACAGAATATAAACCCATCTCTTGGGTAATTGCTCTATCCCCATCAAGACATGGGTGGGCCTCCCTCTCCGTAAACTCTGTGTGCCTCAGACTGTGCTGCACCTGCAAGCTCTGTGAACTTATCCAGTGCAAAGTTACAGTTTATTGTTCATGTGAATGGACTCACACTGTGACTACTCTGAGTTCATCAGAGTGACAACCCGGGGGAAGAAACTTTTCTTGTGTCGGGTGGTTTTGGAGTACAGTGCTCTGTAACGCCGGCCTGAGGGAAGGAGCCTAAACAGATAGTGGCCAGGCTGTGAGGGGTCAGTGGTGATTGTCCTGGCCCGCTTCCTGACCCTGGAGCAGTACAGGTCCTGAATGGAGCAAAGATCATTACCTATGATCCTCTCTTAGGACCTGACTGTTCTCTGCAGTCTGTCCCTGTCTTGCCTGGTGGCGGATCCAGACAGAGATGGATGCGTTGAGGACAGACTGGACTATTGCTGTGTAGAAGATGGTCAGCAGCTCCTGAGGCAGGTTGAACTTTCTGAGCTCAGGCGGAAAGTCCAGCCTCTGCTAGGCCTTCTTCCTTATAGTGTCTATGTGGGAGGTCCACTTCAGGTCAAGTGTGATGGTGGATCCAAACAACCTGAAAAACTCCACTGTGGGGACGGGCCTGTTGAGGATTGTGAGAAGAGATGTTGATGGGGGTCTCTTCCTGAAGTCCACTGTCATCTCCACAGTTTTGAGCGGGTTTAGCTCCAGTTGGTTCTGACTGCACCAGAGGACCAGCTGTTCCACCTCCCTTCCATATGCAGACATGAGTCCAATGATGGTGGTGTCATCTGCAAACTTCAGGAGTTTCACAGAAGGGTCCCTTGAGGTGGAGTCAGTGGTGTAGAGGGAGAAGAGCAGTGGAGAGAGAACGCATCTCTGGGGGACGCCGATGCTGAGGGACCGGGTGCTGGATATGAAGTTACCCAGTTTCACAGTTTTTGCTGTACACGAGAACGTGACGACATTCCCGCCTTAAAGCATTCCAGTTTGTCTCGCTACACTCCGAATCGGAAAGAACATGGACGCTTTCAGGGCAGCAGCTGTCGAGGGGCAGGCTAGTTATTGCTATTGTTGTTAGCGGCAAAGCATCTTAAGCAGACCAGCATGAAAAACAAAGCTGTACATTGTATTGCACACACAGCAAGGCAGTGCAATGCATGAATTGGGACCGGATTAAAGCAAAAATGTAGTCAAGTGTGTAAGAGCATTTAAAAACGACATTAAAATGACCAACAGTGCAAATACAAAGAAAATATATCTCAACTACGGGCGAAGCCATCTTTGTTTCCAACTTGCTCCACCTCTACTCGGTCTACTCTCAGAGCTCCGAGTTGGAGCTTGTATATTTCGACCTAAAGGGGGCGTGTCTCTGTGAAATGAGGCGAGACAACTGCGAGATTTCCGACTTCCCGACTTGGAAAGATTAACTGGAATGCAGCATAATTTAAGGCCTTGAATTTAGCCCCTTTAAGAGCCTTGAATATTCCCTCTTCGACACGCCATCTTAAACGTCATCACAGTATTCTCGAAGCGCCATCTATCTCATCTGAGCCCAGCGTGGCTGCTGGTGTACTTTAGTCTCCGACCTGACCGCATTACATGTTCGGGGTGGCCTCAGGCGGAGCTGGGACCGCTACAGTGGGGAATGGGGGGATCCGAAAACACCAGCCCCTCGTTGTTATAGGAGCTATTGTCCCACGCTGGTTCAAGCATAGCCCTCCGAAAGACCAACTACAATGCTGAGGTGCTGTCCATCTGTCTGCAGTTAGTGAAAGTTTATAATATGTAGACAGCGTTGGACGTGCTGTGATGGAGACTGGCGTGGTTCATGTTTACTCCGCCAGAGAGGCTGTGAGGAAGCTGTTCATGGCTCACTTCTCGGCGGAGGGAGCGGGGCCTTTGCAGCCACTATGGCTCTTTGAAGAGCCACCACCATACTTCTTAAAAGCATTCCTGTCTAAATAGTTTGACCTCTTTATAATGTTTATATGTTTTATCTTTATATATATTTTTTTCATTCCTTTCGCTGTAGAGAAAACAGATGGCGTCATGTAGCTCGGGGTGATTAGCCACAGTGTTAATCAGTATTTCCTCCGTCATGCTGATGCTGTGACTCCGTTTTTTTTTCAAGAAGGCATTGCGCAATTTGGAAAAATAACTAGGTACATACTAATTTCCACAGGTGATACTGATCGCTGTTGAGGACATTCTGCTTTTGTGCTCGGAGAGCGGGGGAGGGAGGACTGTGGAAAGACACGGGCAGTAATCATTTTGATTACCACTCACGGATCGTTGGTTTGAGGTAAGGGCATATATAGGAGGAATCAGGCATTCAGTGCTCAACACAGCGTCTGTAATAGTTTTAAAAGATTACTCAAACATACATAAATTAACCTTAGGAACACTTTAGGCATGTTTTTAAGGTAGGAATTACATAGGCATGTGATCAAAAGCTTTAAAAAGTGGATTTTACATGCCACCCCCTCCTTTAAGTGTTTCTGACAGTATTCTCCAGGCCGGTTTACTCCAAAAGTAAAATAAAATTCAGAAATTGTGGTTTATTGCTTTGGTGTGCCACCCCAAAATTTTAAGTGGCTCCATCTGCCCCCCCCCCCCCTATGAAAAAATTCTGGAGGTGCCACTGCAAGTATTAGGGATCATAATGTTTCAACTCTCGCTGATCCCTCCATTCCTAATACCACCTTATCTCTCTTTGACCAGTTTGAACCAGTTACGCGGAGTTCTGTTGAGGGATTGATTAGCTCTATGAAACCCTCAGGATCCTAGAGGGACCCGATTCCATCTAGTCTTTTTAAGGAAGTGTATGGCACTTTGACCCCTTTCAAGCTTTATGTCTTAAATACTTTTCTGGCGGAGGGGATTATGCCTGGAAATTTCAAGCATGCTGTTATGGCACCACTACTGAAAAAGCCTGGTCTTGATCCCTCTAAGCCTGACAGTTTCAGGCCTATTGCTAAACTTCCATTTTTAGATGAACATAGTATATTCAAGGAATTTCAATCTGATGTTTAGAATCATCATATCACAGAGTCAGCATTACTGAGGGTTTTGAATTACATATTTTTAGCTACAGACAATGGCCAGTGTGTCATTTTGGTTCGGTTGGACCTAACAGCTGCCGTCGACACAGTGGATCACCAGATTCTTCTGTCTCACTTAAAGAGCTGGGTTGGTATAAGGGGTACAGCTCTAAAGGGAATGAGTCTTAGGCCATTTTCACATGTGTGGCCGTGCCAGAATACGGCCAGAGAAAATGCTAATTTATTCTGTTCAGATGGCACGTATTTGACTCGTACTGGAAGCCAGTGTTTTACTACACCTAAACAGCAAATAATTCTGTAGTTATCCAACAAACAAGGGAGTAAGAAGTACCAACATCAAAAAACGAGCGACAGCCTAGAATGTAAACAACCTGGTCTACTGGACAACTGCATCTACAGGGTGAGTGTTGTAGTAAACCCGCCGTTTTGTAACCTGCTGTGCTGCTATGTAATGCTTGAATCGTGTTGTTTTGGTATTTTTATGGTCGTGAGGTGATTCTGTATTTTTGGCCGGCGGTGTCGTTCTTTTCGCGTGGAGAGCGTCTATCGTCTTGAGTACGGTCAGAGTACAGGTTGTGTTCACATGATCCGTGGCCGCTCGTACCTGGACTCGGATACTACCTCCAAGGCAGGTTTCTCTGGCTGTATCCTGGCACGGTCCAGTCTGTGTTCACATGGTACGAACTAAGTGGATTTTTAACAAATACGGTATCCGAGTACGGACTACCGTACCATGTGAAAAAGCCCTTATTTAATGAACTAAAGCTTTAGTTTAAGGGTTGGAGCCACCGAGTCTTCTCCAGCGCCTCTCATGTGTGGAATACATCAGGGCTCGATCCTGGGACCTCTTTTTTTCTCTTTATACCTTCTTCCCATCTTGAGAAAGCTTAGTATTGCCTTTCACTTCTATGCTGATGACAGTCAAACTTATGTTCCTCTGAAACAGCCTATTCTACCAGCCATCTACATGAGTGTATTGAAGAAATCAAGGCCTGGTTGGCCCTGAACTTTTTATATTTTAATAAAAGCAAGACAGAAGTCTCGTTATTCAGGCCTAGCTTTAATTTTCACCCTCCCCTTGATTCCCTTAGCCAGTATGTGACTCCCCAAGATATTAATCTGGGGGTCAGGCCCGATTCTGGCCTTAAATTTGATGCTCAGGCTAGTTTCTTCCATCTAAGATAACTGGGAAGGCTAAATCTCTTTTTTCTTTACATGATTTCTAATTCATGCTTAGTTCATGCCTTTGTCACAAGTCGCCTTGACTATTGTAGCGCACTTTATGTTGGGCTCAGTCAGAATTTGCTCTCTCGACTGAAGATGGTCGAGAATGCTGCTGCCGACTTTTAACTGGGACCCACAAAGGGGAGCATAGTACCCCGGTGTTGGCATCTCTTGACTGGCTCCCAATCCATTTGATAATAGATATTAAAATTATTTTATTTGTATTTAAATGTCTTCGAATCCTTGTTCCACCGTATCTGTCTGAACTTCTGAGTCTGTATACTGCGTCCCGTTCTTTGAGATCTGTGGATCAGTTATTGTTGTCTATTCCCCCCAAAAAATAGGAAGACAAGAGGTCCGTGCCTTTTCTGTTGTTTCCCCAAAGTTTTGGAACGCTTTGCCCCTCCAGATTTGGCAGGCAGACTCGCTTCCAGTTTTTAAAACTTTTTTAAAGACTTATTTCTTTTCTCAAGCTTTTAACTCCAATTCATGCGTTGGGATTTTACTTCCATTTCTTGTACTTTCTTTTATCCTATTTTTATTGTTATTGTGTGATTTTCTTCTGTCTGTACAATACTTTGTTCAACTGCGTCGTGTTGAAGTGCTGTATAATAAAGGTTGATTGGATTGGATATGGATTGATAGGCCTTCAGTGTGGTTTATTTGCCTTTTTGGCTAGTATGCTTGTAAAACTGTAAAACACTGGCCTCTTCAGACGTACAGACATTTGTTTTTTATTACACTGAAGTTAAGCCACAAGCCTTAAGAGGGGGATTGAGGGAAAATATCCATAAAGTTACAGAGTGCGTCTTTTAGCCTGTTCTTAAAAATAGACAGAGTATGCCTAAATGACTAAAACTGGGAGCTGGTTCAACAATAGAGGAGCCTGATAACTCCCATTCTACTTTTCCTTAATTCTACAATGATATACGATGGAGCTTGAATATTAAGGACTTTTTACATAAGGAGGAGGATTTTAAGCTCAATTCTGGATTTAACAGGGAGAAAATGGAAAAAAGCTAAAAAAGGAGAAATGTGATCTATTTTTTTTAAATATTCATCAGAACTCTTGCTGCAGCATTTTGGATCAACTGAAAGGGTTTAATTGCATTTTGTGAACTTCCTGATTGTAAAGAATTACACTAGTCCAGCCTTGAAGTAGGAAATGCATGGACAAGTTTCTCAGCACCACTCCTGGACAGGATGTTTCTAATTTTAGCAATATTTTGGTGGTGAAAGAAAGAAATCTTGGAAACCTGTTTAATATGTGATTTGAATGTCGTGTCTTGATAAAAAAAAACAAAAAAACACAGAGGCTATTCTCAGAGGCCAGTTTAAAGGCATCCAGTTGATTCATTGCTTTCTGGGCTGGGTTAATACCACAGTGTTTCAGGATCCCAGCTAGCTACAACCCAGGACGGATCTGGAAATTTTATGTTGTCTCAATTAACCCCACAGAGAGATGGCAACAATGGTGAAAACCCAAATAGATCAACAGTTTCTTTATTAGTCAGAGCAACCACCTTACCTACTCTCTTTCCCGTTCTGATGCTCAGTTTAAGCTCCAGCAGGTCGTCTATTCTAAGTTAGGTTGCCTAAATACAGACTCGTTGCCATGTGATTGGCTGATTTACTGTTTGTGTTAACACACAGCTTAAAAGGTGAACCTGCTTTAGAACCTGGAGACTGATGGAAAGTAGATGAACATTTACAATGACCTTTTTTCTACAAGTTGCAGCTCAAAAGCATGAAAAATTAAGGTTTAGCTTTAAATAGCTGACACCTGTGTTGGTGATGTAAACACAGCGAGAGAGATGAGCTGCTGCTGCTGCATCCTGTGTGGACGTGGAGCTCGCTCTGTGGCTGATGACTCAGTTCCTGAACGCTGAGTGATACCGTGAGTGATTTACAAAAAGACACCAAACAAATGTGGCAGACAGGAGGAGAAGAAGAAGACTGGCAGCGGTGGGTTTTTAAGAAATATGGGTGGAAGAGGGAGAGTGGGGGGAAGGAAAAGGTTAAGATGGAAAGATTGGTGGTAGGTGTGGGAGACAAACTATAAGGGTGATAAAAGAGTGATGTGAAGATAAAGTCCAAATTTCCAATTTTATGCAAATAAAGTTGATTTTCTTTAGCAGATTTTCTCACTATTCTGCAGATATTTGCTGTATTTCTGACACAACATAATAAGAGAGGCCAAAAACATCCATTGAAGCTTCCTGAGATCAGGCCTCAGAGGCGGCCAGTCAAGTTTGAATTCTTCAAACCACAAAACTTAACGTACACGAGAGGCTGAAGAGAGCAGCAGTGAGTAAAAAGGGTGAGAGGAGAGGATGGGGGAGGGCGGGAGATACAGAAACAGAGAGGAAGAGAGAGAGAGAAATCTTCAAGTCTAAAAGTTAAGGACTGAGAAACACTGCAGAGGAAGAGGATCACAAGAAAAAAGGAAGAAAAATAAGGCGAATAAAAAGGGAAACTGCTGCCTCCATCCCTGATGATCAAAGCTTGATATTAGAATAAAACAAAACTGTGGGAGACAGTTTGAACCGTAACGATGAAGCTGTTTCACCTTTGCTTCCTGGGTGAGTTTACCTCAACTACTAACCGACTTTTTCTCTCAGCTTCTTTGGCTTTCAAGCTTCATAGTTTTAACAAAAAACCAGAAAGATGCTCATTCTGCTTTCTAATATTAGACATCTTTCACTTCTCTAATTCAGGGGAGGCAAACATTTCTGGAGGGTTGCTTCGCAGTGACCAAGTTCTCATAAATGAGCTAATATAGCCACTGATTTACTCATGTGGAAATCCTCAATTCAGTCACAAATCTGCATTTGTATGATTTCCACTGATTTTAAGAGTTGTTTGATGCCTTCCATGCAGGAAGTAACACAGAGCTGGCATATTCTGCAGCGAGCTCAGGTTTCCGCCAAAATTACCTCTTTTTTTTTTGTATATGCAAAATGATGTAAGTGCTAAAGTGTAACCTTTGAATATTTTATATTTAGAGAAGTAACAAAAACATAATTATCATGCAGCTCAAATTTAGCAAAGATGGGTGTGTCCAGAGAAGCTAAATAATTGTAATTTGCATTTGTATTCAAGTAAACTTCTTAAGAGGCATACAAATCAACTTTTTCACGTTACACTTCTAATTTACGTCATTATCCATTTGAACAATTATGGATATGCAATATTGGTTGATCTTTTTCCAGAAATCCAGCTATTAACATGTAACGGGAACGTCATTGAAAGGAGACCAAAATAAAGGTCACTGTAGCCACAAAATCTCAAAAAAGAAAGACAAAAGAACATGTGGGGGACGATTGTACGGTGCAAAGATTTATGGGTAATGTGTTTGTGTTATTTGTAGAAGTTCTCCGTTGTACACTATAGTTCATGTTCCAAATGTAGCTGTGCTCCTTAGTTATCCATTGACTTATATTGTTATCAGTGTTTGGTGGTTATTGTCCGTGCACCATCATAAAGACGGCGGCCCAGGGGAGGGGATTTTGTGCCTTGACCCTCATGAGCATGTTGTGCAAGAATGTGGGAGGTGCAGTCGGATTGATCTCTCCAGTAACTCATTTCCTGGGTGATGTCCAGCTAGAAATCTTTTTTACTACTGAATACAAATGTGTCATAAAGCATTTGTTTGAAACATATATTTGTGAAAAGGACATTATATGTACCTTTCCCAATACCCCATTTGGGTTAAACTTCATCTGTTAATATACAGATTAGATATTTGGAAATCTGAGATTCTTGTGGTTCCATTATGTATGCTAATCAAGGATACAATCATAACTGTGGGCACGGTAAATGCTTTTGTCAAACCACTCAGAAAGAGAAATAATGTGCAACTCGACGTTTGAAACCACATATCATTGATAGAACATATCCATACAAAAAACTTATTTTTAATTCCACAAGGGTCCAGGTATTGTCCTCAAAAATAATACCTGGTCCACAACAAGTCTTGCATCCACAATCTGCCACTGAATACCTTGAAATCCCCTCCTTGTGTGTATGTTTCACTAAGTTTTCGTCATAACTACCATTAGCATTCTCATATTGGCCTAAAAGTAACACGGTAGCTCTCTTTTTCTTTTTTGTGATGTTTATTGGTGGCTAGCAAACAACAAATTGGTGCATTACCACCACAGACTGCAGGGAGTGTAGACCAGAATGTCCTTCCTAAGACTGGGGATGTTTTCGCATGCTTTAGCACCTGTTTATGCTAGCTTTGCTTTTGTTTTTATTAAGCCAAACTCCAGCGTCAATTATGGCATACGTCCGCATGAACGTATCTTCTTCACTGCCTCCTAAAGTCCTGATTAAAACCATACATAACCCTCTGTGTTCTCCTTGGGTCTTTATATTGCATGGTTGCAACTTAATTTATATGGGCGTTGTAATCTGTTTTGGGTGGGCCCAGGCAGCCCCCCTCGCTCTGCCCATTGCCAATGGGCCTGTGCAGAACTTGAATCCCTCTTCGGATAAAGAGAATGAAACTGGGCTTTTTGGATTTGACTGAACAATTTCCACATGGATCTTACATTTTTATTAATTGAAGAACTGACACCACCCATAATTCTAGAAGAGTGATTGAAATTCAACATTGTTTTAGGATCACTGAGTTTAAGATTTACAGCTATTATATTATTTTCTAGAATATGCTAATGTTCATTTCTCTAAAAGACAGTTTTAAAGGATATTAAACCAGTTAAACTTTAAGGTTCGCAGCAGATAATAGTATAAGGGTGTGAGCAGAGAACTTGAGAATTGCTTATCTTCTTTCTTAGACTTTTATCATCTCTTTGCTCGCATTTTACACCAACGTTTGCCTTTTTCACACATCTGAAAAGTAGCTGCAGCTTCAAGAAGCCTGTCAGTCAGCTGTTACCAGTAAATTTCTGCCTACATAGTTTACCCTCTGATTCGAGGAGCAAACTATGACAGTGCTTAAAAAAAACATATTTGAATGTCTTGGCTAGGGTCACATTACATTCATGATAGCGTATTGTTTTGTATAACTTGTCTTGTTCTTTTGTTGCAGTTCTAGCAAATTTGGGTGTTTCACAACCATTAACATCACCTGCTCCTCTATCGTCGGCTGATGTGAAGCAAAAAGGTAACAATTAACCTACTAAACACACTGTTGTCATGGAAATCTGGGTGTCTGAGAGGCCTTGGATGAGAGAATAAAACAAAAGTGTCAGGCATATTCGTACATAGTTTATTTTACGTGCATGGAGGGTCTCCTGCATGAGTTTATATAGCAGTCAGCCACACCCTATTGAATCAGCTTCTGTCCAATCATTACATCATACAGTTATGGTAAGATAACTAACACTCTGTTCTGTACATCAGAGGATAATCACAAGAGCAATCACAGAACAACATGGAATAGGTAAACACAGGATGTGTCATGAGGCAATATTGGATGTTTCACTTCAGTAGTCAGCAGTAAACAAAATATATAACTTGACAATCAGAAGGTACTTTAGAACAAGGAACATTTTGTATAATCTGTCAGAAAGAGAATCACTGGACAAGAGATGGTAACAAGGGAATATGAGATGTTTACATAGAATTGGTTCTTGTCTGTACTTTATCATATCAGTATAACGTTCTATCTAGACATGAGTAACACAGTCAGAATTAAAAGGCAACAGCACTAATTCAAATAAGAACTATCTATGTAATAAAAGAATGCTTACAGTAAAGATTCCCACTACATCATTAACACTAATTCATATAAGAATTAACTTTATCTAAGAAGTAAGAGAAGGCAATACATTTTACCATTACACACAAGATTTGCTGTGAAATACATTTTGGACTGCATCCTATAGGCAACGAAAAAACATAATAGTTCTGCAAATTATTGAACTAAGAATTGCAGATGTTGTAGGAATTACAATTATTTTTTGACACCTTTGGGATGCAGCATTTCCATGTCATAGTTGTTCTTTAAATGCTCAGTCTACTACTTACCAATAATTTCTGATCTAAAATAATCCTAAAGGTATTAATCCAAAATGTACAATTCTGTGTTAATTTTTACAATCCTGGACACTCCTACTAAACTGAACCATCATTATCTGCTTTTTTTGTTTTCCACTTTTTGATTGTTTTCTTTTTCTGATTTACTTCTAGAAAATACGTCTCCCCAACAACTAAATAGAACAACACAAAACATGGATGTTAATCAAAAAGGTAAAAACGTCTTCCTTTAGTAATTCATTGCTGATTAAGATGCTTTGTCCCATCCATCCATCCATTCATCCATCCATCCATCCATCCATCCGTCCATCGAAACAACAAACCATCGATCCATCCAAACAACAAACCATCCATCCATCCATCCATCCATCCAATTATACCTTTATCCATCCATCCATCCATCCATCCATCCATCCATCCATCCATCCATATATACATCCAAACAACAAACCATCCGTCCATCCATCCATTTATACCTTTATCCATCCATCCATCCATCCATCCATCCATCCATCCATCCATACATCCAAACAACAAACCGTCTGTCCATCCATCCATCCATCCATTTATACCTTTACCCACCCATCCATCCATACATCCAAACAACAAACCGTTGGCCGTCCATCCATCAATCCATCCATCCATCCATCCATCCATCCATCCATCCATCCATCCATCCATCCAATCCATCCATCCATCCATTTATACCTTTACCCACCCATCCATCCATTATCTATCCATCCATTAATTTATACGTCTATCTATCTATCTATCTATCTATCTATCTATCTATCTATCTATCTATCTATCTATCTATCTATCTATCTATCTATCTATCTATCTATCTATCTATCTATCTATCTATCTATCTATCTATCTATCTATCCGCCCGTCCATCCTACCCCTATCTTCCCCTCCCTCCACAGAGTCTGAGAGGTTGGGCCACTTCAACACATAACGAACTATTATTACTCCCTATCAGAAGAAAAAGTTTGTAAAATTAGAAGAATTTCCTTTAAAAAAATAAAGGAAATTAATCATTTTTGGCTTCACTGTACTCCCTCCAACCCATGAGACATGCCACAAAACCTCCAAACGGTGGTGCCTAGGCCTTCTCACATTCTTGAACCTCCTTCTCTGACTCGCTGTAAAGATGAAGAGCAGGACTTATTATTCAAGATCCTAAGGGTTTCCAAATCAGACACTCAGCTTTCAGGTACTAGACCTTGAGCTCCTTTGCAGGGACACCAGAAAAAATAATAAGAACTAATCCAGGCAGAACCCCAACTGGAAATGATCTTGTATCATGATGGGAGGACAGATACAGGGACTGACTAGAAACCAAAAGAATCTGGATTGACAACATTCTTGATAATAGCCTCTATCTGGGTGGGACGTTCTGTTCCAAACCTCCAGCACTAGGCCCTACTTTTCCTCTCTTTGCTAGCATGTTCTCGAGGGTAAGCAAAAAGTCCTTCGTTAGATTCAGGTTGATGGCTTCCACCACTGCTCTGTACCCATCAGCTCTAAAGATGTTAAGGGTCTGCAGGTCACCTCAGTTAAGGTGTTGAGATGATCTCAACAGATCTAATTTATTTAAAAGCTAAATGCTTAATGTTATGTATGCCATAACTGTTAAGAAAAGAGTCTACAAATTACTATAAATGCTTTAGGTACTGATATTTTGGTTGAGAAATGTTAAAGACACTGCTGCTGTTTTTATAAAATGCTTCTCCCTACATCAATTTAAGTTCTTGAAGTGTTTGATCTTGGATTACTCTTTAGAAAATATCTGTTGTATCATATTGTCTTTTGTGTTTTACACAGAAGATCTCAATATCTCGACAACACCTGAGGACCTCAGTGGAACCACAGAGGAAACTACCAACACATCAGCGGCAACTACATTGTCACCAATATCACTGGCCACAGTCCAACTACCATCAGGAACCACGGTAACGATTGTAAATAATTTTCTGTTTTGTCCAGTGGGTGGAGTTTAAACTAGAACATTCACTCAGGCTTAAAGACCCACCCCAATGAAAATCATGTTTTTTGTGTTGTTAAGCTGTTTTTGTGGCATTTTTCTGATGCTAGAGGACATATATTATGCTCAAAATTATATTTCTGAGTTTTTCTGCATTAACACTGTTTAAAACTGACTGCTTTTGTGATGTAGCAGCTGTACTAGGCTGGCCACGAGCTGCTGCTCGCTTTAACCGCCTGCTCAGGCTTTGAGCAGAATGTACATATGTTTTATATAATTTGAAAGCTAAGAGTCTTGTGATTCTTATATATACCAATCATGGATACAATTACAACTGTAAACATAGCGGGCACTTTTGCCAACAAAGACACACACCTACACACATGTGCAGGAGATAGAATATGCAACTTACCCCATCCTTGTGTAATAACTGTAACAAAACTGATCCATCTCGAATAAAAACTGTCTTTTTACATCCATAAGGGTCTGATTAATGTCATCCAGCAAAGTGGTTTGTCCAACACAATAATAAAGCCCATAAAAGATGTCACAATGACATTCTGAGGCATCCACTAGTACACACTCTACTGTATGTTCCTAGTCCTCGTCCTAGCTGGCATCTGGCTGGATAGTGTGGATATTCCACCGATAATGTGACAGGCTATCAGCTAGCGGGAGATCTAGCGTAAATAAAGAGCTATAAGGGGTGGGGGAGTAACACATTTGGAGTCTAAAAAATACATTTTTATTGTATTTATTAACCAGGAAAAGATTAAAACACTTGGCCCTGAATCAGCAGGTTGCTGTTCTGCAAAATGTTATAACTCTGACACTCAATCCTGAATACCAAGACAAGACAGAACAATCATACAATCTTCATTAACAGAAAATTTGATATAGTGAATATATTTCCCATGGCTTATCTATTTGTAATAATAGCTGAAACAGACTTCAACATCCTTGGTGCTCAAAGGGAATTAATCACAGTTCCTTCCTTCCAGCAGCTGTTAAACTTTAAAATCGTCACTGCTCCCAAAAAACTCAATAAGTGTTTACATTTACATTTACTTGCGCTTGCTAATGAGCTAGTGTTGCTACACTCTTTCTACACCGTACGATATAGCATGGGCTTTGTGACTTTGTCGTGAAACGACATAATAATAATAATAATAATTTATGGACCACTGGGAACATCTTGAAATAGCTCAGAAGTTGATCGAAGTGGGTTTTTAAAGTCATCAAGTCAGAAATAATAATAATAATGAATCGGATCCCTGGTATTCACAAGGATTACAGAGCACAGCTTTTGTCTCACCAAGAACAAGCAGAAACATTGCCTCCAGATAAACTAAGGAAAACTAAATATCCCCAAAGTGTCCAGAAGCAGCAAGTCAAAGAGTAAAATGTTTGTAAATCCTGAGTATGATGGTACAGAATCATCCCTGGTTTTAATCCTGACTTTTTTCAAACATACTGTTTGAGAATAAGAAAGAAATGACGATTTAAGGATTAATTTTAGGGTTAGGGCAAAAGATTAGATTTTTTATATAGATTATGGAATCTGCTGTTCCTACTCTCACACTTTAACTGATTTGTTGGAGAAACTTTAAAATGTCAACCGCAGAGATGCTCCTAAAATTATGAGTAAGCTCTGAACCACAGCAAAATGTAATTAATTGTCCCTGCAATTAATAAATTATAGCATGGCGCTGCACATTAAATTCAAGTCATTATCATTTCCCACATCATCTGTGCGCCTGAAAGACAGCTGTGGTCATTTAGAAAATATTTGTTGCATAAAGTTTTAAAAAGTTTTCTTTTATAAAGTGTTTTACGTGTGGGTTTAGTCCATCTACAGCACCACTATTGCTCTAGAAAAACACCACACAGGAAATGAGCAACTGGGTTATAGTGCAAGGCCCACCATAAACAAGTAAAGGCCTCTGAAATACAGGCCACTATTCATAACTTCAGGAGTAGATACAAATATTTTAGAATTTCAAAAGCTTTCAGATGTAAGAGGACTAAGAAAAAGAGAGAATGTCAGAGTTATTTGATGTAAAGCTTGTTATAAACACAAACTGATGTGTCTGTGTTTCTGCTTCAACAGACAGAGGGACAAGAAAATGTAACTGGTAAAGGACCCGCCGATGATATAGGTTCTAAGACGACAGCTTCTGCTACGACCAAACCAGGTACCTCAGCAGCTTCATGCACGCTGCACATTTCAGCTCTGCCTCTGTTCATCTTCCTGTGCTTCAAACCACAACCCCTCACACGCCTGCCTTCTCTCTAACTGCTCGCAAGAAGCCACACAAACACATCAAAATACACCAAGTGTTGAACGGTTAGAGGACAAAAACATCAACTAAGAGATCTTTACCACCAAGTAACAAGATGTATGCTAACCTGCATTCATTTCTCTAGATAAAAGACGGAGGCATCTTTGTCCAATCTGCTTTTGTCTCGCTTAATCAGCTAGAGTAATTGTGCAAATATAACTATTTTTAAGTACATTTGTTATGTAAAATACACCTATTTACTCATTTGCTGTTGTACATTTATATAATTTTCTGAGCATCACTATGTGTAATTCTTCTGAGCATTATACCAGATCAGCTCTATGACCCTTTGATTTGTTTGACATCGGTGTTTAGTTTAGAAAATTCAAGCGCTGAAATTGGCTGAGAGCGACAGTACGAGCAGGAATTTCTATTTCTGCTATAACTGTCTCAGAAAGATTGTTTTTTCACTTCTTTCACTCCCACAGATGCTTTACTTCCGTGCAACATGTAACCGGCTACAGCATAACAAAAGAAACAAAGGAAACTGTTTAAACTTCTTGTGCGCACTTCTCACTGACTGGTTTTCCAAATCTGGAAGGTTTTAGGTGTTGTGGGTTGAAGGGAGGTTGAAACATAAGCTTTGTTTGCTCTGCGTGTGAATAATAATAATAATAATAATTTTAATTTTAATAAGTGAATTTGCTATGTGTCAAATAACTTTAAGTTAGAGCTCTGTCAATTGTAACACATAGGGACACAAGGTCTTTCTATGCTCTGCGATGGATATGTTCATATTTTTTTCTTTTTCTTTTTTGTTTCTGTAAAATATGAACTAAGGCTGAGAGATATGGATTAAAACAAATAATGTCTACGCTTTTTTTTCATGCCAAATTCGACTTTCAATATCGAGTGTTTTTTTCTCGGTTTTCTGTTCCTACAAAAATACAAATAAATCACAAATCATAGAAACATCAATTTTAAAACTTGATTTTATTTCCATCATCCAAATGATCTGAAATCAAAGTCCAAATAAATACACACCTTAAAATGTATTTGTAAAACAAGGCCTTGGGTGGACTGACATCAGTTTCAACTACGTAAACCCAAGTGAATTTTTTTTTTCCGGATTTTCCTTAGCTTTCCAAAAAACTCAATCTTAATACAGAAAATGTTATACAGTGAATATATTTCCCATGGCTTATGTATTTGTAATAATAGCTGAAACAGACTTCAACATCCTTGGTGCTCAAAGGGGCGTAATCACAGTCCCTTCCTCCCAGCAGCTGTTAAACTCCCAACAAACTCAATAAGTGTTACATTCATACTTTTACTTGCAAAGTTTTTCTGCTTGTTGTAAATAGTTTGTTGTTTTTTCTAAGCATTCATATCCAAACTAATATTGTATTTTTTTTCTCCCTACATTGCATATTTCCTTTAAAAAGAGTGTGCCATTTTTTATTAACTGTACTGTGTTATTTATACTCCAATCTCTAATTCTTATTTTCATGTTTTTGATTTCAAATTTAATTCTAAAATATTTTATTGATCCTAGAGGAAAATTAAGTAGTTGTTAAAGATGGTAGTTAGTAGGTTTCCTTTTTTTTAACCATTTAAATCTATATGCTTCCATCAGCTACATAAAGGAAACTGATGTTATATCAAAAGTCTGGAGTGAATATCTGGAACTTTCTGTTTCTTTTAGTGGCTGTTACTTCTACCACTGCAGCTTGGGGTAAAGTAGACTTTTTCTGCTCTATATTTTCTGCTAAGTACATATTTACTCTTTAAAAATTTTTTTATTTCATATTAGAGCCAAATTCATTGTGAGAGTCACTATGAGATGTATTATCAACCCAAACCCTGCTGAATATTTTAGCCAGGCACCATCATACTGCTAAAATTATACTCAAATAGGTGCAAGTAATCCATGCTTCATAGCTGATCAAGAAATAGTTTTCTTATTAAATGTGTATGTTTTGTTTTGTGGGTTTTGGCTGTAATCTTTGGGACGCTCCTAATTTTCTACTGAGTGTGGTTGGAGTCATAATGTACCAATGTCAATATCTTGTGCTGTCCAAATAGGTCACTTATTCTTTCTCTCTGTCTTTCAATCTAAAATCAGAATAATCAGCCGATAACTTCACTATTTTTGCTTTTAACAGGTTATATAATCCTGGTGTTGATACTCATTTTGATCGTAGCTCTGTGTATTATCCTTTACAAGCTCAGGAGGGCATCCAGGGTGAGAAACCAAAAAAATAATAAAAGAAAAGCTTCCTACCTTGATTAAACCAAGATTTAACATCTAAAACATATTTTTTCCTTTTGTTCATTTCTTTTTCAGACATACTCATTTGATCTCCAGCGCCCTGTGCCCTCCAGCAACGCGTACGAGGCCACTGGCACCTTCGGACAGGTCTACCTGGATGACCTTGGTAATCAACGCCATCCAAATGGCTTAAAATGTCTAAATACATGACAGCTTTAGTAAGAATGCTTTTATTCTGTGTGCTTATTACTCAGACCGAGCGTTTAACAAAGATGTGATCTCTGACGATCTCCCCACCACACCAGTACCCAATGGTACTAGTTCACAACTGGAGGAAAAGGCAGCCGAGGAAGAGAATGGTACCATTATTTGGTTGATGTTTTCCAGTCACGTTTAGAAAATTAAAGTATTAAGAATCTTGACAAAGATCTAAGTATTAGCTTGGTATGAAATTGGACCAAAACATGTCAGATACTTCTTCCAACATCCCCTAGGTGTGATTCAGCTGTAATATAAAACTATAAAAAATATATATATAATTTTGAGCAATAACCACTGCTTGTATCCATTGTTAAACAAACATTTGATGGTCAAGTCCCAGAAACAGGACCAAACTTTTTTAATGATTCATTCTCTGTGTCTTTCCCTTCCTCCAGCTCCTCCAGAACAGACAGAAGCAAACGATCTGCAGAGCTCCTCCTCTTCCTCCAGCAGCAGCAGCTCATTATCAGGACACGACCAAGAAGCCGCGAAAAAGTCAAACCAGATGAGCAGCACCAACTTGTTCTTTGATGCAGTTGAAGAGCTGCAGCAGCCGCAGCAGAACGAGAACAACAACAATCCATGTAGGCTAGTTTAAATTCTACACATCTACAATCAACAGGTCCTATAAAAAGTTGTTTTGGTGGAAAGAACCCAACTGCTAGAGGAGTTTTAAAGTAACTTAAAACTGAATTAAAACTCATTTTTTGGTGCAACATCTAGAAACAAAGATAAAGGAGCTCAGGTCACAAAAATGCTCACTACATTGGAATATTAAAAGCAATAAGCTATAGTTTGAAGGATTTAAATTCAACAAATTCAATGTGTAAAATACATTTCTCTTATATATAGGCAGAAAAGATATATTTCTCTATCATATGTAAATATCACAATAAACCCAATTATTAATTTACTGTATTTAATATTTTTGACATTTCTCCATACACAAAAAATGAGAAAATGAGATGCAAATCATATTTTTTTTCTGCCTCATGAGAAAGCAACACTGGCTACATTTACATGCAGCCAGTATTTGGGTTATGGTCACTATTCGGGTTATTATGCATTCAGAGAGAGTTACTCCTGTGTACATGTTATTTGTAATCAATTGGCATATCCCGATGGAAACCGTCATCTCCTATAAATCTCCCTGTCTCGCTACTTTCTGCCGTCAACAAAAGACATTGGGCCTGATTTATCTACGGTTTGCGCCGGTTAAACCTGGAGCAAGACGCAAACTATCCAATAAGGCGTTTCCCCAATCCTGCTTCTAAAAATATGCAATCTGGGCGTTTCTATAAAAAGGCGCAAAAATATTGGGAGGAAAACAGGCAAAGGAATAAGCGTTCCAGGCGCAATGTGATTCACTAAACATAAAAAAAATTTGTCTGTAATAACTAAATTATAATAATAAATCTGTCTTTAGCATTTCTGAAAGGCATGTTTTAATTTTTCCCAGAATTATTGGCAAATGAGAAAAGTCTTACACACACAACATAATCTATTAGTAATTAACACTCTAATGGCCATGAACCTGACAGTTATGTAAATATTTACCTGTTTCTACCCCGGAGACGCATCATAAGTCACTGTGCTTTCATCACGTCTGAAGACGCGCTGAGCACACAGTGAGTTATGATCATAGTGGATCCTCATTACTTTCATCCATAGTGGATAAATCAGGCCCAGTATATTCATGGTTTTTTCCCACACTAATTAAGAAATTGGTTTCCTCCTCGCTCCAAAAGTGTGGTGCTGTGATGCGTCACACCATGTTTACCTCCACTTCTTGTTTTCTTCTCTATACGGCATGCAGGTTTTGCTAAGCGCATACAAGAAGTTCCTCTACTCTAAAGACCAAGTTTCCTTGTGAATAGAACATACCCAGGACACGTATCAGTAGGGGATTATGCCAATACGTGTTTACATGACCAAATATTTAGGTTAGAAAATGGGCGCCACGGGGGTAATATTCAGGTTTTTGCCAGTGTTTACATGGCTACGCGCGACCGGGTTTTGGCTGAGATTCTGGTTTGAACGAGTTATTGGGTACACTGTAGTGTCTAACCTGTTGTAGGAAATTAGCAGAGAAAAAAATGCAAAGCACATATTCCTGTTATTTTTTATTTATTTTCCAAACCATTATTGTTTCTGACTGAGGAAAGTTTAATATTTTGAGTCCCGACTTGAATTTGACGGATAATCAGTGGAGGGAGTTTAAGATTAGAGCAAGGACCAACAATCTTCACATTTCAGAGAAGCATTTTTGGCTTCACTACTATTACTAGGGATGCACCGATCCGACTTTTTCAGTACCGATACCGATGGCTGGATTTTGTGTATCTGTCGATACCCAATACCGATACTGACTGGTTAGCGCACATGACCTTCACCTTGGAGTAACAGAATCGAATCCAGCCTGGGCCCTCGTTGTGTACCTTGCCACATATTGTTGAATTAATAAACTGTATAACTTCTGGTGCCTTTCTTGAAGAGCCTAAAGGCACCAGACTTTACAAACTAAACATAACTGAGACAAAATAACAGGTATAAAATATAAAATGACCACAAAAACAAAATTTCAAGTGAAAAATGAATCTTTTTTGGTGAATTTGTTGCAGATTTTCCCCATTTTGAGTATCGGTTCATGGTATCGGTTAAACTTAACCAATACCGATACCAGTACATTAGGCCAATACCAGATACCAGTATTGGTATCGGTGCATCCCTAACTATTACATACAATTTGTCTTTGGCTGCAAAACCCAGGTCCCAAACAGAGATGGTCAGAGTCTCTTAATACCTTCATACTGTATAAAATCTGGTTTATGGTTAAGGTATTGCCATATTTTTGCATCTTTAGGATAAAAACAAAAATGGTTGAAAAATGTGTGAAATAATTACATGTTGGACTCCACAGAGGGTCCAAGCATCCTTTAAGCTCTTCTATTTTATGTAGCTTTTCAATATTTGAAAAGGTTCAGATTATATTCCAAAAATATAATATAATATAATGTAGGCTGGTGAAGATTTTTTTCTTTATTTATTAAAAAAAACTATATATATATATATATATATATAAGAATATAAAGGCTATGTATGTATGTACTGTATGTGTGTATGTATCTATCTTCATATGCCATTAGATGTTGTTGCTGCCATCTACTGGTGAAGTTTAGGTATCTGAGCATTTTCTGTAGTTTTATTTGTCTCTGGATACAGATGTTTGCTTTTACAAAAGGATTATTCTATTATCTGTTTACTAATGTATTACAGTTGGAGAATACATAAACTTTCTCCTTTAAATCTAAGAGCTAGTTGTTGTCATGCCATCTTTAGTGAGAAAAAGTAAACTAAACATGACCCAAAACCTCTTTTACAATTTTTCCACATATAGAAACAGTAAATATAAACATAGTTGTCATCAGAGTAAATTAAAGCAATGCTAACTCTTTTCTTATCTTTTTTTTCCCCCTTTTTTTAGCTGTCAGCTCCAGCAGTCCATTTGTGGAAATCAACCTTGACGAGCCGGCCTGGTCTGATCAGCTGCTGACCTCTCCTCTGCCGACCTCCTCGGTCCTCCCCTTCTCTTCTTTCTCCTCCTCCTCTTCCACCGGTTCTTCATAGCACCCAGAACATCAACATGGAAGCAGAGACTGAATTTACTGAGCAACAAAATGAGTAGAAGATCCTTAAAGACCCCCTTCCCCCTTCTTAATGAAAAAGCCTCCCTGCTTAGGCCTACTTGAAATGTTAACAAGCACAAAGCTAGCTCAAAGTTTTGTTGATGAGTTTTTGAATCTGTTCTTTTTGTCAGGTGGTTTTATTCTTTTTTTTTACTTACTAAAAAAATTCTTAAACTAAATGCAACCCATACTATTTTAGCTAGTTCACACAAAGAACTTTCTCATTAAACTGTTTTAGTTTAGTTTTTATAAAAGTTAAACGTCATCGGTTTTTAAAATGGGTTTCTGTTTACACAATATTGTTTCTCAAACTATATAAACCATATACATAAGTTGCTTGAAAGGTATTGTCTCTTAACTACCCTCAACATGTAACATTTTGTAAAAACATACATTTAAAATGTGTATTTGTGCCGCAGAATATTGCCTCATAGGATTCCAATTCTGAAAAATTAAACATTTGGTTTTGCTTATTAGGTATTATGAATTATTAGCTTATATTATAAGCTAAAAAACAGCCACGGCTTTAAGTAATGCGGTGGTCCAAACTGATAAACAGCTATAAAAAGCTATTTTTATTTACTAACTTTATCAGGTACAACACGTCCAGCTGTGTTTGAAGATATGTGATTTTATTGATACCTGAACTATAACATATATGAATCAAACTTACTGTCTTTGCAGCACATTTTTTTGTTGTTTTAAGAATAAAACAGTTTATTAATTTTGTGCGTTTACCAATAGATTTTTTTATATCATATGAAAATTGTCAAAAATTGGAAAATGTTCTGAATTGACAATTTCATGTATAGGAGATGGATGATCTACAGAAAATTATTCTGTATTAACACTGTATGTCATATCTCGGTTTTCCTAATTTTGCCTTGAATTAAATGTTCAAAATAGGACTTCCTATAGGTCAACTGTCCCTTTACTCTCAACCTGGGGAAGCTTGAAAATAAACCCAGAGGAATACTGTAGATCTATGGTGAAACTCCAGGTACGTCAGGGAATTGCTGTGGTTTTGACTCACCTACGCCACTCCATCCAGCAGTCACGTCATTTTCCTGACTTCTATGACAAGTAAATAAAGCTCAAAGTAAAAAAAAAAATGTTGAGCATGAATTGAAATTTAATGCTTCCCCCAAATCCTTAGGAAACACCTGGAAGTAGATCATTTGTTTCCCTATTGGAGATTAAGTACCACTGAATAATCCTACTAAACAAGTAGAATTGTTTATTTTCCAATAAATTTAAATTCTTTCCCCTGCAAAGATGATTGTTCAGAGTAAACCAAAGCACATACTAGGACAGATTTTTGCTTTGCTGAAATTTCCTTTTTGTGTTTTACATATAGGCCTAGTCATGACTTCCTGCATGAATTACAACTTTACAAGTTTTAGCTTTATAACCACAGGTTGAACTAGGGGATTCTTACGGGTCAAACTGTTTCTATGAAGCTAACAAGACGGTAAGGGAGTTTCCCACTCTGTGTCTAAACTTTTTCTATTTCATTTTTTTTCTCCACAAATACCAGATGAGACATCCCTACCTCAACACACAGTGCAAACTGTATCACATAACAGCGATCATGACCCTGAAAAGTATCCTCCTGTAGCCACAAAGCGTCAATAGCTTTCCTTGTGGTTTTCTTAGTGAGGGAGAGCCAGCAAAGTGGGGCTACTTGCCATGGAATCAGAAACAAGTAGGTGCTAGTCTTTCTGCCTGAATTTTTTACATTCCCAAAACAACTGAGGTTTAACAATTTATAGACAAATAACAGCTTAAAGAGGTACAGTAAGCCTGCTTTCTAGTTTTTCCATTTAATGCAAAAAAGTTTAAATAAAGCATAGAAAGTTATTTTTCAAAGAATTGTCTCTTTTTGCTTGTCTCCCTGAAGAGCTTATACCTCCCACCCAGTTCTGAGTTGGTGAATGTCCTCATATTTTAGCCTAAATTAGCAATTATGCTAAACAGTGTTTCGATTAACACATTTTTTTCATCGTTTCCATAAAGACTTCATTTTCACTATCTTTTTTGGTTGCAGAAATATGCTAGTTTAATTTACCTTTAACTGAGAAACTCAGCTAAGAACTGCAGATGCCACAGGAAACCAAACAGCATGTTTGCAACATTTAAAAGTAACCCGTGTTTGTCCATGGCTGAGCACTGTGTCAGTTTATCCTTCCTCCCCCCCTACACACCTTAACTTTTTTTTAGATACTGGTACTTGTCTCTTTCCATTTGGTAAGCAACATGTTGTGCCCGTTTCTGCCTGCATTGATCTGAGAAAAAATTGCTGAACACTCATGTCTCCTCACTCGCATAATATGATATTTAAGAATTAAGAAAGAAAGAATTTTAAATTGAATTTTGACTTTTAAGAAGCTTTAACTGATCAACCAGGGGACAACTTACTTTGTTTTTATGGTGGGATGTCACATTTAAACCTTTTGGTATTTTATGTAATTGTCAGTAAAAATTCTGATCAATACGAAATCCTGACACAGAGCTCCATTACTGAAACCCTACATGATGGTGGCAGTTCCTTTCGCCCTGGGTGAGCCCTTCTTTCTGTCGTCACCCCAACAAACTAAAGTACAGCAAATGAGCTTGGGACAGGATGAAGTGCATTGTAGATTAGTTAAAAAGGTGAAAGAGAGGTCACATATCTTTTCAATCGGACACTTTTGCCCCAGCTAAAAAGATTAGAGACTTTTTGAAAGAAAAAGCCTTGCATGATCAGATCAGAGTTTTAGACCAATGAGACTTAAGTCTTGATAACATTTGACTATTTATTACATTCGTAAAGTTTTTTTAAAAATAAGCTTTTTCTTGATATAACAAATATTTTACAATTTTAAGTACAAGTACAAGTAAAAAAAACAAAACAATAACCTTTCACATAGAAGGAAATAAAAAACCATTTAGAGAAAGAATATTATTTTTGGGTTAGTAGAGTCAATAAATAGTACTTCATGTGCTGTAAAAAGACTAATAGTGTGTTTGGTATTACATCACCTCCTGGAGTCATTCAGTTATAAATCACTCACAAGAGGAAGTAATAAGAAACCCACCTATGGAGTTACTCAGCATCCATCACCTTCACTGAACAAAGTCTTTATGAACTTTTCCCTGCAGCCCAATAGTTTAAAAAATGATCATAATTACTTGAAAATGTTACTTTGTTTTTCAGATGTTCATCTTAGTGCACTGTGTCTGTTTCAAAGAAGGTTCTGAGAGACACTTTTTTAAGGTTACACAGTCTAATCCTGTAATCCATGGTTTAGCATGTAAACACCACACTGCATGGAAAACAAGAGCACCAATATGATCAGCACCAATATGATCAGTATTTTCATTCACAAAATGACACAAAATTCCACTAACAATTAGTTAAGATTAAAAAAAAGCAACAAAAAAGGAATTAAAATCTTCCAGCATCAGAATAACATTACTACTTGGTACTTTTGTTGATTTGTGTTCATTTAGCTGCTAACTGCTAAGTTAGAATTTCACTAGCTAGCTGCCTGCTTTTTTTTTTGGTGAAGACAAACACATTTTTTGAGCTTAAAAAAAAAACAAAAAAAACAAAAACAAAAAAACTTACAAATGTGTAAATCAAAACAGTAAATTAATGCTGACATCAAATAATGCTGAGTGATAGCTTTTCAAGTTACATACTAGTATCAGCTTTGCCACTGTGGTTTGATAATAGGTAGCTAAGCTAGCTGTTAAACATTAACGAAAAATTTAACTCCACAACACAGAGCAGAAAATTCCACCAGTGGGCTGAATTTAGTCAGTACCTCCACCATCAGTGGATAAAAAAAAATAATTAAAAACAAATAAAAATAAAATTAATTTAAATTTAACAAAATAACTTGAAAATCTAGAAAAACTAACCCTTCACAAAGTGGCCACAATGGAAATGATTTAATTTATATTTTACCCTTTCATCAGAGTGTCTACTGATTTTTTAACAAGTTAGATATGTCAAGGCACCGAGGCTTCGGTATTTCTCCTAGTCACCCTTCAGAAAGCCTAATTCAAGATTCAAAGTAATCTTTAAAATGCACCAGCATGCTTCTTCTAACTGTGGGTAATGTTCAAATGTTAACTTGAATTTGACTTTCAAGAAGCTTTAACTAACAAAGAGGCCTTCCAAGCTCATTGACTTGGAGCTTATCACCAACAGATAAACCATAGAATTCATGTTTTTTTTCTTTTTTTTTCTACGACAGATAACATGTGGGCGGCTGTGGCTCAGGTGTAGGGTGTTTGCCTTGTAATGGTAAAGGTTGCCAGTTCAAGCCCTGGCTAACGACTGAGACTGATGGTCCTTGGGCAAGATACTTCACCCGCTGCCTACTAGTGGTGGTCAGAGGGCCCGGTGACGCCAGTGTCTGGCAGCCTCGCCTCTGTCAGTGCGCCCCAGGGCAGCTGTGGCTACAACGTAGTTGCCATCATCAGTGTGTGAATGTGTGTGAATGGGTGGATGACAGAATGTAGTGTAAAGCACTTTGGGGTCTGTAGCGACTGAGTAAAGCGCTATACAAATGTTATTCAGTGTGAAAAAGATTTTAGACAGAAGGTATAACACTGTTTCCACCACATCATAAAAACACATCAAAAACTATTACCAAGAACTGTAGTAACATATGAATCCATATGACTGGTAGGGGTGTAAAAGCACACGTTGCAGAAACACCCACTTCTCTGATTGTGGTCTGATGCAGAAGGTTTCCAAATTTCCACACATTCGCTCACAATCAGATAAGTTATCAATCATTTTCCATGACTGACTGAAATGTCTTTAACTGTTTTGAGTAGGGTTGATGCACATTCAATCCTTCAAACCTTAATCAAAGATTCAGATCAATAAACAAGTGTAAACTGCTCTGATTAAGGCTGAGTAACAGTAAGCAAACTTTATGTAGTTTGTGGAGATATGTCAGTCGTCAGTTACCTTCGAGCTCGAGCTGAGTAAAAAATGTAAAAAACTATAAGAGCTAAACCTATTCCACCGACTGATAAGCATATCCCCAGTCTAATGGTTTGGTCTGGTCCTCTTGGAGGGCGTTCGCCATCTGCACAAAGAAAAAGCTTTAATGTAATTAAATTAAATTAAATTGTTGTAGGGATTTATCCACACATCTAGCAGCCACACATTAACTATTATTATTAACTGTAATTATTATTAACTATTCATAGCCTATTATTATTCTGTTCCATGTTTCATCACAGTAAGCACTGAAGGTATAAACAGGTGTTGTAAATTGCATCTTTATTGAATTAATAACAGTTGAAAGCCAAAGGATTACGTGATTTGTTTCTCAAATGACAGACATTAAAAATCCACATATACAGTAGCACAAGGATGGAAAATTTATACGTGTCCCCACCAGAAGAATATGCGCAACGATAAAATGCGTTCCCTTTGCAAAGTTTGCTTTTTTTGTCCGTTCTGTGCAGAGAAACTTCAACTTAATTTACAGATCAGAGTCCTGCAATAGAACGAGTTCCTGCAGCTAATCTCCTGTTTCAGGTGCACAATTCAAATCTCTCTCTGGGAGCGCTGGATGCTGAGATAGTGAGAATAATCTGCATTCAACGCAAAGATGGAGAGATTTTGAGACATACTCTCTACACACAATAGAAAGTGGGAGTCAACCAAAAATATTATGTTATTTTTCACCCATCCAAAGTAAAAAAAAACTTCCAACAGACCCATGACATTTAGATTATGTATTTTTTCCATCTTGAAACGGTAACTGCAACATTGCAGAATGTATTTGGAGCAGAAAGGAGTCTGTAAACATTTTGAAAGTAGCATCTGCACAGAAAGAAAAAAATGACAGTGTGCGCAGTAGTAGAGAGGAGTATTTATTGTTAAATACACATATTTGTTTATCGACCCTTCACATTTAAAGGAGACATATCATGGAAAATCCACTTTTTTAGCCCTTAAATGCATGTAAATGTGTACTTTGGGTGTTTAGGAGTGCAGACAACTTACATTTATTCTCTTCTGGTGCTGCGTTTATATCTTTACATTCTTTTTTGGTCATAATTTTCAGTCTGTTTAGTTTTCTCTATTCGCTGTTACGTTTTCTCGTCTATTACGTCACAGCATTTGTTGTTGAACTGCCAAATAAGGTAATGGACTTCTGGGTTCCCAATTTCGTGAAGCTGCCATTTTTTCTCCCCCACAGCGATTTTGTAGTCCAAGGTCAGTCATGTCGAAGTTACAAGAAAGAAAGTCAATATGTTCAGTTATTGGGTGTATTAACCCACAAAAATCCCTATATCGACCCCCAGCATCAGAGCCTCTGAGAAGTGCCTGGTTAAATTATATTTTTAGTGGAAATATACCGACATTCGTGGGGAAAGTTCTCCTCGTTGGCGCGAAGCACTTTGACGAAGAGTGCTTCAGCAACCTCGGTCTGTATCAGGAGGGATTTGCCGAAAGACTTCGTCTGATTGAGGGGTCAGTTCCTTCTCTCCACGGAAACGACGGACAAAGCAAAGTGGTGAGCTTCAAATAACACTCAAATGACAGTAAACTTTATTTTAGACATGAAAGTTGTGTGTTGATATGTCGTACGGGCGATTGTTTTGATAGTTGTAGCATTGTACATTCTGCTTCTGTTAGCGATGTGTGCTATTTTTTAGCTGAGGATATAACTGTACTGCATGCTTTGAATAAAATGATTGGGCTTTTTTTGCCGGTTTTTGTCATGGGGTACACATGATGAACAGGAATTTAGCTACGACATCTTCGCAATAAAAGTTTATCTGCCGGTAGTAATCGTATCGCTGCTATCAGACTACAAAGATGTCCGAACGGGGTGGAGCGGAACGCTCTGTAACCTGGAGGGGGCGGGGGATAAAATATTTCGCTTACATTTAAAGGGACTGCACCAAAATGAGTTGCTCTAAATATGCTCCTCAGAACGGTGTAAAGGAGGGTCTGTAGGGCTACAATAACATGGAATTCAGACCAAACCACTGTGGTTCTACTTTACATAGACCACAAGTGAATGATTTACATGTGAAAAGGAAGGATTTAAAAGCATGATATATCTCATTTAATAAATACATTTTCTCCTCCTGTTCTCCAGGGAATTAGACAGGAGGAAAGCTCTCAATATTATCTCTATAATCTGTTTAGCTCCATAAATATGATTGCGTTTGTAATCTGCAGTACTTTATTTAGAAAAAAATACCTTCAGTTTCGCAAATGACTAGATCGCTCGCGGCTCGCACCATAATTTGGTCAGACACCAATCACTTCAAGGCGCTCCATGGCTGTTATGAACCAGGCTTCAGGTTTGGTGGAGACAAACTCGTCATAAAAAGTGTCCTGTCCTGCATTCTGACCCTCACCAGTCCCTGCCTGCACTTTTCACATCTTGTCACAACCATGATTACCTTTTATCTGCTTGTTATGCTAATTTGTCTGCACTGTTTCACCTGGATTCCTGACTATCTTCGCCATGTTACTTTTTTAAAGTAGTGGCTGATTTTCCCAGGTCATATATGTAACACTAAAACCCATTAATGTTACTCTGAGATGGAGGATGTTTAAAAAAAATAAACACGACATGTTTGGATGCAGAAAACAAAAAATGTATCTGGTTGAAGAGCCGGGGGGGGGGGGGGAAATCATGACACCAATAGCACCAACTAGCGGGAAAACCTCATTTTTAAAACTCTTTGGAAAACTTTTTTATCTTCTTTTTCTGCGCTTCCACCAGCACACCGGTGCTGATAGAGCGCCCCCATAGTGGCACAACGCTGCAACTGCAGTTAAAATAACATCCATATAGAGCGATATCAGGCTGGGGCGGTGAGTAAATTAGCTGGAGGCGGCCGCCCCGCAAATCTGAACGAAGGAAAAACCCTGCAACATTGATAGGATTTTAATTAAATAAAAAGTGGTTACACTTTTTAATAAGGATCCCAGAATTTGCTTACCAATTCCTTTACCTACTGAGGAACAATTAGCTAACCTTCACAACCACCCCACATCAAATTTATTAGGTAATGATTCCCCAACAGTTACTTAATGGTAGATCAGTGATATAATGACAAGACACCTAATTAGTCACTGATTTATTAATGCTTACCTAAGCTTCACATCCACCTTACATCGGATCCATTAGCTAATGATTCCAGAATTATTAGTTAATGGTTAAGTCATTAAATTACTAGATACCTAATTTTCTGTTTCCTATTTGCAGAAAATACTTCTCTTCTTCAATACTAGTTCTGCAGGACTACAGTAAAAACTCTTAATGATAAACAATATCATTACCTCATCAGTAATTTACCATTAGTTAACATGTTTGTGCCCCCCCCACCCCCGAAGTAAAAAAAAAAAAACAACCTCTTAATTTGCTATTTGATGTAGGTCATAAGACATTAAAATGGCAATCTGTACTATTGATCAGAGTAACATTGTATGCATCACAGAATAATTAGCTGCTGCAATAATGTGTAAAGTTGCTGTGCCACACCTAAGTTGTCATGCTAGAGATGCCACTGAGCAGGTAAGCAAATTTTAGGACCCCTTATTTTAAAGTGTTAAATAAAAAGTTTCTTACGAAGGGAAATACTCCACCTCTCAACCTGATGATATTAACATCTTCATCTCTCTTGGATATTTTCTCTGCTGAAATTTGTTATTGTGGTTTATGGGGACAGCAATTATGGTCACAAAACTTGAGAGTAGTTGTCAAAAATGAGTAAGAGTCCAATTGAAGTGGCATTTTGTTCCCCTACACTTCTACTTGCCGCCCACTCGCTTTATGCGTGTATAATATTTCCCTCTCTTCTAAAAGTGAAACCATTACATCACCGTACAACTCCCGCGGTTGGTCTCCCCCCATTTTGTAACGATCTTTTCTTTTCTTTTCTGTGAGTTTATTATTTCTTTACAACAAACGGCCAGGTTTATTTCCTCTCATCAACTTTGAAATTATTATTAAAAAAAACCTGGAGTTGATTTCCATTACGAGAATTGTGAAATATTTAAGGAAAAAAGCTAAAAAATATATCAAATAAACCAACTGATTCAGCTTTGCGTACACCCCCATCACTTACATCACATTTGCCAGGGTGATCAGAAAATTGGTAACAATCAGGACTGAGCGAAAAACGTGGGTGTTTAGGTGATCAGCTGGTATCTCTGATATATGTTTCGTTGTTTGGATGGGATTACAACTGCTTCTTTTATTTCTCCTGCCAAGAGGTCTGACTGACTAACAATGCAAAGCATTGACTGGAATGATGGCAGCAGTGGTATCCAAATTAAAACGGTAAACGGTTAAAACGGGTAAGTTTTTTTTTTTTACTGTTTTTTTCCCCATTAAGAAATGCATGATCATTTTAACATGAATTATTTTCTTTCTACCTATTCTGCAAGAAAAATATTAAAGCTTTATTAGTATATTAAAACAAAGTAAAAGGGTTTTAAGTAGGATGCTTCCACTTTCGAAAATTCCGGGTAATTCTACAGGACCTTCACAGTTTGCGTGTCTCTCCATTGCAGCTCGATAGCGTCGCTTTCCAGGCTATTTCAGGAACCAAACAAGTATTGTCTTGGGTTTTGTACTTGGAACTGATCCAGAAGAGACATATTGCAGGAGTTCTGCCTAATGGGCTCGACACACGGGGAGCCCATTAGGCTCCTTCTCCATTCATTTTCTATGGAACTTGCGCGATGAGGCAAAAATCGCCTGCCCTCCTCCAGCCAAGCGACAGGCGACATTCGTGCCCGTGAGATTCCACGCTCGTTCTCGTAGACGTGCACAGGCGGGTTTGCGACGCGACAAAAGAAAGTAGAAAAATGTTCAACTTTTGTCGCTGTCGCCACAACCAATCAGCGAATGTTTCATTGACTTACCAATAAGCTGAGAGCATGCTACTTCAAATTGCAACCGCTTCGACATGGAAGAACAGATCATTTTAGCTGTTTCCGATGTTCCTATATTTTATGATTATCATCCTTGAGGTCCATCATCAAGTGATGATATTCTCCATGATGTTTCCTTGTTTCTAATATTGGATGAACCCAAAGTTGCCTTTTTCTTTCCTTAAGTAACGTGAACAGCAAAATTTCTGTCAATTCCAGCTAAATATTCTTAATCTTAATCTTTGATGCTTTGTCTGTCACGGATCACTTTTAAAAATGTCAGAATTGCCGCGAATTTAATAACCAATAGGATTTCTTGGAGACAAGTGATCCGGGGCGCGATGCCTCAATCGCTGCTGTTTATCGCGTCCCGTGTGTTCATTTTCACCTGGGTGGCGACGAGTTTCGCCTGTCGCTGTCACTTGTGGTGCACTGTAAGATCATTCTAACCTAAGCATTGACAACATTCATAGTAGCTCTGGTGAGTGTCATTTGAGAACATCGTGACATTAATTTCACTGCTAAGTTTTGCCTTTAAGTTTAAAATCCACTGACTTACATGGAGTACAAGGTCTGTTACTTGGTGGATTGTCGTTTTCTCCAGTCGTAACATTCAGAATAAAGTGTTCTGTGGAAAAAAAACAAACAAAAAAAACAATACAGTGTAATTTTATTCCTGGTTTGAAAGAAAACAATTTTTTTTATTTTTTATGTCTTTTTACCTGTCATTTGAAGTCTCCACTTCCCTGTATCATTGTCAAAATTAGCATTCAAGAAGCAGCTGTAATTGCCAGAGTCGTCTCTTTGGACTCTGGTCAGATGGAGTCTGATCTCTGATTCTCTGGGAGCGTCTTTGTCAAAATGGATCCGTCCTGCAAATTGCTCATCTGGTACTGACCAAGTGCCTCCTATTGTTTCGCATACAATCTTAATAGAGTCAGAGCGAAATTCACACATCATGTTGATGAGAGCGAAATCAGTTTCCATCTGAGTGCTCCATCTGATGGTGATGGTTTTGTTTTCTTTGGATCTGTAGACCACAGGGCCCTTAATGACACACGCCCCTTAAGAAGGAGAAAAACTTAAAATCAATCACAGTTTTCATGGGTTAATTCTGAACTGATAAAAAAAAAACGTACAATGAAAGAAAAACAAATATATCTGAGCATAACAACTGACCACAGAGACCAAAGATGAAGATGACGATGATTATCCCACAGATCATGTTTTCCTGCAACAAAAAAGTTTCATTCAAAAAATTATTTATAAGTTCAACATTAACATTGCGAAAATAAGGAAAAGTCCAAAAAATGTAAAGTAGTTGCTTTAAATGTTGAAAATGTTTCTTTAAAAAGGATTTTTGCAAAGTTTACAAGATGGCAGACTGTTTCAGTGCTAATATGTTGAATTCATAATCATGATTGATATATGGAATATTAATCAAATCTGGTGTAATGTGTGAAGGGCGAAAAACCATAGATTTAATCATAACTTTATTTACTAAAGAGCCATGACACAAAACTAACGAGGCGCACAAAATTATTGCCTGGGGCACACTGACCACCGGTCCATATGTAACTGACCATCACATATGTAATCACGACATATGTGATTACAAGACAAACTCTTAAACCCTGAGCTATAGTCACCCCACAAGCAAAACCAAAACGACCACCCAATAACAACCCTGCCTCGTTCTCTGCTCAACCTGAGCCTTTTGCTGCAAAGTATTTTTGTCTGGCACATTGGCCACAGACAAGACAGCAATCCTCAAACTGCTACAGTAGGATGCCACTACATATTTGTTTAAATTTCACCAAAAAGGAAAGCTTCCTGTGTCCAGTCCTTGTTGGTGCAGCACCACCACAGAGAAGGAGCTACAATATCTCGCTCACGAAATGTGAAAGTGAACCAACTAAAGAAAGGAACAATCTTTTAATTTTTTGTCCACAGTGAGAAACCAAGTCAATATACACCGCACATGCTCTGTTTCTTCATTTTAGTTATATTCAATTTAAATGGTAAAAGTGGGACTAAGTGGTTGTCTTTATATATGATTTAGTTACCACAGAAGTTATGCGTAAAATGGTAGGTCTGTATGGGTTGGCATAACATCCTATTAGCTGTCGTTGATAAATGTTGGCAAAATGGGGGTGCATTTGTGTGAATGTGTGTGTATGTATGTCCTTTTGCGTTGTATGTCTTTTTTGTTTAATTAATTTACTTGATAGCTCTTCAATGTGTTTAATCAGATGTTATTATTTGTGTAAAATAAAATATGGTGATGGATAAAATACTCTCAAATAAAGGGTTAAAAATAGCTCATTTGAATGTCTGTAGTTTGCGAAATAAGATTCAGGATATTACTGGGATTCTTGGAAATAATTTGCATATTTTGGCAATATCTGAAACGCATTTAGATGCGACTTTAGATGACTCTCTTTTGCATGTAAATGGTCACCTATTATATAGATGTGAAAGAAATATAAATGGAGGAGGAGTGGCTTTTTATGTTCAGGATCAAATACCAGTAAAGATTAGGTATGACCTTGGTTGTATTGGTGTTGAAGCGCCGTGGTTGGAAGTACAGTTACCACACTTAAAATCTATTCTTGTTGGTTGCTGCTATCGGCCACCTAATGCACCAATAGTCTATTTAGATCGAATTTGTTATATGTTGCATAAAGTCTGTGATTTAAACAAGGAGATTTATTTTCTAGGTGATCTAAATATTGACTGGAGTTTAAATAATAGTTCATTGAAAAATAAGCTGCATTCTATAGCTGACATTTGCAATCTGTCACAAATGGTCACAAATCCAACAAGAATTTTTCATAATGCAGATGGGATAAAAATGGAAACATGCATAGATTTACTTTTTACTAATGCAACAGATCTGTGCTCAAAAGCAATTTCAATTTGTGTTGGCTTTAGTGATCATAATTTAATTGGAATATGCAGAAAAACCAAAGTCCCCAAACCAGGCCAGAAGATAATAATCAAACGGACTTTTACATTTTTCAATGAGGCTACTTTTTGTACCGATATTAGAAATATTGACTGGTCACAAGTATTACAGGAAGTAGATCCTGATCGAGCTTTGGAGGTATTCATGAAATTATTTATGCCAATTGTTGACAAGCATGCCCCATTAAGACGAATGACGGTGAGAAATATTGCTTCTCCGTGGTTAGATGCTGAACTTAAAGAATACATGAGAGAAAGAGATAAATTAAAGTCAGAAGCAATTTCCTCAGGGGATAATGCATTATGGGAAAGGTATAAGCAATTAAGAAATCTTGTTACAAAATTAAACAGATCAAAAAAGAGAATCTATTATGAATATAAATTTGAGGACGTAAAATCTGACAAGAATAAAATCTGGAATACATTAAACCAATTAACAGGGCGGAGAGCTAAATCTGTACCAACATTTTTAGATGTAGGTGATACTTTTTTGACTAAGCCTGATGATATAGCTAACTCTTTGGGAAATTATTTTACAAAGAAAGTTCAGAACTTACAAAAAAAACATGATTTCAATGCAAAATCCTGATTTATCTTTCAAGACAATTAAAGACCCAATTATGCTTGAGAAATCGTGTACATTTAAATTTAATAGAGTAAGCCTTACTACAGTAGAAAACATTTTAAAGTCAATGAAAGAGAAACCTCCTGGTTCTGATGAGCTTAATGTCGGGTTATTAAAGATGGTTGCTGATGTGATTACTATGCCTATATGCTATATTATTAATTTAAGTCTTGAAAAATGTGTTTTTCCTGCTAACTGGAAAAAAGCTAAAATTGTGCCTCTTCCTAAAAATAAAAAGGAAATTTTTTCTGGGAAAAATAGCAGACCTATAAGTATTTTGCCAATTTTGAGTAAGATTACAGAGAAAATAGTTTATGATCAAATTAATCTGTATTTTTGTAAAAGTGGGTTGAATTCACCATATCAACATGCTTATAAGAAAGGGCACTCCACAACAACAGCCTTGGTTCAGATGACAGATGAGTTGTTGCATGAAATTGACAATAGAAAATTAGTTGGTGCAGTAATGCTAGATCTGAGTGCAGCTTTTGATTTAATTGATTATGATTTATTATTGGGAAAATTAAGTTGTTATGGATTTGAAAAGTGTGCAATACAATGGATCTATAGCTACCTTACTAACAGCGAGTTTAATGTACTGTTTAATGGTAGTTATTCTGAGACAAGGGTGTTGTGTTGTGGGGTGCCTCAAGGGAGTTGCCTTGGGCCTTTGTTATTTTCTGTTTTTACTAATGATTTATCTTTTATTTTGGAGGATGCCACTATTACCCTATATGCAGATGACTTGACTGTTTATGTGTCTGATAAAGACTCCACCAGACTTAATACTATATTAAATCATGAACTAAAATTAATCGAAAATTGGATTAAGGAAAATAAGTTAATTATTAATGTTATTAAGAGCAAATGTATGATGTTGGGATCTAAGTATCTTTTAAAGGAGCCTCCTGCTCTTAATTTGTTTGTTGGTGGTTCGATCATTGAACAAGTGGCTGAGGCCAAACTGCTTGGCGTGATAGTGGACAACAGGCTGAACTGGAATGCTCACACAAAACATGTATTGAATAAAATGGGCAGGAGTAGGGCAGTTAGGCATTGCAGAAAATGCATACCAATTCATATACGGAAAACTTTGGTCGAATCAATTGTTTTGTGTCACCTGGACTATTGTTCTATTATTTGGGCAACAACTACAGAGTATAATTTAAACAGATTACAGATTGCACAAAATAAAGCATCTCGGCTTGTTCTAAACTGTTCCTTCAGAACAAGTATCAGGGACATGCACAATCAGTTAGCATGGCTTCATGTAAAAAGTAGAATAAATTATTGTCTTATTAAATTCCTAAAAATATCATTATTACAAAAGCACCTGAAATTATTTACAATAAACTGACCTTCTTCTCGGACGTTCACACTTATTACACTCGACAATCAAGTGAAGGGCGTTTTTTGCTATCTGCCTGTCGTACAAATAAACTTCAGAGAACATCGTGTTATAGAGCAATGGTGGCATGGAACTCTCTCCCACAATTCTTAGTTTCAGAGATTCACAATGTTACTTTTTCCAAAAGACTTAGACTGTATGCACTTACTTTGGAGTAACTGAAATATTTTTGTATTGACTTTTATAATAAGCTATGGCAACTCAAATGTAATTGTTGTGTTCTATGATACCCAGAAAATGTTAATGTTTTTGTACATAGAAGAGCTTATTTGTTGTGTTTTGTTGTGTGTGTGTCTGTGTGTGTGTACATGTGTGCGTGTGCACTTCTGTATTGGTCTACATTTTTGCACAGTCTTGATGTTGATCTTTGTTCAAAACTGCTAAGACCCCAGGAAGAATAGCTGCTAAATTGAGTAGCTAATGGGGATCTGAATAAATAAACAAATAAAAATAAAAAACAAGTCTGCCAAACTATCAGGTGTGCAATGTCACCTAAATGTAGGTAGGAGGCGGCGTCTTTTTTCCTTGAATGATATTATAGGAGCAAGAAGACAGTCTTATGGCAGGGTTTTTCCTGCGTTCAAATTTGCGTGGCGGCCGCCTCCAGCTAATTTTGTGCCGCCTCAGCCTGATATCGCTCTGCCCCCAATTATATGGAAGTTATTTTTACTGCAGTTGCAGAGTTTTGCCACCACAGGGGCGCTGTCTCAGCAGCGGTGTGCCGGGGGAAGCACAGAAAAAGAAGATAAAATAGTTTTTCATAGACTGTAAAAATCTGTGTCCTGATTTCCCCCCGCTCTTCAACCAGGTAAATGTTTTGTTTTTTTCCATCCAAGCATATCAAGTTTATTTTTTAAAAACATCCTCAGTCTCAGAGTAATATTAATGGATTTTAGTGTTACAGATATGACCTGGGAAAATCAGCCACTACTTTAAAAAACAACCTCGTGGTGAAACGGCGCAGACAAATTATCGTAACAAGCAGTTAAAAGGTAGTCATGGTTGTGACAAGATGAGAAAATTGCAGGCAGGGACTGGCGAGGGTCAGAATCATGGTCAGAATGCAGGACAGGAAACAGGAAACGTGGAACAGAATTATAATAGGTTATGAATAGTTAATAATTAAATAATTAAAGCTAATAATAATAGTTAATGTCTGGCTGCCAAATTTGTAGGTAAATCTCTACAACTTATTGCACTTTCAGTTTAAAGTTGGCACCTTATGTTTGTATGTATATTGTTTTAGTAAAAGAATGCTTTAACATGATAATTGTCATATTCTTATTAGAACGCGTAACTAAAAAATATGTTGCCTTTAAAAAAAGTTTGTCAGTTTAATGCAGAGAATTCACGCATGTGTTGGCGCATGGTCAGGATGGTACAACCTCTGCCTCAATTTGAGCCAGGAAAAACCCAGGAATGGACTTAATTTTTATTAGGTAAGAAAATTCTTCATTATGGCATATCTAAAAAATAGGCTCAGTTTGTTATATGTTTGCAGATAGGTGAACCAGGCTATTGTGTCAAAGTGCTTTAACTGATGGGCTACATAAGTTCATCCCATTTATAATTCTATTAGCTAAATGCCTTATTGACTCCTGTCTTTGTGCTTTCTCCCTTTTTTCTAAGGCAGCATTTGGAGCTGTAGCGGTGAGTAGAATTAGGGAAGACGTTAATATCCCTAATTTGATTAACTCGTTCCACTGCTCACCTGTGCCTCTTAAATTGTCTACAATGTGTACATCTTTTGGTGTCTAGTTACAGCAGAATAATGCACCATTTAAGGTGGCTTAAAAGGCCATCAAACTGGGTCTTCAAACTGGAACTGCAGTTGCCTCCATAATCAATGGATCTCTTTACAACAGAACATTGTTGGGAGGTGGTGAAAGGGGCGCGGCTCTGGAGGGTGACTAGTGCCACCTCAAATGCAACCAAATCTTTTAATAGTGTGGCTAAAAGATATCTTAGCACACTAACCCGTAGCTAACCCAATGTCTAACCTGAAGCACCACTGCTATGAGTGATTCAAGGCAAAAACAAAGTCTCAGACACAGAAAGTCTTTCTTTGGTTTAACAACAGACAGACATTAGGCCCATATTGTAGTCTAAGTAAGAGATAGTGCAGCCAGTTGCTCAGCTAGCATAACATGAGTTTATCGACTAAGAAATTTCTGAAATCATAAAACGTTTGGCTGCATTTTGTGAAGCTAAATGCCACCGGAACTAAATGTAACGTCTGTGATAAAATTGTGTTGCTAAATATGCAAATGACAGCAATTCAATAAAGCACCTCGGCATGCAAAGGAAAAACAAAACGCAAAAAGCAGACCCAAGTCTTTAACCTTCCTCCTCTGCTGCATCTAAACATTTATTAGTTCAGATAATAGTTTGCACTTTATCTTCATACTGTTTACTTTTGTTTTACACTAAGAGATCCATACCTGTCAACTGATACGGTTTGCCCGTATTTAATACGTTTTTTGCTATCTTTTAAATGGATACGGCGTACTACAACATATAATACGGGAAAACACCCAGACCGAAACGGGGTATTTTTGCCGAATTAAGCACCATCACGCATGCGTCGCTTTATAACTTCTGCTTCCTTCTTGATTGCAACACAACACGAGGAAATCGATATCATTTAAACACGAAACTCTCACCAGTGAAGATGTCTGAACCCTTGAAAAAGAAGTGGAAAGTTAAGTCAACTGGAAAGCATCAGAAAGTGTGGGAACATCTGCAAGGAGAGTATAGTGGATGGATAAAATCTTCGTCCAAAGGCCCGTAATATTCGTTTTGTGTACCGTGTAGGAAAGACGTGAAAGTTGCTGCCAGTGGTTTTTATGACTTGAAAAGCCATTTCAAAACATCGTCACACGTGGATAGTGTCGCAAGAAGTAAGACATACGTTCCTTTGAGTCAACAGTTTGCCAGTGCGAACCCAGCATCGTCACAAAGCAACAAGGTGCTCAAAGCAGAAATCCTCATGTGCCAGTTTTTTGCCGAGCACAACATTCCACTCGCCGCTGCAGATACATTCACCAAGTTGGTACCAGAAATGTTCATCGATTCACAAGTTGCAAAGGTATGTAAGACATATTAAAATTTTCTTTGTCACTCAAGCAATTAATCTTTTTGAAAATAATGCAAACAATGTAGATCGAGATGATTTATATTAAAGACTGTAATCTTCAATGCAAACTGATAATATCATCAACAGATTATGATTCAAAGTGTGTTTGATGAAAAATATTCAGAGATGTTTACATGCGTTGAAGTTTTTAATGCTATGAAATTATACTCTGAGCATCGATTCTTCAAACATCCACATGTAACGAATATAATCTCTATGTTGCAGGATTTTGCATGCAGAAGGACAAAGGCAACCATGATTATCAAGGAGTCTCTCGCACCAGCCTACACAGATCCTATCATAGCACGCTGCAGGACTCAACCATTCACATTGATGATCGACGAGAGCAATGATCGGAGCACCAAAAAGCGTCTTGCTATTCTCGCCCACTTCATGGAAGATGATGTTGCAAAAACTAGACTCTTGGACCTGCCCGAATTAAGTGATGGAACCAGTGCTGGTATATTTGAAGTTTTAGACAAATATATGACAGAGAACAATATTCCTTGGCTCAACGTTGTCGGTTTCGCAAGCGATAATTGCAACACAATGGTCGGAAAGAAAAATTCAGTGCTGTCACGGATTATTGAAAAAAAACCCTAGAGTATTCAGTGTAGGTTGTATCTGCCATCTCGGAAATTTATGTGTCAAAGATGGACTAAAAGTTCTGCCAGTGAAAGTAGATGATTTGCTTGTTGACATATTCTACTTCTTTAAACATAGTGCAAAACGGATAACAGAGTTCAAAGAGTTCCAGGACTTTACTCAATCAGAGGAGCAACAAATCCTAAAACATTGTCCTACTCGCTGGCTTTCGCTTGAAAAGGTGGTTTTGCGCACGCTTTCTCAGTGGAATGCTTTGAAGAGCTACTTTGCCAGCCATCAAGATGTAGAAAAGGCAGGCAAAGTCAAATCAATTCACAGCAGACTTCAGGACCCACTGACTGAATTGATCCTGCATTTCCTGCAATTCATCTTGCCAGTGATAAACAAATTCAATACTCTTTTCCAGGCCGAACAGTGCATGATTGGCGATCTATTACCCGAGATGGATAGACTGTTCAGAGTATTTCTTTTCAAGTTTGTCCAGATGAAGCAGATCAAGGATGATGCAAACCTCCTGACACTGGACTTCAAAGACAGAGCACTGCAGCACGAAGACCACAGGCTTGCTGTTGGTTTGACAACAACAGCACTGCTTTTGGATGAGGATAAAGGTATCCCTCCAGAGATACAATCAAAGTTCTTTGCCTCAGTGAGATTGTTTTATGAGGCTGTTGTGGCAAAGATGATCGCCAAATTTCCCTTTGAAAATGACGTGCTGGGTGATCTTGTCGTCCTGGATCCACGAAGGAGAGAGGAACTGGACTACATCCATATTCTCAGATTGGCGGAGCGGTTTTGGCCCAGTCATCTAGATCAAGAGGCCATCAAAGAAGAATGGGATGACTTCCAATTGATCCCAGACGAACAGATGCCACCATTCACCACAGAGGGACCAATGCATCCAGAAACATTTTGGTCTAAGATTTTTGAGTTGAGAACAGCATTTGGTGGGCCAAGGTTCCCAGCAATGAAGAGCGTTTTCCTGGCCTTGCTATGCCTTCCTCACAGCAACGCAGACAGTGAAAGAGTATTCAGCCATGTCAGGAAACTCAATACAGAGTATAGGAAATCGATGGGGGTGGACACTCTGACAGCTTTACTACAAGTAAAATTGAATACTGACAGTAATCGTATCAGCTAAAACCAACAAGTGAGATGTTGCAATCAGCAAAGGCCGCAACTTCCAAGTACAACAACAATCACAAATGATGTCATTTAGGCTTTTAAGGGCATTGTGTGATATGTGAACACATCATTATATGGTAGTGATGTATTGAATAAAGAATTGAATAATGCAAATTGATGGTGCAGTTTTCCATGTTGTTCTTTGGTAAACACGGCATTTACGGCGCGAATACAGTTTTTGGTCATTGAGTAAGGGAAATTTAAATTGTTAGTAAGGGCAGTCATGGTTGATGGTTGACAGGTATGAGTTCTGTTATAGGAACAAAAAAACAAGAAAACCAAAATGTATCCAACACTAGCATAGTGGTGGATCATATATAGCATATTTAAGGTCGGAGTCATCCTAAAATCATTAGTAATGCTCTAACGTGGAGCCCTCACCCTCCCAGGTTGTGGGTGGCAGCCTGGGGAAGTAATAAGGGTTAGGGTTAGTATCTGTATTTGTTCCTGCAGATTTACTCAAAAACTGCACTTCTAGTCTGGTCCATCTACAAGCGCTGCTGATAGTTATGGCGTTATATTTGTGTCAATAACCGGAGCCCGCTCTGAGATGGATGAGAGTGCAAATAAAAATTCCCTCCCTTCACAAGTTCAACTTAAAAGTTAGCAATATAAAAGGTAAAGGTAGAAATTATATACATTTTGCCAAAGGTAGAGATTTCGACTATATTGACATAATGCAATTCTGCACTTTGATGATTTCATTAAGCTTTACCTACATATTTTGTACATAGTACACACGGAAGATAAATATTTAGTGTTTGTTTTTACACTAGATATAGCAAGTATAGAATTTGTTGTTTTTCATTTAACGAAAAAGAAACCTTGGGAACTTTGAATCATTTTTTCTTTTAGATCCAGGTTTCCTTTTTTGCCATATTAAATTTAGAAATCTGTAACCATTGAAGTTTGAAATTTTTTTTCATAACATTTAGCTTCTATTTAATCTAAAGTGTCTTCATATTACTTATGTTGTGAGAATTTTTGTGTTTTATTATTTTGGAAAATAAAATATTTTTTTTAAATGCATTTTGTACAGTACATTTTCTTTCAAGTGCTTTCTAAACCTTTTGGAAGTTGTTCTGCTGCAATGTATCTGGAAAGTGAGAATGCCTAGAAGCAGTCATTTTGACATATACGAAGAAAAACGAACATATCCCAATAGGACAGTTACTGCACATGCTTTAGATTATGCTGCAACATCATCCCAGTCCTATTTCAATTCCAAAATATGTTTTCATCAGGGAAACTCACTGAACCTGTTTGTTGCAGAATCTCTTATAAAAAGCAACAACTTAGTCAGATTTTTTTTTACATCTGTGATGAGGAAAGATCTCACAGCGCTGTAGCTGTTTCTCACATGCAGAGGGGCACTCTTGTTGTGAATGAAAGTGTTTCCGTTCATCAGCAACTTAACTTACCTCATAGGATTTACCATCAGACGTTCCCACATCCTGTGCTGACCCGATTGTTTCCTGTGAGGGGCTGTATCTGCTCATCAAAAAGTACAGTAACTTCTGCTGAAAACAGGGAACAAAGAAAGAAAACTTTAGACAGATTTAACTCATTGCAGTTTCTAATATGTGAAAACTGAGAAACTGTTGGGGTTTCAACATGATTGTAAGGTAACCATTCATAATGTAGTAAGCCTTCACGACGTAAAGTAGAGTTTTTTTGTGAGCAGAAAAAAAAAAATAGATTGGAGGAATCACTGGAACAAAAAACATCCAAATTCTCTTATTAACAGCTCTTTCTCCACAAAAAGCAAAGTTGAATAACGGAGTTAACCTCAAAATGACATAAACTGTCTACAGCACATTTGTTCTTGGTTGAATGTGCTTAAAGGATCCTAGAGAGTTTAATGAAGCAAATGTCTGTTCTGGAAGTGTAGAGTCAAGAGATGAGAGGAGCACCTCAAACAGCAAAAAATACTTTTAATCTCTGTGCTTTGACATTCAGACTCTGATGCCATCATGTTTTGAGTTTAAAGGTCTCTGTTGGATGACTGGTCGAACAAAAATGTCAGCGCCTAAAAAAGATAATAAAACGTTGTTTGGTTTAGCAACAAAACTCTCCACTTTAAAACAATTATAAATACTACAGATGGAGAAAAGGACAAAGATTAACGGCACAGTTTTTCTGACATTTCTGAAATTTCGACCCTACATTTTTTATCCAAATTAAAATTAAAACTGGCTGACGTTTCTGGAAAGAAAACACTCAACGATTTCAGGGATTTCTGTGAACTGTGATAGTATGTATGACTGCTATTGTTACCAAGCAACATGAATTTTAATACACTGAAAAAGATTACATTTTATGTCAACCTATTTATGTCCACCTATTTATAAGGATACATACTCTAAAATTGGCTTCGTAACGAAATGTTGAGCTAAAAGGTCATGTGGGTCCAAAACCTGAATTATTACCTTTATCCACACCAAATTTGACAGCAATAAACCCAAAAATGAATATTCTGCTCCAACGCGTGGGTAAATGCTATAGCCTACTCCTCAATTAATAAAAAAACACTGCCAGAATTAGGGCTTTGACCTTTGCCCAAAAATCATATTCAAAGTTTGTTTGTTTATTAATACTAAAATTCACATATATTCAAATATTATTAATTATATTTTGACCATTAAATGTCTTCAGTAAGACCGATAGTGATATCAAACTTAAATTCAATCAATCAATCAATCAATCAATATTTTTTTGTATAGCACCTTCCAGCACCCAATGGTGCTCGAGGTGCTTTCCAAAGTAAAAACAAGAATACAAATTAGAACAAAATTCTATATGTTCTGTCCACCAGAGGGCAGTGTATCAGTCAATGTTAATAGACTACGCGCATGAAAGGCTGACTGCATCTGAATACCTCTATTATGCTTGCTACTTAGCAGGCGAAAAGCAGTATGCAAGTGATGTAGTAGATCCGAATCTCAGTATGGATTGGAGTGGTACTACCGCCACAGTAAGCAGACACTGGATTGTACGAACTGTCAACCATTGACACAGCCGCAATTTTGGCGTATAAATGTAAAAGTGTAGCGATATTACCTATTACTTTAATTGTTTTTTGGCAACTGATTAAACATTTTAGTTGATAAGTTGTTTAATGGGACCACAGGCGACCTTACGTGACGTAAACATCCAGTAAAATGGTGGCGCAGTACGTCCGTTTTCATGCCTACTACTCGCTCGTTTACCCGGTATATGAATTGAAAACAGTGTTTAAAAGCAAACACATTTACCAAAAATAATTCCCTTAAAGGTTGGAATTTTAAGAGATCCCTAAAATGTGTTTGAATACCTTTAATTTTTAAAACATTGGAATTATATTCGAACAACGAAGTTCGGAGTCAAAGCAATAGCCAAAATCATTACCGCCTCTTCTCAAACTAAGCTTCATGGCTTACTCTCTGTTTTATTTTGACAATAAAGTGCGATAGGACACATTTCTGAGAGGGTATGTTACTGCTGTGCATTGTGTATAATTATCTAATGTCTCTTTTTGGATACACCATTTTATGCTTACCAGTAACCATGGCAGCAACCCCATAATGTGAGATATCTGCATTTACAGCATTCAATTGGCTATTCGATGCGTCATTCATCAGAATTCTTCACTGTGATTGGTTCAAATGACACTCAGAAGAAGGAAGTACCATGGACGAACGTGACTTTCCGTCCATCAGCTGTTGGCTATGACATGAAAAGGGTTAACCCAGATCAAGGAATATTTCATTTAAAAGATAACACTTCAAAAAACGCGCAGTTGAATTTGTAGGCTTTTATTAGCGAATTAGCGGACTTGCCGTCTTTGGAAACGAAGTGGAAGGATGAGGACTAAAAACTTTGGAAGTGCATTTTTGCGATTTAATTTACTTCTATCAGCTTCATTGTTGTCCTGGACTAATTACTTTATCGGGAGTCTTTAATCTGATCCTTCAGGATGAAAAAAGATTGTTTTTGTTTGAAATGGATCGGTTCAATCAGATTCATTAACTGCAAAACACGGGTTGCACATTTTATGTCCTTGTGGAGGGGGCATAGGGTGTTAGCTGAAGCGATTGCTGTGTCTACAGTTATGATTATATCCTTGTTAAGCATCCATAATTGAAATTGCAGGACTCTTAGCTTTCTAATTATATAAAATATGTAAGAGCTCATAAAAGTTAGAATTCAGAATTTCAATGAATATTTTCGGTTAACGCAACCCCTGCTTTTGTTCACAAAAAAGTTCAGCAACTCCGTTACTTGTTGCAAACCAGCAGCTCTTTTTCCCTCTTTTCCTCCCAGCATGCTGCACACTGATTTACTAACACAGAGTGGATCCTGGCACTCACAGGTGTTAAAAATGTTAGAAATATTATGTTTAATAAAATATGGAATCCTTTTATTTCAATATTGGTTTGGATATTTCTGCAATTCTTTTAAGCGGATTGGTATAATGAGAAACTGCCATTGTTACTTTATGATTGAAAAACTCACACATCATCTCTTTGACAATGTATCTGTATTTGTTGCATTTTTTTATTTATTTATTGATTTATGTTTGTGCGTTGTTTTGAGCCCCAGATAAGGATACGTACGGGAGCTGTGGTGGCAAAACTTCAACTTCATTTAAAAAAAAGAAATAGAAAGATCTCTATTCCTTTGTATTATGACGCACAACAAAAAAATATATTAATTTCTTGTGTTTCTCATGCTATATGCTGCTCCAAATACAAGATAACGTGGACTCAATGGCTACTTTTAGCTAAAATCTTCAACCCCATAACATTCAAACCCTTAACAAAAAAAATGCTTTAAAACAACCAAATAGAACAAAATATATATTTATAAATGTTTTAGATTTCATGGCTGAGGTGATAAACAGTTTCTCAGAGGCACTAAAACTTCATCAGATGCAACGTTCAGAAACAATTTCATGTTGGTGGAATTTTCAGTAATCAGAGACTGCAAACCGAATTCAGAGGATAACCCAAATATGCTCGTTTTAACATTAATAATGGAAATGAAAGTAGTCTACATAGAAAGTAATCAAAATAAGAGAAGATAAATGTGAAATATGAAATAAATGTATTCTTTGAATTAAAGATCTTCTAAACAGATGCAGTTGACTGTTCTCAAGTTCCTCCAGATGGCAGGTCCACAAAAAGGAGAAACCTGATTAAAAAAAACATGGTTGCATGTTTTACAGGGTAAGTGGTTTTATATGAGGTGGTTGTCGAAGGAAAAAGAGCTAAACTTAACCTTTAATCCACATTAAAAATGCCTCATTAGATATTTCTGGCACTAGTGACTTAAATGGGATAAAGCCGAATAGAAACATGTGCAAATGTTATCTGCACTACTCATAACTCGTGCTGTATTTTAGAGATAAGAATATATAATCTCAAACAAATCCTCTGTGTTTGAGTCACAGTAGAAGAAGAACTGGATACATTTCAGGCCTAATTTCAATCAGAATATCAAGTGAGTGACACTTTTGCTACAAGTGACTTTCAGGGATTTTAATCTTTGTGCAGTGTAATCAGGGGCGGAAATCCCATTTCAATTTTGGGGGGACAATAAACAGTAAAATTTCAGAGAGTAATTTTTGGAGGGGACATGAAAAAAAATGCTCTCTCCTGCTTCTTTGCATCTCGTTTTGCATAGTTTGCCTTCAGTATGTTAAATAATGTTATGAATTGATGCCTTTATGACCACATTCAACAAAATGTCTTAATTTCCACTACAGTCAAAGTAGATTTACAAAAATGTAAGCATGAAGAAGTTCCAACATTATTACAGAAACACTTTCAAGGCTAATAACATCAAACTACTTCAAAAATCAAGTCAAGTATCAAAATGACTGAAATCTCTTTAATAAATCATAGAAATTTTTGTAGGCTATTAGAGAATAACTCTGTAATATTTAATAACTTTATCTAAGTCCTACTGAACGAAAAGATACACAAAATCTAAAAATATATTCTTGAAATATTTGTTTCATTTTAATAATTAAAAATAAAAAACGTTTACTTTACAAATACACTAAACATATAAATACTCTATAGTTTATCTTTGAATTTAATCGATCTCTCACTTTTCTCAGTTTTCATAGTGTTTTTGGGTCTGTGTGGCCAATGGGATCTTCGGCTCTATGTTTTACACAGAGAGCTTTGAGCAACGTGCCTCCACCACACATTTGTTGCAACCAGTTCATCCCTAAGCTACACCTGCACTATTGTAAACAACTGCAGAGCCTGGGGAAGACGTGATAAGAGCGGTTAAACGCTGTGGTATTCCATACATCGGACCAGTTAGTTTTAGGCAGACCGTGAAAGCGTACGTGTCCGGGAAAAGGAACTTTTGGTCACCTTAGTGAATGGAAAAATAATAGTGGAATAACCCTGGAATGACCAGTGAACATGAAGTGACAACTTATTTTTACTGTGGTGGTGGTCTGTCATAAAGGGATCTCCGACCGGTGATCAAAGTCTAAAGATATCGCCCAGTAATCGGTGTCTATGTTCGACATAATATGACCACATTTGACATACATATTTAAGTTTGTAGAACAAGCATATGATAATTAAATGACTTACTGCTGGAAACCGCTGGCTTTTGATTACCGCCTCCTGTAAGCCTGCGGGCTGCTGTGAAGCTGATAGCGGGTGAGAGCCGGCAGCCCCGCCCGTTGGAAACAGTGTGTGTGGACCGACCGTACCAACTTGAGGAATAAGGGGGGTGGACTATAATTTCTCAACAATTAAAAACACATTGTTTTGTATTTGCAGACTAACTTTTTAGTTGTAGTTTTAGAAGAAAATACAGTTTTACTGATAGCATGTATGTGTTTAAAATAACTTCTTTTGTGGGGGGGACAACTTTGTGTGAGGGGGGGACGTGTCCCACCCGTCCCCCCGGGATCTCCGCCTATGTGTAATGGGTAAAAAGTAAAATAGGTAGAAATTGGTTGCTATGTTACTTGTTACAGCCACATCATTGGTATATAATCCTGTAGTTATCACAAGTTTATCCCAAAAAATGCAACGACAAACTTGTGAAACCCGACAAAAAACCTTAAAGAGGGGTATTTGGTCCATGCCATGGTTCTGAGTAATTTTTCATGTCATATATTTTAATAAAAACTCACACTACATCAGCCATTTCAAAATCATATACAGTATTTAGTAAAACGCTGATATTTTACCCCTCTGATTCTTATTTCTACACAGTTTGCTTAGATTGTTTTTTTTATTTAAATCCAACCTTTATTAATACTATGGATAACAACGGGGACAAGCGTCCTCACTTGTTTTTAGCAGTCTTTGATTTATTATTAGGTGCAAAAACGAATCGAGCTCTCGTTTTGCGCAAACACCTTTATTTTTTGATTTATTAAGGGAAAAGTTGTTGCACGATGTTCTAATAAGAAGCGTGAGGGAAAAAGGTGCGATCATCAACACTAATCCGAATGTGTTTCCTTATTGGACGAGAGAGGTTTCTGTTAGTTTTTGCATCTGAAACAGAAGCACCTTCAATTTTTGTCTACACCTTTATGCACAGAATTAATAGATGACACATTTGAACACTGCAAGATATCTTGTCTGCAAATGACGCAACATATTGTATGCATATCAAGATGAAGTAGAGTTCCTGCTTTTTTTTTTTTTTTGTAATCACGCTGCTTAATAATTATCTGTCCCGCCTTTTCTAATTCCCAAATAACGTTTCTGGGATGCATTTAATACACTGGGTGATGGAAATACTTTTACTCTGCAACTGCAGCGCACACTAAACCTAATATTTGTATAAAAATACGAGAAAAGTACATTTTTAAACGAGTTTTACGATGAGGAAGTTGATCGATCTCCACAACCTTACCAGGATATCAGCAGGTCGCAAAGTGAGGAGTCAAATGAGGAGTCTACAGCGGCTCTCAGTCACTGGCTGAGAAAACGAATCATGCTTACCGGGTGTCCAAACCGCTTGCCATCATCATCATCATACTACAGTTTGTGTACAGAAGGACACCAATCAGAGAAGAGAACGGAAACCGCAAGAAAACACGCGGCTTCAAAGAAGCGACGAGGAAAAAGGAGGGCGTGCAAAAATGGCGAAACTGTTAATATTCGGGGAAAGTCCGATGTGGGAGAACGTTCTCTGATCAAAACCAGAGTGTGGATGGATGACTGCTTCGCCTCAGATTAACCCAGGTTAAAGTGACATAATCACATCCATAAACTATTATAACAACCAGTTTATTAGAAGATCATGAAATGAAAACTGTTTTTGTAGTTTACGAGGCAGCGCAGTTTGTAGAGGAAATATTTGGAGAAGTGGGCTAGTCGGAGGAGTGACAGATTTCCTACGGTCGACTAACTCACAGAAGGAGCCGCTGTTTTTTGGAGAACAGTGAAAACATTCAGAGTTTATCTATTCCAGATGGTTGAGTTAATAACTATGCTTAACACCTTAGACGTTTTCACATTTTGTAATTTTGCTCTTTTTTCTTTTTTGGTTGTTTGTTTGTTTTCGTTTTTTGGTGAGGGGATTTCACTTCACACGAAAACGCAAAGTTAATAACTGAAAAGTGTGTTGAACGTATTTGTGAGTCTCCTTTCAATCGAAAATCCCCAAATAAAGTCCAGTGAAATGAAATAAGAGTGCTACCTCTGTGTGTAATTAAACGGCATAATTAGCTACATCTGTTCTTTGTTCTTTATCAGGCTTAATAGAGAACATTAGTGATCATAATGGAGACTAAACAACACTACAGACATGTCAGAAAGAGATTATGGAAATTTTTAATACAGGGTTTCACAAGCAACCCCCCCACAGCCCCCCGGGAACAATACTATTCTGTGTACTCCTATAATCAGATGCTTAAAATGTGGAAACCCTGCAATAATTACACAAAAAAATGTTATTTTTAACTTGAAATTTAAATTTTGTTGTAATTTTTATTAAAATTTTACTTTTTTATCTACTTAATAATTTGTTGAAACAAGCAGAGAAGAGAATAAAACCTGCTAATTATGTCAGAAGTTGCTAGAATTAGGACCCAAATGCAGCCAGACCACGATGAAAAACCTGGGTTTATTACAGTCTGGGTTGACAAAGACAAGGAACAGATAGACGATAGACGGGGAACTAACAAAGAAATAAAGACACAGGTGACTATATACACACACCAGGGTAATAAATGAACAGGAAACAGCTAGGAGTTGTCATGATTCCACCCTCAGCTCCTTTCACTCCCTCATCATCACCCGCACCTGTCTGAACCTCCTCACTTCCTATTGTTTTCACCTGTTCCTCTTTGTCTCCCCCTATTTAAGATCCAGCGAGCGCTTCAGTCCTCGCTGGATCATTGTCGTACCTGTTGTACCTCTGTTGTGCATTCTGTCTCTCCCTGATATGCTGCACCAATAAAGAGCACCTTACCTGGAACTCTGCTTCCGCGTCTGGGTCTTTCGTCCTCCATGCAGCATATCCCTGACAGGAGTAATCACAAGGGAAAAATAACAAGCAGGGAAACCCATCATGACAAATGAATCTTTTTTCGTGTGCGGTAAAAGTATTGGCAAGTATGTAGATCCATCAGTTTGAAAAAAAAGTGGTATTGTTGCATCCCATAAAAGAAAGCGATCAACCCCAAAAAATGTAGAAACTGTTGATCTGTCTTATCGTGACGCTGTCTTATAAGGTCTTTTTAATGTTTTCCATCCACAAAAATCTACCTGTCACAGAACTATCCTGGAAAAGAAGATTTACTCATGCTTAACTAATCTCTTACCTTTCCTCTGCAGTCCAGTCGCTCGTTTTGACCCCCCCCCCATTTACAGAATCATTTCAATGAGCCTTTTATAGTGTTTCTTACTGTCCTTTGTTGCTGCCTGATTCAGAGTCTCTGCCGTTCTTTATGACAGATACAGATTGCTGTACAGGGAGGCAAGCTGACACCCTAAACACCTCTACATAATGAAGCATGACAGAGGCAGCATCATGCTGTGGGGATTCTTTGCTTCAACATTTACAGGAAAGCTGATCAGAGTTGATTGGAAGATCCAGGTACATCCGAAAATACTAGAATATCTTAAAGGTTTTATAATTTTTATGACTTACAGCGGATCCCCAGTACTAGTGGAGGTTAGGGATAGAAGTGATCCGCTAATACTTCAAATCCCCTTTAAAAAACATTAAAATGCCAATTTCAATAGTTAAAATACTAAATATACATTAATACTGAAACTGAACAAACATGTTTTAACGGAACCAGAAACAGAACTACAGTTTATTAAATTTGAACAAATGATTCTACAAACTTTTCTTTAGTCTATAATTTTCTGTTTGTTGATACTGTATTTATTTGATATTGTATTGAAAAAAAATACTTTGAAAACAGTTTCTTCTGATTAGAATTCGTTTTGATGTAATTAATTAATTTGTTTGCATGATATATATTTTTTTAGTTTTTAAAATGTTCTTTGTTTTTAGTTGTGTTACTCTTACTTCTGTACAAATGTTGGGGTCTCTACACCCCTGGTTACGTTCCATGAAAAACAAAAAAGAAGTTGTGTGTGAATTGGTGAATCTATTATAAACTACTAATAGGGAATTCACTGTTTTGCAGAAAGTACAGTTTATTTATTAGAATCATAACATGTAGAAAAAATATTTCAAGCCTTTATTTGATTGTAATTTCGATGATTAAGGGTTGCAGGTAATGAAAAACTAAAAATTCAGTGTCTCTAAATGTTATGTTGTGAAAATATTCAATATTGGAATCTCATAGTGTCCCATCAGAATCAGCTAATTAACTTCAGGCAAAGCAAGGCAATATTATTTTTATAGCACACTTTCAACACAAGGTTATTCAAGGTGCTTTACATTATTAAAATTGGAAAGATAGCCAGAGTTGTTAGAGTTTGTAATTGCGAGTAGTGATGACTTGCGACGACAGGGAGAGGATGAGCTGCTGAGTTCTCGCGAGAGCTGTGCATAGGTGAACATGGCGGTTATGTGGTAATGTATACACCCAGGTAAAATAAGACAATCATTTTGAATCAAACGCAGCTTCTAAAATAACCATCAAGTTACTTTTTTTTTTTCTCTAAACAACCTGGACGAGGAAACATTGGATTCGCTGGAGTGCTACCTAGACGAGTGCTTTGATAACATCGTTATGGGTAAGTCACGGAAACCTGCTTCAGATACAACAACGAGCACACCGTCGCAGAAGCGCACTCGTTCCGAGGCTAGCACATCCACCGACTCGCCAGATAGAAGCTACGGCGACATCCTGGACTCAATAGACAAGAAGCTAACCAGCCTGGACGCCCGTCTCGCGCTGGTTGAGGTTCTTCATAAAGAATTTCAGGCTCTGAGGGAATCGCTGGAGTTCAGCCAACAACAAGTAGCTTCACTAGTTACAGAAAACCAAACACTAAAAGAAGACGTTAAAAAACTCACCGAGGGAATGAAGCAGCTGTCTGGAGAAAACAAAAGCTTCAAGGAGTCTATCCTAGACATCCAGGCCCGATCAATGAGGGACAATCTTGTTTTTTCGGGGATACCAGAGCAGCCTGAGGAAGATGCTGAAGTAGCCGTGCGAAAGTTCATTCAACACCAGCTGAAACTGCCAGACGACACGGTTAAAAGCATAACCTTCCATCGGGTTCACCGACTCGGAGGTAAGAAGCCCAACAACACCCGCCCGCGACCAATTGTTGCAAAATTTGAACATTTTAAACAAAAAGAACAAGTCAAAGGACGCGGGAGAGAGCTACGGGGGACGAATTACAGCGTTAATGATCAGTTTCCGAAAGAAATCCTGGACAGAAGACGCGTGTTATTTCCAATTAGAAAAAAACATATTAGTGAGGGCTGTAGGGCTACGGTTAGTGTGGATAAACTGTATGTTAACGGTCAGCTGTTTAGGGACCCTCAGGTTACTCCTTGGCTTTATTAGTCATATTTAACAGAACCAAGACAGAATTAGCTTTATCAGACAACTATAGTTTAAAAAAGCACAGCTCAGCAGGCTGTTTTTGTTTGTTAATGTGGGTAGGGGCAGGGCTGTGCACTTTTTTTTTTTTTTTTCATTTTTTCTTTTTCACTATTATCTTTCTCACATGTGTACAACCAAATCTCTTTATCACCTTTTTTCCTTTTTCTCTCTCACACACACAGACTTTTATCATGGCATATTCATGTTTTTCCATCATACTTTCATTCTGTACACACCTGTATGGTGCATTATTTGCCTCGCTTTATCTCTGCTTCTGGTTTTTTCAATCTGGCAACCCTATGGACAAACCAAAATTACACCTATATTCATCCTTGGCGATAGTACATATCTAAGGTTTATCTTAGCTCTATGAATCCTGTAAAATTTATAACATGGAATATTCGCGGCGCTAGCTGCAGAGATAAAACCATTAAGATTTTCAACCATCTTACAAGACTGAAGGCAGATGTCGTCTTACTACAGGAGACTCATAAATCAAGTTCAACAGCTAATGATTTAAAAACACCAGAGTATCCTAATATATTTTCTTCATGCTATAACTCTAGACAACGAGGAGTAGCAATATTAATAAATAGAAATACTAATTTTAAAGTAATAGACACAGCTACAGATCCAGAAGGTAGATTTATAATATTAAAACTATTTATAAATAACCAAAAGTTATGTATAGTTAGTATATATGGTCCAAATGTTGACGACCCCTCATTCTTTCATACTTTCTTCTCGGTTCTGGCTAATCACATGGATTGCTCACTTGTTCTTGGGGGAGATTTCAACTTTGGACTAAATGAAGAAATAGACAGGCTCAGTACAGCAGGGACTCAGCGCAGATGGCAATCCATAGATATAGTTAAACAGTACATGAGCGATTATGGACTCTGCGATGCATGGCGATCGCTTCATCCCAACGACAGAAAATACACTTTTTACTCAAACGTACATCATTCTTATTCTAGATTGGACTATTTGTTAGTCAGCAGCTCACTGTTGAATGACATTTCAGACACTGAGATACATCCTATAGTGATCAGCGATCACGCTCCTGTTTCTTTAAATTTAGCAAATAAAATTGCAACCCTTCAATATAAAAATTGGAGATTTAATACATCATTACTTAAGGATAAAGAATTTATTAAATATATTGAAAAAGAATGGGCTTCATACATGGAATTTAATGATCTCCCTGGTATGTCGCCATCCACTCTATGGGAAGCAGGGAAAGCTGTGATTAGAGGTAAAATAATTTCATTCTCATCAAATAAAAAGAGAACAGAAAATAAACATGTTCAGGAATTAGAAGAAACTATTAAATCATTAGAACCTTCCCTGGATAAAGAGAGCTTAAGTAAAATAAGGAAAGCAAAATTAGAGTTAAATGAAATTATTAATAAAAGGACGCAGTTCTTAATCCAAAGACTTAGAATAGAAAACTTTGAACATAGTAATAAATCAGGTAGCTTCTTAGCTAATCAGTTAAAAATAAATAAAGAAAAAACAACTATATCTGCAATCAAAGACAAAACTGGGAATATAATATATGACCCTGAAAAAATAAACAACACTTTCAAAGAATTTTATGAGACGTTATACACACCAGAGATAAACCCTTCAAATAATGATATTGTACAATTTCTGGATAAAATAACTCTTCCTAAACTTTCAGACAGTCAAGCAAAGGCCCTGGATTCACCGCTAACAGTGTCTGAACTCCAGGAGGCCCTCCAATCTATGCCTAATAATAAAGCTCCAGGTCCAGATGGATTTCCAGCAGAGTTCTATAAAGAATTCTGGAATATTCTGGCACCAACATTTTACAAAATGTTACAGGAAACAAAGGAAAATGGTCGAATACCACCAAACATGAATTCTGCCTACATCAATCTTCTATTAAAACCAGGAAAAGACCCTATGTCTCCTACCAGTTATCGTCCGATTTCTCTTATCAATGTGGATCTGAAAATAATTTGCAAAGCTCTTGCAAGAAGGATAGAGAAAATAACACCTCTAATAATCCACCCGGATCAAAACAGTTTTAATAAAAGGTAGGCTCTCATCCAACAAATTCTACGTAGATTACATAGATTTAATAGATTATTCCCATGTAAAACGTCCCAAACCGAATAGATTATCTTTAGATGCAGAACAAGCATTTGATAGAGTCAACTGGAAATTTTTATTTGCAGCCTATAAATAAATTGGATTCAAGTAAATCTTTTGTAAATATGTGTTAAAAATATTATACAGTCACAATCAGCATTTTATTTAGGACCAATAATCCATCCATCAGCAAGGTCTTTATTCAGAGACGGTACCAGCAGGGATGTCCACTTTACTCCCTCTCTATTGATATTTTTACTTGAAACCATAGCCAGCAGCAATCAGCAAACATAATATTGGTAAAGGTATATCAATGCAAAATATAGAACATTAATATCAGTTTATTCGCAGAATGATGTACTACTTTTTCTACAGCATTCTCCAAACTTCCTTGATATACAGGTAATTGATGTTAAATAAAATTTACTCAAGAGTTTCAGACTATTCATAAATTGGTTTTTATAAGAAATCTAACAGTCCTTCCTATCAGCTGTTCCCCTTACAGAGTCTGTTGCTTTTGCAGCTCGTGTACGGAATTATTACATATTAGGTATCCATATCTACATAGACGGGCAGATTATTCTAAGCTACAACTACGTCCACTTTTAAAAAATAGTGTAAGAATAGCTTGGATATAGCAAGATTGGAAATCGCTTCACCAATATCACTTATTGGAAGGGTAGTACAATTAAAAAATGATGGTTTTGCCCAGTATCTATTATTTATTCTCCAATGATCCAGCTAAACCATCAGGATTGGTTTAGAATCTCTGGACTTTCTGTTTCTAAATTCCTTGGAATAGATAAACCCCTCAGTATAGTCTTAAAAAACTACAGAAGTCCAAAGATAAAGGAGTTTAGACTACCAAACTTTGTCATTATTTCGCTAGCCAACAGATCCAATACACATTCAGTTGGCGTAAACACAGTTATATCGATGGAGTGTGGGTGATGTAGAACGAATATGCACAACGAAGATAAAACTTTCAGATCTACCTTTTGTATAGCTCAAAATATAAAACAAATTGTATGTTTCCAAAAGTAAAAATATCAGCTCCTCTCTGACAGCTTGGTGGGATATTTCTTAAAAAGACAAGGCTCCTCACTAGGTTCCCATTGCAGGCGTTACACACCATCTGGATTAATCCGGATATTTTACAAAAAACTGCATGATTAACTTTCCGGGGCTGGTCGTTGTAAAGGAATGGAATACTGGGAGTATTTTTTGATGGACACAGCCTTTATCCATTTAATACATTGGTTTACACAATTCGGGCTTAACAAGTAATAAAATTTAGATACCATCAAATTAACTCAATTTATAAAAATAAATTCTAGGCTACATTACAGTTGATCTTACAATTCACAGGAAAAAGTTTTAGACTTTTCATCTTAACCCTCCAAATTGCTATCTAAAATATACCAAAACATTAAATAGAATAGATGAATCAATAGTTCCGATTTCAAAAATGGGAGCTGTACCTGTCCCTCTATATAGACCTCAAAACATCTTGTCCAATTTTTCATTAAGAACCTTCAATTTCTTATAAGAATCTAATTACGATTTATACAATCTATAATAATCCTTTCATTAGAATGTGCATTATAACGGGCTCAACGGCATGTTCAAGGATGGTTATAACGCCGTCTGTTAACCTGTTTACCATGTACAAGCAATCTACCTGACAATTATATTCATGCCTCTTTGGTTCTGCCCACCTGTTTAAGAGAATATATGGTACCAGATATGTGAAGTTCTATCCAAAGTGTTCTGAAATGTACATATCACCACCTGCTCACCCGAGTTTGACTTGCTGGGAAATAGTAGCTGAAGTTACCATGGATACAAAGTCCTATGCTAATTATTTTACCTGCTTATGCATCGCTGTAAGAAAAAATATACTCTTGAACTGGAAAATCAATAAAATAATACTTGAAAAATTAATCAATATAGAGAGTGATCTCCTTCTAGATTACATTGGTTTAGGTAACGGCATCTGCTCCACATTGCATCAAATCTTTTGGTCACCCTTGATCAGTTCCATCACCTAGTGGGGTCGGGCCACTAGATTTCCGTTCTAGGGGACTCGGTTGCCGATGTGGAGCTAAGGGTCTGCGTGGTGACTGCACGGGGAGGTCCTTGGGGGAGGGTCCGCTTGCGGTTTCGGCGATAGCGTGGCTCGAGACCATCGCCTGGGGTGGGGCCTTTGGGGGTCTTTGTTGTGGTGATTAGTGGCTGATTCACGGGCTTATGAGGGGTCGTGCTGGCGGACACGGTTTACTGCTGGTGCATGTGTGCTCTGGGGGGGTCTGGTGGGACCTGGGGCTCGGGGGCTTCTGGGGCGGCTCGCCCCCCGGTGGGCCAATGGGGGCTTGGCGTGGGGGGCGCTGCGTCGCGGGTGGGACTGGGGGGGGGCTGTGGATATCGGCCGGCGTGGGGGTTGGCGGGCGCTGCTGCCTTTGCCATCTCCGGGGCTGGTTCCGTCGCTTGTCCACGGTGGCGCTTGCGCTAGGTAACGCGGGTCGGAGAGAGGCCGAGGCGTGTGTGGCCGGCGTCTCCGGGCAACCCGATGGCTATATTACACTGGACCATGGCTCCTGGGTCTTGGTCTTAGCCCTCGGGGGTTTGGTGCTGGGGTGGGGGGCTCTGGCCTCGGTGTTGGTCGGCCTACAGTGACTGACCAGTTGGTGGGGTCGTGGGTGGGTGGCGTGGACGTGCTGGGTTCTGTTATTCAACACCCGGCATAGGGCGGTAGAAGCAAGGATGGAGGATGTCGGCTCTGGGGATTGGCTGCCCGGGACTTCGGTCTGCTCACGGGCCTGGCGCGGCATGTCCGGAGGGACCGAGTCGGTGGTGCGACGGGGGTTTTTTTTTGTCCACGGCACTCGGCCGGGGGGTTCTGTCGTGGCGGTGCCTGGTCGGTATCTTTTGGGGGGAGGCTTTTTACATCTAGCACTGGCGAATCTTTTATTACGGGAGTGCGCTTGGGAGGGAGGGGGGAGGGTGTTGAGGGAGCGGGGGGGCTACTAAACTAACCTGGGTGTCTAGTGAACTTGTGTTTTGTTAGCAGTGATGAATGTTGGGGAGGATTTAGATCATGCACCCGGCATGGGGGCTGGTGGATTGCCGGGGCACCCCAAAATGGGGCTCGGCCAAAGTCGCTTGTCCTAGTGGCGCCCAGATCTGGACGTGATGGGGCCTCCACCCATGGTGGATCGGCCCGAACGCGGGGTGCCTAGTGGGTCAGCAGGGGAGTGGCTCCTGGGGTTGAAATCGGTCACCCTAGTTTATTTTCTACCAATCCCCATGCCTCTTGTCCACCTGTCCTTCATTCTACTCCATTCACAGGCCTTGGGAGTGGGCCCGTCACTGGGGTGCGCGGATGGAGCTTACCGTCTCTTGCTACTGGTGGCGGCCTGGGTCCGTTTTATTGAGCAATTTAGAACTCCACTTGCAACTCATTTTACAAGGGAACGCAGACATGTTGGACCTGGGGATGTGAGCACCTCACAGGCGAGACCCCCGTTGAGGGGGGCTACGCCTGTGCGTGACCGGCCCCCACTGGTTAAACGCATTAGACACTGAGGGCCGGGGGGGGCGATGCGGGTACGGCAGTGAATTCACATGTACCCCCCCTTGATTTAAGTGTCAATTTGAACAACAAACGCAACAAACACCACATTGAGCTGCGTGGAGAGAGGATGGGGGGTCTTTCTCAACCCCTGTTTGTTGGAACATCAGGGGTCGGAAGACGGATTTGACCATCGCTGTCTGGTCGGGGTCCTGGGAATGGTGGGCTGCTCTTGCGGTTGGGTGGGGCTCTTGGGAGGTCTACTTGTCTCCCGTCTGGGGCAAATACGGGGTCTGTCTCTGGCGTGCAAGGGGGGGCAGGGCTTCTCTAATGGGAGGTTCTGTCCCTGGGCCTTTGGAGTATGGGAGTATAGTGTACGTATGGGGGGTATGAATGAGGTATAGCGTCCTTTTTTCGTATTGTCTGTATTTTGTAAGACATGTAGTACACAAGAAAGGGAGGGTACGTTATGAGTGTCTCTGTCTGTCTATGTCTACCTGTCAGGTTGGGTGTTTGGTGCTCTTGGGGCCTGATGCGTCTTTCTTCCCTCCCCGTCACTCCGTACGGTCCCTCCCCACCTCCCTGGGGTGATTGGTTGCTCCTGCCGCTTGGTTGATGATGACTCTCGATGCTGGGGCTGGGGGTCCACGGTTGCAGGGCCCGGCTCGAGTAACTGGTGCATGTACGACGCCTGCGGTTCCGGGGGGTCGGCTGTGTTCGATCGGTGCTTTTTTTTGGGAGCCGATGTCTACTTGGAATGATGGGGCACCATCTTATTGGAGGGCTGCGGGTTTGTAGAATAAGAACTAGGTTATGGTGACGTCCGGTGATCGGTGGGGACGTGCTGGCCGCCAATCCTCTGCCACTCGGTTCCAGGGACTTCTGCTGGCCTGGTCTGTTACACTGGTAGGGGCTAGTACGGACATTGGCTAAGGGCCTTATCTCGGCGCCTCTACGTTGGAGGCGGGATATGGACCTGGAGCTGGAAGACTCTGGAAGTCAGGTGCCGGTGGGCCGTGGCCTGGGGAGGGTACATCCGCTGCGGCTCTTGCTGTGGCGTCCTGGCGTGTGGATGTGGGGAACGGGCGGGTTCGTTGGCGGTGGGTATTGGTCCGGTGGTGGCGTCGGCGTGTGTTGTCTGTCGGTTGGAGCTGCGGGGAGTCCCTCCTTGCTGCGGCGGGGGGGCACCTTGTCGGCTAGGTCCCTGGTTGGGAGCCCTTGGGGGCGCGGGCTTGCCATGGGTCCCGTGGCCTCGGTTCCTGATCACAAGGGCCCGACCCTGGCGTAGCGGTTACCGGGGACCAGGAGCCCTTGGGGCTCACGTCTCTGCGATCTCTCGGGCTCCAGCATTGCGGTGGTGGGTGCTCCCTGGGTTCCATTGTTCCTCTCTTGGAGGGTGATCGACCCGCTGCAGCTGATCGCCTGTGGACTCTGTACTCTGTGGGACGCGGGATGCCATACATCTCGATGCTCATCACATGTCTGTGCCGATTCTGCTAGGACGGATTGACGCGTTCCTTACACACAGCTTTCATCACTTGCAGGGGAAACCTTATTGACCTGCATGCTCGACTACACATAGGTGTGGGGACATAGGTGAGGACGGACTCATATATTAAGCTGAGGTTGTCATCATTAGTTAGTTTGTTAAGGAGATTACCTAGAAACCTATGTCAATATGTTATCTAATCATGCTTGTGCGTAGTGACTCGCGCGTATTCTTTGTTTATTCTAAGCTCGAAACTATTGGTTTTGGTTCTGTATACACTTTGTTGTTTTTGTTTTGTATTGTGTTTCTCATGCTCGTCCGGCAGAGGTGGAGGATACTGGGATGTTTTCTTGTGTTCTTTATTATGCCTCCCGTCGTGTGTCATCGGTCTCGCCCTCTGTTCGGTCAGGTTTATTTTCTTCACCTTCTTCCTTTCTCCCTTCTTTGTTCAGTTTAATGTCCAATGACGTCAGGAAATTGAACCCACTGTAATCAACTAATTAAAGATTTTTCATAAATATAATAAGTGCGTACTACACGCGAAGATGTATACTTGCTTGGGAAAGTAAAAAAATACTGTAGGAGCTTGTACTTGGTACTCAGACACAATTTGATTAGATACTGTAAGAAGGACAAGTTATAAAAAAAAAAAAAAAAAAAAAAAAAAAAAAAAAAAAATTAAAATTGGAAAGATTATTAAAATACAGAAATAATTTACAATAAGACAACAATCAAGACAATATTTAGAATAAAAATAAAAAAAAGCAAGTAAAAAGAAATAATAGGATCAGTTACTCATAAGCGAGTCTAAATAGACTTAAAAGAGTTCAGTGTCTCTGCAGCTTTGTATTCTCCCGGTAGTTTATTCCAGATATGAGGAGCATAGAAAAAACTAAAAGCTGCTTCTGCATGTTCGGTTCTGGCTGTAGGGACGATCAGTAAACTAGAGCTGGAGGACCTGAGTGATCTGGATGGTTTGTACTGTGATAGTGGATCTCTAACGTACTCTGGTGCTTACACATTTAATGATTTATAGACTAATAAAAGCCAGTGTAAGGACCTTAGAACTGGGGTGATGTGTTCTACTTTCTTGGTTCTAGTGAGAACGTGGGCAGCAGCGTTCTGGATCAGCTGCAGCTGTCTGATTGCTTTTTTAACATTTAAACATTTATACTGATGGATGTGAACTTGAATTGGTGCAATAGTTGTGAAAAATATTCACCATGAGAAGCAGCTACTTTGAATTTGCTTTCTGTAGCTTATTTTCACTCCGCGGTTTATAGCCAAATGCCATCTTAAAACTATAAAGCTGAAATACTGAAACACTGGGGAAAAAAGCCTTCGTCGCTCACCCTCCTTTGCTGACTTCTTTCATGTACCCCTCGTTTTTTTTTTTACATTTACAGTCTATGCTTTTTCACAGCAACTGACGCTTTGCAAATCGTTTCAGATATCCTTCTGCTGACACATTTCAAGAGCTTCTTCTGCACTTTAGTTAATAGGATTGAGTAACAGATGAAAGAGAAGCTGACTAGCTTGAGGTTACTGAGAACAGAAATGTGACTGAGTACAACCAAAGCCCCAAGCAATAGAATAGAATAGAATAGAATAGAATAATCCTTTAATAGTCCCACCAGGGGAAATTCTGTCGTAAACAGCAGCCAAAGAAACAACAAATATAATATAAACAATGAACACACCCTCAGACTGAGAGGAAAGGTGTGTGTGTAGTCAGGAAGAAAAGGAAGAATAAAAATACCAAGAAGAGCCTTGATTAATTTTCAGATAACGATAAATGTTTTGACTGCTTTGTCAAATAAAGCTTTCTGGTGAGTGTTTGTGTATTTTTGTTTTTTTTTCACTTTACAATCTGTTTTTTTAACAGTCAAAGAATTATTTGATGAAAAATAGAGTAATGATGTTGTATCTGACTTTCCTCATATTTTTTCCCCTTGCTGACAAAATCTGACATAATTACAGAAACTGATGGATGAAAGCATAGCTATAAATCCTTAGTAGATAAAACCAAAGTTTGTAACAAGGCGTGTCATTTTTTTAAGGCAGTTCAGTCAATTCCAAGCAGAAAATGCCCTGCTTTCTGGTCTTCCCAAATGGAGAATATCTGCTTTACAACTTCTACAAAATTCTGATTAAGACCAGGAGGCGGTTTTATGGTTCTTTTAATGGTTTTTCAAGTTTTTTAATGGTTTTGGGCCTTGTTATCTTTCTTCTACTCTTTTCTTTCCGCTTTTACCGTAACAACCTTTGCGGTCTCATCCCTAAAGTCAGGACACACACTCATGGTGAGGGGTCTTGCCCATATCATGACCCCCACCTCTGGAACAGGCTACCGGAGGACCTTAGGGGTTCAGAGAACGTCCATGTTTTTAAGTGTGAGAGTGTGATCATACTTTTAGATATGTGGGGGAGGGATGCAAATGTGGCCAATGTGGGTCAATTTAAAGCACTTTGAGTTGCAGTTTTGTATGAGAAGCGCTTTATAAATAAAGTTTTATTGATTAATAATTATCTTATAATGACCTTTATTGCAGCTATATTGGTAGCACTGCTGCCGTGCAGAAAGAAAGTTTGAATCCCACCCTGTCTGATTCGTCCTTCTCTGAAGACGTCTTTGTCACTCTGGACTCGTCCTGAAAACTGTTCATGCTGAGACTCTGACGCCTCAACACCTTCATGGACCTGATAGACGACCAAGACTCTTAGATAAGTGATCAGTTTTTATTCAAAAATTAAATAAAAACATTCTCATAAAAAACATGAATAGCTGAAGAGTTCCTGACTTACCTCGTTTACATAACACCGTCCATGAACAATCATTAAAATATAATAAGTCCAGATGATTTTATTAATCTTATAGAACAGCATTAAGAGGTTCATTCTCTTAATAATTTAAAACGTTTTTCCTTCAAGAAATATAGAGATTGTAAACAGAAGAAAACTTTCTTTGAATTATGATTTCCACAATTAGGCCCAAAATTATTCATACTCTTCATACTATTAATACATTTAGGTTTAAAGTTGATCCATCAATGGTCTAGAATCCACACCCTGCTGTTCCTTCAGGAGGTTGATGGTTTTCTCCAGTAATTATTAAGCAAGAGGCAAGTTACACAGGAAAAGTGGGTCAAATGCTTCTTTGGAACATTTCTTTGCTGTTTAGCAAAAGTTACATTAGAAATGTGTGTAAAATACAGTTTAAATAATAATAACCAGAATTGACTTATAGAGAATCTTCTCTTTTAGAAACAGCTGTAAGACATAGATTTAGAAAGTTACATCTGAATGATCCACAAGGCTTATGCAACTATGTCCATGGGACACATAAGTCAAAAGTCAGACTGTTTTCTGAACCTTCAGGATTCTGTTAAACAGCTGAACTAAAGTTTACCATCAGTATATTTACCAGACCTTTTATGGGTCTATGTTTGACCAGTAGAAGTATTGCTGCAGCTGCTCCTGTTAGTCCCAGTAAAACATAGAGACCAACTCGTCCTCGACTGATTCCTCGTAAATCTTTTATCTGATTATCAAAACGTCCAGATGAAGCTGTAAAAGACAAGGAGATAAATGTTGAAACATTGTAAAATTAGAAAATGTCTTTAAAGTCTCCCCTTCTGAAACCAATTTTCTAGCAAAATGTTTTCATTTTACAAAATGTCTGTGACTTTTGGTCCGGTTTCTTTTCTTCACCTTCTTCCTTTCTCCCTTCTTGTCTCGGTTTAGTGTCCATGACGTCAGGAAATTGAACCCACAGTGGAAAAAAGAAGAGAAGAAAAAAAAAAAAAAAAAGAGGATTTAGCTGCGGGATCAGAGTGCCACCGATGCAGAGCTTGCTCAGGAATGGCAGCAGGCAGGTGTGAGCGCATCTGCACGCACAGTGAGGCGAAGACTTTTGGAAGATGGCCTGATGTCAAGAGAGGCAGCAAAGAAGCCACTTCTCTCCGAAAAATATCAGTGACAGATTGATCTTCTGCAGAAATTATGGTGAATGGACTGCTGAGGATTGGGGCGAAGTCAGATTCTCCCATGAAGCCTCTTTCTGATTATTTGGGGCATCTGGAAAAAGGCTTGTCTGGAGAAGCAAAGGTGAGCGCTACCATCAGTCCTGTGTCATGCCAACAGTAAAGCATCCTGAGACCATTCATGTGTGGGGTTGCTTCTCATCCAAGGGAGGGGGCTCACTTACAATTTTGCCCCAAAACAGCCATGAATAAAGAATGGTACCAAAACACCCTCCAACAGCAACTTCTTCCAACAATCCAACAACAGTATGGTGAAGAACAATGCATTTTGCAGCACGATGGAGCACCGTGCCATAAGGCAAAAGTGATAACTAAGTGGCTCGGGGGAGCAAAACGTTGAAATTTTGGGTCTATGGCCTGGAAACTCCAAGAAGTGATTATGAAAGAATGGGTTGCTATCAGTCAAGATTTGGCCCAGAAGTTCATTGAGAGCATGCCCAGTCAAATTATAGAGGTCCTGAAAAAGATGTCAGGATGACAACTGGGTGGGGACGTGGTACAACACAAATTCTGCTAAAACATTATTGAGAATTAGCTGAATGAAAAAGTCTGGGTTTTAAAAAGGGAAGTGGTTTATAAAGTTGTCAAAGTAAAACTTGTGTTGCACTGCCATTTTATTCAATGTGTAAACTCATGATCTATGAATCTGTGATGCTTAATATACTTTCTAGCGCCATCAAGTGGTCAGAATTCAAGTTGCTCTGTGAATCTTCAAATTGAATAAACATAAGACTGATTTCTGTGATGTCAATATATAATTTCTGAATATAGTCTAGATATTATGGGTCTTTATTAAACAATGTCTGGAATAAACTGAAATCAACATCAGCATGTTTATAAGTTGGGATAATAATTTTTCTGTCTTCCTTAAACTCCAGGGGATTCTCCACTCCCCCAGTGTTACCGTATGATTGTATTTTAACATCCTAAAATGACTGAGCTCAGCTTTGTGGTCTATCCTGGTCTATCTACTGTATGTCTCATTGTTTTCATGCAGGGCATCAGATGAGGAGTTTTTGTTGCATCAAAGTTTATATGAACACAACAGACACTTTACATTTTAAAAACATCAGAAATAAGAAGAAACTAAAACACGTTATATTTATTTAATTATTGACATTATAATCAGTGATGATTTATTACTATGTTGGAATTTTAATTGGAGAGATGAGATCAAAATGTTAAAAAAATATATATCTTATGTTCTACTGCCTAAGACCTTCATATAAACTGCAAACCTGCAGGCAACACAATCCCACAACATAATGTGAAACCAAAACATGACAGAAGAAACAGCAGCTCTTTGCTGCACCTGATAAACTACAGACTCACTTCCTGAATAATTAGTTTCCTCCTGCATCAAAAAAACAAACATTGATCAATTTTAGCTTTTATCGTGTTACAACACAAGACACACCACACCCAAAAGTTAAATAAACAGCAAGTCTTTTAATTTGGATACTCTTAGAATTTCTATGAAATATAATTGAATAATTTATTTGTACTATATTTACACAACTAAAGTTTTTTCAAGGTCAACTTCCCAGATAGAAATAGCGTGTTTAGGTACTTCACAATAAAAAAAAGTAAAGATAAAGGAGGTAAGGATGAGAAAATGTGTAAATAGTGTGAACAACAAGATGAAGAGAAGCTAGTTTTGAATGGAAAATATTCATATTAAACAAACTTTGGTTGTATTGTTGTAAGGAGTGACTGTGGCTGAGGAGGTAGGAGCTAGTCTTGTGACTCAATAGTTGCCGGATCAAATCCCTGCTTGAGTCCATGGTGGTTGTTGTTTTTTTTGGAGAGACAGTTCACCCACCTTGCCTACTGGTGGCGCCGATGTTCAGCAGCCTTGCTGTGACTACAATGTAGCTCTCCATCACCAGTGGGTGGATGACTAAATATAATGTGAAGAGCTTTGGGGTCCTCTGGACTAGATAAAGCGCTATACAAGTACAGGCCTGGATGTAATTAAAATAAAGTAAATATACAGTATATGTTTATGACTAACAGTTGGAACAGTTCTATAAAGTAGTTCCAGCTAAACCATTAGAAACATTAATCTGTTAACTGTGAAACTGGCTGGACTAGATAACTACCTGACCGGAGCCGCTCCTCTGCAGAGCCAGAATTAAATTATAACCAAACGACTAACTTCTAATCATTGGAAGAATCTGTACATAAATATTTTAAATATGTAATGTGCTTCACCTGACAGGTTCATTCATTTAAGGTATTACACCAAACACATATAGTTTAATTTTTCAAACATAATTTTAACAAGCGAATGAGTTTTAATTAGAAAAAATAAATGAGGCAATAAAAAAAGTTCTTTTAAATGTGTTTTTAGCCGAACAGCATCAAAGGTATCTAAATGCTGAGATTCTGAAAACTAATGAGTAATGAGAGGTTTATAAGATCCAAACAATATCTGTCTGGATTCTTCCATCAGTATCTCAAGTAGAAGTCAGACTGTAGATGTTCCTTGTTGTCTCTGAGTAATGGTGGAGCTGATGTGTTGCTGAATCTTCTCCTCTGTCTCCTCTCTCAGGAAGAAGATGATCTCCAGGATCCTGCTGCTCATCATCATCAACTCATGTCTCTGTGGTCAGTCTCCATCTTCTCTTTGTTCAGTCTAAATCCATCAATAATCAGTGAAGGTAACACTTCAATCCTAAAGCAGTTTTCTATTTTCTGAATCACTGGATAAATGGGGCTGGTAGGTCCAGAGTTAAAAAGCAGGATTTGGGTACAACGTGAGCAGGTTGATGGTCCATCACAGGGCAGCAGAGAGACACAGACACACCAGTCAACCTAAGCATTAAATGATGAAGAGATACCAGCTTCTAAAGATGAACAGCATCAATCAGCTTCATGTTTTCTCCTTCCAGCAGCTGCTGATGTCTCCCAGCCTCAGAGAGCGACTGTGGATCCAGAGCCAGAAGGTGGAGGAAGGATGGGCCTCCATGTTTCACTAGGACTGACAGCAGCAGCGGTTGTCATGGTCAAACTTCTCTTTAGTTGCTTTTTTATGAAATATTACAATATTTAAACCTTTATTTCTGTTGTGTAACAGAAGAATACATCTAGTAAAGCTGCTGGACAGAAGGCTTCATGCTGGAGTCTAGAATATTCTGCTGTCCAGAGGAGGTTTTGGTCACCCAGTGACTGCAAGGTGTCCAGGTCTTGATGCTGCTATTAGTCGCTTTTGGACTGTAGAAACCTATTGTAGTTCCAGTGACCTTTTCAGGAACCAGGGAATTTTTTTGGGTATTAGAACAGGTAAGAACTAGGGACCACAACCCTCAGTTCCTAGAAACATTTAAGCTCCTACTCTTAAGCAGGATCTTCTCATGGTTCCATCGAACTCATATGACGTAGGTGTTTGGTGAACTCATAACCTATATGACCTTTGCTAGATTTCTGCTTCTTAAGAAAAAACAAACAAACAAACAAACAAAAAAACTAAAATTAGTACGAATTTTACTATGAAAAATTTAAATTAAACCAAACGTTTTTAAACCAGCTGGTTTCGTCACATCGGTCTCTGTGACGGTCCCTGACTCCTGTGGGAATAGTATCTGAAAAGGTTCCCCTGGCAGTAGGTAGTTCTAGGAACTCAATTCTGAGAGCATGGTTCTAAGAACACAAATAGGTGTTTCCTGCAGTTTCCTGAGGCTTGGAGAGCATCTGATGGAGCTTTTAGGTTTGAAAGTCAGAGAAACTGTAATGTTTGAGTCAAAAAAAATTTTTCTAATAGTTTTTATCAAATATATGAAGAAACGTTTTGGAGCCAGAATGTTTCTATTTTCTTCCTGAAAGTTTGAACCTTTAAACTGAAGGAGATGTTCTAACTTTCCTCCATGATTGTATCAGAAGAGGATCTTGTTTACTTCTCTCTGTTGTTTCCTGCTGATGTTTTAAATCAGTTCCGAAGTTTTCTGGACTCAATCAAACTCATTGATCTGTTCTAGTATTTTGTCTTAAAGTTGAATGAACTGATGATCTTTGTTACTGATCATAAATCTTTTTATCTGCTCCAGCTGCTCTGGTTATAATGTTCACATGTCATTAATAGATCCATATTTTTACAGACATGTTGTCAGGACTTTTATTCATTGTTGAAACTTTTGAAGAACTGAGATCAACTCTGGTAGAGCAAGGATTTTACTGAACGTTACAGCTCCCTCTAGTGCTGAAAATTCATAATATTAACATTGTACATTGTATCAAGAGAAAAAAGACAGATTAAGAAACATTGATTTATTAGAATAAAAAAGAAAACTAACTTATAAATAAGATGATAAAATAAAATCATTAAATTATCTATTGAATAAACCACTTATATATTTTACTTACATATTTTCAGCCAGTAATGCAGATTTTGTCCTGTGATATGAACCACAAAAGGTCAAAGGTGAGCAAGGTTGAAGACTTCTGATATTTTCTAAGTCAGTAATGTAAAACTGAAATATTTATCTTTAGATCCGAAAAATAAAAACAGAAATATCATTTTAATTCTTCAATTTTAATAGAAATATTTTATTTAAATGAAACTGTTTGCATGGAATTAATCTATATAATAAATAAATTTCTATTTGAATTGAATTACTGCAGTAAACCAACCTTCCTTCATATTATAATTTATTAAGCGGATGATTATATTGAGGATCTATCTATGCTGAGAAAAGGCCTTAAATATCTAAAAGCGCTGCCTGTTATAAACTAATTACAGAAAATGTTTTCAAAGTTATTTTTAAATATTTCAGACTGTGAAAATCTCATCAGAGGTAAAATGTCACATCTTATTTAACCTGAAAACCAGTTTATTAAAAATCTTTGAGCAGACACCACATATAGAGGAAGCTGTTCTTCTCCTAAAGCTGATTTTACATTTAGTTGCACCAGTTGTTTACGGTTATGAAAGGAACATCCTCTGCTGCTTCCTGCAGACCAAAATGTTTGACTTTTTCTCAGCTTCTGAGGTTTGTAGATGGAGCTGAGCAGTTAGCAGGAAGCTGTGGATAGTGAAAATGATTTCTAATTACTTTAAAAACTTTTTTCACTCTCATTTTTGAACCATCTTGTGTTTAGTTAATTCTATGACTTTTTTGTATTTATTTTAGCTTCAAATATTATTTTTTACTTAATTTATCCAGAAGTAATACCTGAAAAAAATTATCTGACATTAAGATCTGAAATAATTGCTGCCAATAAAAAATAAACAACAATAAGCCATAATAAATAAGCCTCTTCTCATGAGTAATTACTTATTTAAGTTTAGAAAGCTGTATTGTTCATCAAGATCTATTTATTTCCTGCTTTGGTGTTTTCTCTCTAGTCTTCATAGTTGATCAGGTCAAATCGATTATCTGCTGAGTGATTCTAACCAGATCACACTCTAAGAAAAAATACAGCCTTATACTTAATTTAATTAGTGTAACATTTTTACACTTAAAAATATTGAGTTGATTTGAAAGCTCTCAAATCTGTTTAAACAAAAGTGAGTAATGAGTAAATCTAAGTAATATTTTCAATTACATCTGAATGATTTGACTTGGTACAAATACCACATAAATTTGAGTAAATGTAACTGAAATACTGTGTAAACCATATAGAACAATGTGAGTAGAAAGCACTAAAGAAACTGAGTAAATATAATTGAAGACATTTGTAAGAGAGAATTGTAAATTGGCAAAAGACTTACTAAAAAAATTTTGTTGCGCTGAATGATTTTTTAAACTTAATTCACTATGTCGTATTTGATTTTAGGATATTCAGTAGAGTACTACAAATATGACCAAGATCTCACAAAACATTAAACTTTATTTTAAACATTTTTTCCACAGAAAATGACTTTTTTTCCCAGTTAGGCACATACCTTACATATGAAAGTGCATTTCAATAAAGAATTCAAAACACTTGGCTAGGAAACTTCTCCACAAAAACTCGAGCTATATCAAATGATCGGTTCAACTTTTTTTTCCCCCCTCTGAACCATCACCAACCAACATTTAACTCAATATGTCTGTCTGTCTCTCTTAAAGGGACACACCACCGTTTGGACAAATATGCTCATTTTCCACCTCTCCTCGAGTTAATCAATTGAGTTTTACCTTTCCCCTGTTCATCCAGCCGTTCTCTGGTGACCCCATTTGTGGCTTTAGCTTAGCATGAATCATTGAATCGGATTAGACCATTAGCACCTAATGCTAATTGCTAATGGTCTAATCCAATTCAATGATTCATGCTAAGCTAAAGCCACAAATGGGGTCACCAGAGAACGGCTGGATGAACAGGGGAAAGGTAAAACTCAATTGTTTAACTCGAGGGGAGTTAGAAAATGAGCATATTTGCCCAAATGGTGGTGTGTCCCTTTAACAATCAAGTTATGAGGACACAATAAAGTGCAGCACATTCAAAGCTGTTAACAAGAAAGGCAATTCAGGATACCCAAGATCAAAAGCCTCTGAACTAAAAGGCTTCTTGCCAAATGGCCTTGAGAAAAAAAAAAAGAAAAGTTCAATATTAAAGATGCATAACAATACAAAGGGTTATCTTCAAACTAAAGACACTGATGACTTGTAGCTGGGCCCATCACAATCTGTGACACAAGAACAAAATCATCTCCAAAGCATATTTGGCTTCACATTTAGATATGACAACACATTTGGTCATCTCTTGTGCTGTTTTAAACACCTGAATTTTTTTTTTTTTTAAATACTTGCATTTTTCATAAAACTGAAAAAAAAACAAGAAAAGAAAACTGCATTAAACTAGCATTCAAGTCACTTCTGGTGAAACTGCCTCAAAACCCTTAACTCAAAACTCATAAATTGCCCCATGCCTCCCAGAAATGATGAAAGAAAAAAATAAAATGCATATTAATGAAAAATGTAAATGTAAAATCAAAATAACATCAGATGATGCAATCAGTCAGACAACATCTAGGGGTGGTTTGGCGAAATAAAACCACAGAATGTCCCCAGTTTCTGTCCAGAAGAACCTCAGTATTTACTGAGGGTACAGTCAGTTTTGCGCCTTACACGCATGGTTCAGTTGGGTATGAGTCTCATCTGTGCTCATCTACCCCACAGACAGCTAGATCATTACATAGTTTTTCAGTCGTTGCACCTTTGTTGACAAGTTTCCGGCATCCACTTCAACGAGCATCTTTTGAAATACTTCAAAAATGTATTTCAGAGTTTTGGGGTATTTGAGGTCCAAGGCATAAGTTAGTCCAAGCAAGTAGCAGCATGCTCTGCTGAGATCCCCAAGGTGGTTGAGTACGATGGAACCCTCAATGACGATCCCTACATCCCTGACTTGTCCATCTTCACCACGCAGGAGGTACAGAGCCATCGTCTCTGCTGCCAGCTCTTCTTCCACATTAATGGCTGAATCATCAAAATTCTGTAAACATTGTAGAGGAAATCGGTTATAGCAAGCAGGATGTCACCAAAAGAAATAACATAAATCAGCGATACAAACGTCAAACATCAGTTTTCTATTATTTTAATTAGCATATATGACAAATTTGAATGATGTGAACAGACACATGCAAATGATAACAATAATTAGAATAATTATACTGACTTCACCACTGATGAAGATATCCATGCATATTCTCATAGTTTGCATAGTTTTTTTTTGGACAATGTCAGTGTGGCAGTGTTTTTTGACCAATAGAAACTATTGAAATGAAACTATATCTGTGAAGATGTCCTCTCTGCAGAAAACACGTTGTTAAGTGGCACTATATAAATAAAACTGATTTGAACCGAATGTCACGCCAATATGGAATTACTTTCAACTCAGATAATATTTGGTAGAGGTCGACCAATATGGTTTTTCTAGGACTGATACCAATTATGAGTAATCATGGAAGCCGCTAACTGGTATTTAGAACAGATATTCATTTGCAGCAAAAAAAAACAAACAAACTTTTCTTAGCTGAAAATTTGAAATACAGACTCCAACAATTATCTTAGTTTAAATGCTGTTCAGCATGTTTATTATTGATCAATAATCACAAGGAGCTAAGCAGCAGATCATTAGTTAACTGAAATTTATAATAAAGAAAATGGGAACCTGACTTTTATCAATAAATTCAATCAACTTAAATAAACTGAAATGCTGCTTTATCTTCACTTTAAAGTGCTTAATACAACAAGAAAAATTCAGGGAGTTCCCAGGCTTAGCAGCACCTCAAACAGTAAACTTTTGCAATGAGATAGAAATGTACAACTCCCTAAATTCAAAAATAATTTCCAACACTAACATTAAATCAATGGAATCCATTTTTTTATTTAATAATTCAAATTGTTCTTGTGAAATTTCCAGTGTGCGAAACCATATGTCTCTGAAGTTCAATCTGAACTGTTCCTTTAATTACTTCAATCAGTCCATAAACTTCCTGTTCACAGATGGACCAAATTCCAGCAACAATCTTTGTTCTGTGTTTTATTATGATCAGAATCATGATCAATAATTAAAGGCAGAATCATTTAATGACTGAAATATAAAAGGAAAACGTGTTGGTGTTAGCATTAGTGATACTGGTCCTGGATTTTTTGGTATCGGGTCGATATCTACTAGTGTCGGCCGATACCACTACAAATAAAAACGCAAATATCGGCCCAATATATTGGTCGATCCTTAATATTTGGTGTATTATTTGTAAAATCCAAACTAATATGGATATAAGCAACAAGACTAATATTGCAGTATTTCCAATAGACACAAAAAGTCAAAGTGACAATCAAAAGTTGTTATAGCTGACTATGTATACAGTGGAAACACTTTCAAATTTACAGATTACTGTGTGGAGAATACTGAATGTCATCTATTGCACTCACCTCAAACTCCTTGATCAAGGCACGCACATCTTCGCCGAGGTGATCAATGAGACATCGGATGACAACTTCTCTGGTTTTCTCTATGGGAATTCCACTCTATTAAAGAGAAAATGTACTTAAACAGCTGACAAGATTCAGCAGTCCCCCTCAGTGGCTATTTTGGCCCCTTTACTTAAAATATAACAGATTTGACTACACTTAAAAAAGTAAACAATTTAGTGAAGCAGTTGGTAAAATACTGCAATTTCTATTAAACAGTGTGGTAGGCAGATGGGTAGAGGAGCTATAATGTGGAGAGGGCATGTTGCATATGAAGTAAGTTAGAGGAGATTGAGGAACACTGGTGGAATCAAGGCTGCATGAGGCATATGATCTTGTGTTGAATGTGAGAGTACGGAAGAGTCAGTGATTTTAGAAGTAAATTGGGTTTAGAAGAGAAAAGAGTGGTGATAAGACAGGTGAGGGAAAGAAGCATCTCAACAGAGGAGTAAACTGAAATACCTGGAGTAGAATATTCATTTCTGTACGATGTCTGTCTCCAGCAGCACCTTTCTTGGCTTGGAAGATGGCAAGCAGTTTAGGGGTGTAGTGGTCCAACATGAACATGAATTTTGCCTCAAGTTTTACGGTGGTAATTCGATGGAACTCAGCGTTGACCTGAAAAAAAGAAAGACAAAAAAGGAAGAGGGACAATTTCCAAACTTAGATTTAAATACAATTTCTGGATTTTGGACTCCTCTGCCCAAGGTGTATTTGTGTGAAAACGTGTTGGAGAAATTAGATTTTCTCACCTGTGACACATCGAACAAGGCAGGCCACCTTTCCTTGATCTCTTGGATGCTCAGTTGAAGACTAACAACATCCTGTCTTCGATGAGCAAAAGTGCTGGACATCAATTCATTGACGGTTGCCCTCTCTCTCTTCTTTAATTCAGACAGAATTTCGAGCCGCTTTTCCTCTTGGTGTTCACTCCTTTCACCTGAAGGATAATGTGGGAGATACATCACTTCCCCTTTGCGTGCTTTTTTAACATTTTGGGCTGGTTTTCTCTCACCAGGACGCTTGTTTTTGAGAGAATTGCACGTAACTTCAGGAAATCCAAGATTTCTCAACTTGGACCTATAATTCCCCATTTTGTATTTTAGGCTGTACATCCATCCAATCCATCCGTTGCGACTTCCAGGTTCTGTTAGACATGGGTGTTTTTGGACTAAGGCCTCTGCAACCTGTCCAACCTGAAGGCCTGTGGGATAGGCAGTGTAACTGTACATGTAATCTGCCAGCCTTTCCATTATTTCATACCTGACCTGGGGGTTGTTGATGACAGTTCCACTTTTCAAAAACTGTTCATTCGCATTCCTCAGTACTGCCTCTGTTGCAACTGAAAAACTTGGAATTTGAATTTCACTTGGCCAAAATGCCCTTTCAGGGCTTAATAACACAGTGCCTTGTGATGACACCGAAGATGTGCCATCTGACTGGTAGTCTGCAGAACTAGAGGATGACTGTGATGACAGCGTTTTTGAAGTCAAACTGGAAGTATCACTCACACCGTCTGCCACATTTTCAGTCTCCGGTGTTGCTAATGAGAGCACTATGGATGGAATAGTGACCACCTTGATTGTTCCCTTATGTTTAACCTCGTTAGTAGAATGAATTGTGAAGAAATCTCCAAAGTCCTCATCAAAGTAATGGAGGGTGAATTCCTCATGGATCTGGAAAGTGTCCTTTACAGTCTTGTGCAATTGCTCCACTGTGTCTGGGATCCCGGATGATAGTGTGAGCTTCTCACTGTGATGATCTATAATCACCTTCACAACAACAGGGTCCATCTGTATGAAAACAATTCACAACTGGAAATCAGAGTATGATTGCTGTACAGTTGATGCTTTTAGCTTTTTTACCTACTACTGGACAATAATGTGTCTTTTTAAACTGACCATGCGTTTCCCTCCCACACAGTATGCTGCCAGGGGGTATGTATCACTAAGTTGCTGTATGTGCAGCAGTGTCACCTTCCCAGAGTGCTCCACAACAAACCCCCTAAAATGTTCATAATACCAACTGTTAAGCAACTTAACAATGAAATTAAGATCACTGCCTACAATCACAATTTGTGAAATTTCCACAAAATCGGGTAGACCACCAGTAGATCCATGAGGCAAAATCATCCCAGCTGAGTATCTGGTTCCATGATATGACAGTGCATTTGTCAGATCCACTGTGGTTTGTGTTGGATGTAGCTTTTTAAAGGATTCCTGTATTTCGTCATGCAGCAATGCCAATGGAATAGTAGTTACTTTACTCACACATAATGCAGGTTTCAAAGCATCAGCATGTAAATGATATGACATCATCATTTGGTGCTTTGTGGTGAGACTGAGTAGAATGTTTCTGAAACTGTTTGTGTGTCTAACAATACGCTTGAAACAACTATGCTTTGCCTCAAAGCGCATAGTCCAGATACAAACCAAAGGTCCAAAGCATTTTATCAGATCTGGATAATGTTCCAAAAAATGGAACTTAGGAGTTAACTTAAAATCAGGAAAGACTTCCAACAGTCTATGGCGATGTTCAGATATCAGTTTATCGAGATAACTTATTACTGTCCTCGGTATGAATAGGGGATACCACGAGTTCAGTAATATCTTTTAATGTCATGAGAACTTGCCATGCTGGATCACTGAATGGCACCTTTGCACCAATTATAAATGGCAATAATCTCAGTAGTGTCCAATTCTCGTGTGCGTTTCCACCAATAGATCTGCGAGAAGAAAGATTTAGTGGGATGGGTTGGGGGCGGTCAGTTTTATCAGTCCAATTATATGGAAACTCAGCAATTAAATTGTTCAGTTGTAAAAGACTGAAATACTGCTTTTTTACAAACAAGTTAAAACAAAGTGCCAACTCTAAAGGTATTATTCCTTCCAAGAGGTCATGGAGCACATCTGGTGGGTACCCTGTCACAAAATGGAAATGCTTCAATTTTTCTGTTAAGGGACAAACCTTCTTTACACCGTAACAATGTAGGAGATCAGGGTTTTCGTTTACAGATTGAACGTGTGAAGTATAATTCTCCTTTGTTCTTGGTGGAAAAAACCCAGAATGCACCTCTTTTTTCTGGAAGTCTGAATGGTCCCCAATACAAAATCTACATATGTAATGCCCAGTAAAACTTTCCACCAGGCCACTCAAAGAATGAGCACCAAGGTTATCCGCTGAAACACAAAAAACTGTTCCTCTGATATTTTTGCCACTGGCAGGGAAAAAAATACCTTCTTCCTCTAATGTAATGAGGTCCTTCAAGAGAGGTTTCAGGACAGTTTCATAGCCAAATTTTTTAACATCATTAGCTTTGCAAAGAAGTGCCAAATTAATTGATGTTAATTGGGATCTCAATTCTGATGGCACATCTGCTAGTACCCAATACACGGCAGTCACTTTATGTTTTTTCCGTGAGGTTCCAAGTGGATTACATATTTCGAAATCATCCACATAAAGTATAAGTGAAATTCTTAGCTCCCTATCTGTGAGAAACGCATTTAACTTGAAATATTCGCCGTCTCGAAAGGATGAAAGCTGTGATGCATTGCCAGAATGTCTTGTCAGTATTTTACTTACAATATCTTTATTGTTTAATAGTTGCTGTAAGGACTGTAGAATGGGCACATATTGAAAAGAAGAACTGTCCAGTGAATCAAATATATATTCAACTGGTTCAATAAAATGGAAGTTTTCTTTAAAGTATTTCCTCCTCTTATACTGAGAATGAAAAGGACCATCAGGATCAAAAGCTTTAGTTAGAGGATTACAGAATTGTAATTTTTCAACTAACTCACTGATAACACTTTCGTCAACAGTGCAGTTATTCTGTGTCAAAATGTTTTTCACTAAATTTGGAATGTATTGCGATGATGATGCACAAATAAACTGGAGCTGTTCCACCAAGTCATCTAAACATTTACCTGTGACATTATAAATGCTTTCTAATTTCAACAAGAGAGAACCTATTACTTCCACAAATGCCTTTGTTTGTCCTTCGCAATCCAAATCTACAGTAGTATCCAATTCCACATCACTAATTGATTCCACTGATGAAAAATGGCTTTCATTATGTTGAACACTTGTAGAAATAGGAAGTTTTACAATCACATCAGTCTTTAAGTCATCACATGAGAAAGATTGGTGCTTTCGACTTCTGTGAGTAGCATATGTGCCATATATGTTTGTTTTGAACTCACAACCATCAAACACACACACTATTGTTTCTAGTCGTTTCAGATGAGAGTTAATGTGTTTAAAATAGTCTTTTGTATTTGGAAAGCATGAGTCACAAATTTTACATTTAAAAGCTATCACATCGCGTTGATTTTCAGATTCCTCTGATTTGTGAGCTCTACACAAGTGTGTACGCAAACCACCCCAAGTTTTAAAGGAACATGGACAGCTCAAGTGAATACAAGGCAGAAAATGTCCATGACCAAAATGTCCATGTTTCAGTCGATAGTGTTTAAGAAGTCCCCCCTTTGATGATGCCACAAATGTGCAGAGCTTACACGGCCATTCCATACACTTTTACCTTACTGTGGGTTAAATGGGGTGCACAAGTGGCTCACAGGGCGGAGATTATAACGTGACTCTTTTTCCCTTGGTGATCTGGGTCCAAGTGTGGTGTGCTGCCGTTTGCTGCACGTCCTCCCTATATCTTTCTCCTTTACATGTGCATTCATGTGGCTCCCACATTCATTCTGTAACATAGGGACAACACATAACATCAATATTCGCACAAAAAATTTGGGATAAATATAGGCAATGCTTTGCTATCATCAAACAGAAACAACTTACCTACTCTCTTTACTTGGTCAGTTGTTACCCATGCTGAAAAGCAAATTTTGAAAATATATTGAATGCATGATAAAACCAACAAGCTTATGGCATTTATTTCCATAACAACCTAAGTCGCTATGAATTACATGCTTTGCTGAATAAAAACAAGATTTGGCTTGAATAATTCATTTTTTAGTTGATATAGTCTTTTTACCTGTGAACTTTTAAAATAAGGCTACCAGAAATGCACGCACTCAGTGCTCCAGTGAGTGAAACAGAGACTTGCATTGGAAATTAGGACAGAGACCAGCCTGAGAAGTTCGGCGACATTGCTAATTACTTTTGTCATTTCTTTGCTCGAGTTTAATCTCAATGAATTACAATTTTTATCGTATTGCTTACACTTTTTAAATATTGTTTACTTTCCATACATGCCGATAAGGCACACATTAAAAAAACAGTTCGAGACGAGAGCCGAGGGAGGGGGTCCTGTGCCTCTTCGACCGAAACCACCTCGTGCAGGTGGATGGGGTCGGCGTTTAGCGCCAAAAGGCAGCCAGCTCAAGCACTGCCAGCCTGAATTCAAAGAAATTATTACTTTGAATTGCATATGTCCTCCCGCTATTTTTTGTTTCGGTTTTACAGCGGTCTAGAGCTCTCAACGGGCCTGCAAATTAAAACCAGACGACCCGCGGGTGCTAATGCCCGAACCCGACGCGTACTGACTCTAGCACTCACTCGTAACCAGCCAAAAAACAATGCGGTGCATCGGTGCCCAATGAGCTTTTAAGTACACCCGGCTAGTGTCTGTGCCAGTCTGAAACCGACAAACTAGTCCGTGAAGCATCTTGATAAGGTTATAAATGGGTGCCAATGGCTAACTAGGCAGTGCGAAATGTTTTAGGTTTTATTCCCAAACCTACCTCCACCTTAAAATGTGCAAGACATATTGCAGTTACACACATTAAATGTTCGAGCTACACGTGTCAGAAGCCTATAGCCAACTTATCGCCTTGAGTTGTTCAGATGCTAACAAGGCAAATTAACCAGCTAAGCTAGCTGTAACGTCGCGATATGCTTGCCAACGGATATTCCATGCTCAAGAGTGGTTTCTGTATCAAAGAAGGCTTATAAGAAATCATAAATATGTTCAAAATTACTTACCGTCGAGTTAGGTTGAAATTCAATCCGCTGTGCCCGTCTGCCAGCAGTAATCCTTCTCGGTCAGCTCTGTCCCAGAACCGTTACAGAATGACGACGTCACTCCCGCTCTCTTTACTTGATTTTTTTAAGTTGTTAAGTTAGGTCTCAAATAAAATTGAGTTGTATTCTATAATAATTAGACTTATTAAAACTAATGCTGTTCGTAGTGTATTCTCAAAAATGTTGTTGAAGCATACAGTGATTATTATCAATATTTAAACCATGTAATCTGTCAGTCAAATAGTGCTTTATTTCAGAGAAATAAACTTAATTTACATGTGTATATTTTACACAAAGGTTCCTGTTGGAGTTTTACTAATTAATTTTGATGTATTCATATCAAATACTCTTCATAATGGTATTCAGCAGTTTTATCAAGCTTACATACCTATATATTACTGTCAAATTTACTGGGTCCTTGAATTATTTCTTAGAGT